>JAPXFY010000016.1:12619813-12624813 GCA_030674185.1 Monoplex corrugatus | reverse complement strand
TTTGTAGACGTACATGATTCGTTTAATCTTCCCTTTATAGACGTACATGATTCGTTTAATCTTCCCTTTATAGACGTACATGATTCGTTTAATCTTCCCTTTGTAGACGTACATGATTCGTTTAATCTTCCCTTTATAGACGTACATGATTCGTAAAATCTTCCCTTTATAGACGTACATAATTCGTTTAATCTTCCCTTTATTGACGTACATAATTCGTTTAATCTTCCCTTTATAGACGTATATGATTCGTTTAATCTTCCCTTTATTGACGTACATGATTCGTTTAATCTTCCCTTTATAGACGTACATGATTCGTTTAATCTTCCTTTTATAGACGTACATGATTCGTTTAATCTTCCCTTTATTGAGGTATATGATTCGTTTAATCTTCCCTTTATAGACGTACATGATTCGTTTAATCTTCCCTTTATAGACGTACATAATTCGTTTAATCTTCCCTTTATAGACGTACATGATTCGTTTAATCTTCCCTTTATAGACGTACATGATTCGTTTAATCTTCCCTTTATTGACGTACATAATTCGTTTAATCTTCCCTTTATAGACGTACATAATTCGTTTAATCTTCCCTTTATTGACGTACATAATTCGTTTGATCTTCCCTTTATAGACGTACATAATTCGTTTAATCTTCCCTTTATAGACGTACATAATTCGTTTAATCTTCCCTTTATAGACGTACATAATTCGTTTAATCTTCCCTTTATAGACGTACATAATTCGTTTAATCTTCCCTTTATAGACGTACATAATTCGTTTAATCTTCCCTTTATAGACGTACATGACTCATTGAATTTTATTGATGTACATGACTGAATTTTCCATTTTCCTTTTATTGATGTATGTAACTCATTCAAATTTCCCTTCACTGTGTACAGGATTTATTGAATTTTCTGTTCATTGAGTTACATGACTCGTTGCATTTTCCCTTTATGGACGCGAATGACTCATTAAATTTTTTCCATTTATCGATGTACATGAATCGTTGAATTTTCTCTTTTTCGACTTACATGACTCACGGAACGTTTTCTTTGTTGATGTCCGTGTCGTTGAATTTTCCGTGTGTTGATGTACATGACTAATTGACTTTTCCCTTTATTGACGTATATGACTTGTTGAATTTTCCCTTTATTGACGTGTATGACTTGTTGAATTTTGTCTTTATTGACGTGTATGACTTGTTGAATTTTTGTCTTTATTGACGTATATGACTCGTTGAATTTTGTCTTTATTGACGTATATGACTTGTTGAATTTTGTCTTTATTGACGTGTATGACTTGTTGAATTTTGTCTTTATTGACGTATATGACTTGTTGAATTTTGTCTTTATTGACGTGTATGACTTGTTGAATTTTGTCTTTATTGACGTATATGACTTGTTGAATTTTGTCTTTATTGACGTATATGACTTGTTGAATTTTCCCTTTATTGACGTGTATGACTTGTTGAATTTTGTCTTTATTGATGTATATGACTTGTTGAATTTTGTCTTTATTGACGTATATGACTTGTTGAATTTTCCCTTTATTGACGTGTATGACTTGTTGAATTTTGTCTTTATTGACGTATATGACTTGTTGAATTTTGTCTTTATTGACGTATATGACTTGTTGAAAATTGTCTTTATTGACGTGTATGACTTGTTGAATTTTGTCTTTATTGACGTATATGACTTGTTGAATTTTCCCTTTATTGACGTGTATGACTTGTTGAATTTTGTCTTTATTGACGTATATGACTTGTTGAATTTTGTCTTTATTGACGTATATGACTTGTTGAATTTTGTCTTTATTGACGTGTATGACTTGTTGAATTTTGTCTTTATTGACGTATATGACTTGTTGAATTTTGTCTTTATTGACGTGTATGACTTGTTGAATTTTGTCTTTATTGACGTATATGACTTGTTGAATTTTGTCTTTATTGATGTATATGACTTGTTGAATTTTGTCTTTATTGATGTATATGACTTGTTGAATTTTGTCTTTATTGACGTGTATGACTTGTTGAATTTTCCCTTTATTGACGTGTATGACTTGTTGAATTTTGTCTTTATTGACGTGTATGACTTGTTGAATTTTGTCTTTATTGATGTATATGACTTGTTGAATTTTGTCTTTATTGACGTATATGACTTGTTGAATTTTCCCTTTATTGACGTGTATGACTTGTTGAATTTTGTCTTTATTGACGTATATGACTTGTTGAATTTTGTCTTTATTGACGTATATGACTTGTTGAAAATTGTCTTTATTGACGTGTATGACTTGTTGAATTTTGTCTTTATTGACGTATATGACTTGTTGAATTTTCCCTTTATTGACGTGTATGACTTGTTGAATTTTGTCTTTATTGACGTATATGACTTGTTGAATTTTGTCTTTATTGACGTGTATGACTTGTTGAATTTTCCCTTTATTGACGTATATGACTTGTTGAATTTTCCCTTTATTGACGTATATGACTTGTTGAATTTTGTCTTTATTGACGTATATGACTTGTTGAATTTTGTCTTTATTGACGTGTATGACTTGTTGAATTTTGTCTTTATTGATGTATATGACTTGTTGAATTTTGTCTTTATTGATGTATATGACTTGTTGAATTTTGTCTTTATTGACGTATATGACTCGTTGAATTTTGTCTTTATTGACGTATATGACTTGTTGAATTTTGTCTTTATTGACGTGTATGACTTGTTGAATTTTGTCTTTATTGACGTATATGACTTGTTGAATTTTGTCTTTATTGACGTGTATGACTTGTTGAATTTTGTCTTTATTGACGTGTATGACTTGTTGAATTTTGCTTTATTGACGTGTATGACTTGTTGAATTTTGTCTTTATTGAGTGTATGACTTGTTGAATTTTGTCTTTATTGACGTGTATGACTTGTTGAATTTTTCTTTATTGACGTGTATGACTTGTTGAATTTTGTCTTTATTGACGTGTATGACTTGTTGAATTTTGTCTTTATTGACGTGTATGACTTGTTGAATTTTGTCTTTATTGACGTGTATGACTTGTTGAATTTTGTCTTTATTGACGTGTATGACTTGTTGAATTTTGCCCTTTATTGACGTATATGACTTGTTGAATTTTGTCTTTATTGACGTGTATGACTTGTTGAATTTTGTCTTTATTGACGTGTATGACTTGTTGAATTTTGTCTTTATTGACGTGTATGACTTGTTGAATTTTGTCTTTATTGACGTGTATGACTTGTTGAATTTTGTCTTTATTGACGTGTATGACTTGTTGAATTTTGTCTTTATTGACGTGTATGACTTGTTGAATTTTGTCTTTATTAATGTACATGCATCCATTGAAAACGTTCAACTGATGAAGAACATGCACCCAAAGAATTAGTTTCACTCATCGATATCCGTGTGTTCATTACACCGTGTGTCTTAAGAAGTACCGTTACAAGATCTCTGCAGCGTCGTCTTCGTTATTTGGCGACTCAACAAGCAAGACGGGAAAGCCATACTAACATTTTCTTTTCTTTTTCTTATTTTCTTTTTTTCATCTATCAACTGAAAAGAGGAACAGATCAAAGTCACGGTCTGCAAAAGAGGTGCCGACAGTCTATTACATTTTTTAGACATTAGAATAACAAGTGTCTGTATACTTTTTGTGCATGCATTGCACTTACTGTCAGGTGTTCTCCTTCTGAAATAACCTCTCTCAGCACCGGCAAGAGAAAGATTCTGTCAGTAGAACTAAGGGAGACAGAGGGGGAGGGAGGTAGGGAGGGAGAGAACGGAAATCTACTTTCTTTTTTCAAATAGTTCCAATTTTTGTGGGAAAACTGGACGTCAAAATCAAATAGCAACAGCTTCATCATATTTTGGGTAAAACGTAGGCTACATAGGACCTCAGGACCTGGCCAGCTGATAGGTTTATGTGCAGGCTTAAAGATTGTGTCAGGATCACCATACACATGGCACCTGCGGGGTTAGTGCATATATGATTTATTCCGAGCACGGAGACAACATCCTTAGAAACTGAAACTGAAACCGAAGCTTTACCATACTTTGAAATTTAAGCGCTTGGGAAAGCTTATTTATCGGAGATGGAAAAAAACACGGACAGAAAACATGCGACTACAATCCAGAAGGCAAATGATGTGAGCTAACAGTTTTCACTTATTCTGAAACACTTCAGAACCGAAGAAACATTAGACAGCGGCAGTGGATAAATGAAGTGACAGACAACTCTACACCTCCTAACCCATGACTTACTCCAGGCTTCCTTTCAAGCTGAAGACTTCACCTTTATCTCCTGCGACATTTTCCGGTAAAGTGGAATTTCAAAAAAGTAAAAATAAAGTCGAAAGAAACGTGTGGCTCAAGGTTGGTAAAATAAATCTCTCTGTACAGCTGAGAAATCTTTAATTTGACCTTTTGTTTTCACGTGCACTCGCTGGCGCACTGTGGGTCGGTCTTAAACAATCCCGTAGACACACAGACGTTGAAAAACCAGTTCTGTTTTGTGTAAGAAAACGAAAAGGAGGTGAGACAGACAACAGAAGGAAGGGCGTTGACAGCCTGGCACACCCTATACAATCAGCAGTCCATGGACAACATCACATCAAACGATGGAAGCAACAATGCACAGTACATTTCTTCCTGAACACCTCTGTGATATATCAGACTATTATAGTTCCTTCAGCTTTGAACTATGACAAGTCATTAGATTTCTAAGAGAGGGGGGGGAGGAGAGAGTGAGAGAGAGACAGAGACAGAGACAGAGACAGAGAGAGGCAGAGAGAGAGAGAGACAGACAGACAGACAAACAGACAGACAGAGACAGATAGAAAGAGAGACAGACAGAGACAGACAGACAGACAAACAGACAGAGACAGACAGACAGACAAACAGACAGATAGAGACAGAGAGAAAGAGAGACAGAGACAGAGACAGTGAGACAGAGGGGGAGGGAGGTAGGGAGGGAGAGAACGGAAATCTACTTT
>JAPXFY010000016.1:12612313-12614813 GCA_030674185.1 Monoplex corrugatus | reverse complement strand
GAATGCGCAAGAGACGTACGATTCCAGTGGTCACTGATGTACATCAGCGTCATGGCAGCAGTGGTCTGCCTTCTGTTCCTGTCTATGATACCCATCCGTCCCCCAGACCGCTGTGCTCCAACCCTGATAACCTCATTCCTCTCACAGCCGGCAAAAAGAAACTACGCACTGACTCATTGACTCTTGCACTGTTCAATGCTCAGGCCCTCGGTACCAGACACGAGAAGAGATCCGCGATCAACTACTTCATCCATGACCACGTCGTCGATATTTTCGCCGTCAATGAAACCTGGTTTCAGCCTGTCGGGGATGAACCCAAGGAGAGGGATCTTGCTCCTCCCGGTCACCGTACACTCTCGTTCGCTCGCAAAACTGGTCTCGGCGGCGGCATCGCTTTTGTTGTTGCCGAGTCCCTCCTGCCCCGAATTACTACCAAGACTGACTTTAAATTCAAACACTCTACTTTTGAAATTGTCCAGCTCTCCCTCACTCTACCCCACCAGACTTTCCATCTGCTGTTCCTCTACCGTCCACCACCCAGCCCAAAGAACCAGCTTAAAAACCATGTGTTTGTAGAAGAGTTTCCAGACCTCCTTGCCTACTGTAACACCTTGAAAGGCTGTTTCATCATTGCAGGAGACTTTAATTTTCATTATAATGAACCTAACCAGACCCACACTGCTAAACTGATAAGCTCTTTGAACTCCTTTGGCTTGACCCAATCTATCGACACTCCAACCCACGAAAAGGCAACATCCTCGATTGGGTTGTTCATAGAACTGACCAGTCCTTCATCAAATCCATTGAAATTGATTATACTCTTCCTTCGGATCATGTCTGTATCCTCGGCCAACTTTCAATGACCAAGCCTCCACCCCAAACTACCTATGTCATGGTCAGAAAACTAGTTGATATCAACACCGTCGTCTTCAACGAAGATCTCCTGGCCGCTCTTCAGTCCTGTCCTCCAGCCTCTGCTGACGACCTCAATCGGACTATTGGTGATCTGCTGGACATGCACGCCCCCGCCACCAGACGTAGGGTATCCCAGAGACCACCATCGCCCTGGTTTTCTGCCGTTGGCCCTGATCTTCTTAAGGCCAAGCGTGAACGCCGTCGTGCTGAAAGACGGTGGCTGAAGAACAGCATTACTATCAATAAACAGATTTTTCAGGCTGCCAACAAAACTGTCAATGCTATAGTTGACTCTGCTAAGTCTGCCTTTTACAATGCGAAAATTATTGCATGCTCTACATCAAAACAGCTATATTCCGTTACTAATACCCTCCTTGGCAAATCAGATAAATCTCCTCTCCCATCATGCTTTCCCCCTGCCCGTCTAGCACAACATTTTTCAGATTTTTTCATTGATAAAATTAGGTCCATCCGTTCCAGTCTTGACTCCCAGCCCATCTCTCAACCTCCTATTCCCGACCCTCTGTTTCAAGGCACACCACTTATTTCTTTTCAGCCTGCTTCTGAAACTACTATCCGCAATGTAATCCGCCATTCTGACATCAAGACCTGTGAGCTTGATCCTCTTCCAGCATCTATCTTAACACACTGCCTAGATACTTTGCTCCCTCACTTCACAACTGTCATCAACAATTCCCTGTCATCTGGTATCTTTCCCTTTTCCTTCAAATCTGCCCTGGTCAGACCTCTTTTAAAGAAACCTAGTCTTGACCCCAATAACCTCAAAAACTATCGACCTGTTTCCAACCTACCTTTCTTATCCAAAGTCCTTGAAAAAATTGTTCTCGCACAGATCTCTGATCATATCACCGCCAACAACCTCTCTTACCCTTATCAGTCGGCTTATCGCACTGGACACAGCCCTGAAACTGCTCTTGTAAAAATTGCAAATGATATTCTGACTGCTCTTGATCAAAATCAAATCTCTCTTCTATCTCTCCTTGATCTCTCGGCTGCATTCGACACCATCGACCATTCTATCATGCTCACACGTCTCCATAAAGTGTTCGGTATCTCTGACATCGCTCTGTCTTGGTTCCAGTCCTACCTTTCCAATCGCACTCAAACAGTCTCTGTCTGTTGTTCATCCTCTGCACCCGCTACCCTCCAGTTTGGTGTGCCCCAAGGCTCTGTTTTAGGTCCCATCCTATTTGTGCTGTACACACAACCCCTCTCTGAAATTATGCGACTTCACTCTATGTCCCATCATAGCTTTTCTGATGACAACCAACTCTATACTTCTGGTTCCCTCCCACAACTGCCCTCTATAATCAGACAAACCCAAGGCTGCATTTCTGATGTTCACTCCTGGATGACTGTAAACAAACTTCAACTCAACCCCATTAAAACTGAACTTAGCCTTATCTCTCCCACCACATTGGCTAAGTGTTCTTCCCTTCCTCTGTCTGTCTCTCTGCTTGGATCTGACATTCCACTATCTTCCACTGTCCGCAATCTTGGAGTCACTCTTGATAACACCCTGTCCTTTGAAAAACACGTCCAGAATGTTTGCAGATTATGCTAT
>JAPXFY010000016.1:12597313-12609813 GCA_030674185.1 Monoplex corrugatus | reverse complement strand
TCTGTTGTCTATGTGTTCATTGCCATGTATACAGTGTGTAGTCTGTTATCTATGTGTTCATTGCCAGTTATACAGTGTGTAGTCTGTTATCTATGTGTTCATTGCCATGTATACAATGTGTAGTCTGTTGTCTATGTGTTCATTGCCATGTATACAGTGTGTAGTCTGTTATCTATGTGTTCATTGCCATGTATACAGTGTGTAATCTGTTATCTATGTGTTCATTGCCATGTATACAGTGTGTAGTCTGTTATCCATGTGTTCATTGCCATGTATACAGTGTGTAATCTGTTATCTATGTGTTCATTGCCAGTTATACAGTGTGTAGTCTGTTGTCTATGTGTTCATTGCCATGTATACAGTGTGTAGTCTGTTATCTATGTGTTCATTGCCAGTCATACAGTGTGTAGTCTGTTATCTATGTGTTCATTGCCATGTATACAGTGTGTAGTCTGTTATCTATGTGTTCATTGCCATGTATACAATGTGTAGTCTGTTGTCTATGTGTTCATTGCCAGTTATACAGTGTGTAGTCTGTTGTCTACTGTGTTCATTGCCATGTATACAGTGTGTAGTCTGTTGTCTATGTGTTCATTGCCAGTTATACAGTGTGTAGTCTGTTGTCTACTGTGTTCATTGCCATGTATACAGTGTGTAGTCTGTTGTCTACTGTGTTCATTGCCATGTATACAGTGTGTAGTCTGTTATCTATGTGTTCAGTGCCATGTGTACAGTGTGTAGTCTGTTATCTTTGTGTTCATTGCCAGGTATACAGTGTGTAGTCTGTTATCTACTATGTTCATTGCCAGGTATACAGTGTGTAGTCTGTTATCTGCTGTGTTTATTGCCAGGTATACAGTGTGTAGTCTGTTATCTTTGTGTTCATTGCCATGTATACAGTGTGTAGTCTGTTATCTTTGTGTTTATTGCCAGGTATACAATGTGTAGTCTGTTATCTACTGTGTTTATTGCCATGTATACAGTGTGTAGTCTGTTATCTTTGTGTTTATTGCCAGGTATACAGTGTGTAGTCTGTTATCTGCTGTCTTCATTGCCATGTATACAGTGTGTAGTCTGTTATCTATGTGTTCATTGCCAGGTATACAGTGTGTAGTCTGTTATCTTTGTGTTTATTGCCAGGTATACAGTGTGTAGTCTGTTATCTTTGTGTTTATTGCCATGTATACAGTGTGTAGTCTGTTATCTATGTGTTCATTGCCAGGTATACAGTGTGTAGTCTGTTATCTTTGTGTTTATTGCCATGTATACAGTGTGTAGTCTGTTATCTTTGTGTTTATTGCCAGGTATACAGTGTGTAGTCTGTTATCTTTGTGTTTATTGCCAGGTATACAGTGTGTAGTCTGTTATCTTTGTGTTTATTGCCAGGTATACAATGTGTAGTCTGTTATCTTTGTGTTTATTGCCATGTATACAGTGTGTAGTCTGTTATCTTTGTGTTTATTGCCAGGTATACAGTGTGTAGTCTGTTATCTTTGTGTTTATTGCCATGTATACAGTGTGTAGTCTGTTATCTTTGTGTTTATTGCCAGGTATACAGTGTGTAGTCTGTTATCTTTGTGTTTATTGCCAGGTATACAGTGTGTAGTCTGTTATCTTTGTGTTTATTGCCATGTATACAGTGTGTAGTCTGTTATCTTTGTGTTTATTGCCAGGTATACAGTGTGTAGTCTGTTATCTTTGTGTTTATTGCCAGGTATACAGTGTGTAGTCTGTTATCTTTGTGTTTATTGCCATGTATACAGTGTGTAGTCTGTTATCTTTGTGTTTATTGCCAGGTATACAGTGTGTAGTCTGTTATCTTTGTGTTTATTGCCAGGTATACAGTGTGTAGTCTGTTATCTTTGTGTTTATTGCCATGTATACAGTGTGTAGTCTGTTATCTTTGTGTTTATTGCCAGGTATACAGTGTGTAGTCTGTTATCTTTGTGTTTATTGCCATGTATACAGTGTGTAGTCTGTTATCTTTGTGTTTATTGCCAGGTATACAGTGTGTAGTCTGTTATCTTTGTGTTTATTGCCAGGTATACAGTGTGTAGTCTGTTATCTTTGTGTTTATTGCCATGTATACAGTGTGTGGTCTGTTATCTACTATGTACATTGCCAGGTATACAGTGTGTAGTCTGTTATCTACTATGTACATTGCCAGGTATACAGTGTGTAGTCTGTTATCTATGTGTTCAGTGCCATGTGTACAGTGTGTAGTCTGTTATCTTTGTGTTCATTGCCATGTATACAGTGTGTAGTCTGTTATCTACTATGTTCATTGCCAGGTATACAGTGTGTAGTCTGTTATCTTTGTGTTTATTGCCATGTATACAGTGTGTAGTCTGTTATCTTTGTGTTTATTGCCAGGTATACAATGTGTAGTCTGTTATCTGCTGTGTTTATTGCCAGGTATACAGTGTGTAGTCTGTTATCTTTGTGTTCATTGCCATGTATACAGTGTGTAGTCTGTTATCTTTGTGTTTATTGCCAGGTATACAGTGTGTAGTCTGTTATCTTTGTGTTTATTGCCAGGTATACAGTGTGTAGTCTGTTATCTTTGTGTTTATTGCCAGGTATACAATGTGTAGTCTGTTATCTACTGTGTTTATTGCCATGTATACAGTGTGTAGTCTGTTATCTTTGTGTTTATTGCCAGGTATACAATGTGTAGTCTGTTATCTTTGTGTTTATTGCCAGGTATACAATGTGTAGTCTGTTATCTACTGTGTTTATTGCCATGTATACAGTGTGTAGTCTGTTATCTTTGTGTTTATTGCCAGGTATACAGTGTGTAGTCTGTTATCTGCTGTCTTCATTGCCATGTATACAGTGTGTAGTCTGTTATCTATGTGTTCATTGCCAGGTATACAGTGTGTAGTCTGTTATCTTTGTGTTTATTGCCAGGTATACAATGTGTAGTCTGTTATCTTTGTGTTTATTGCCAGGTATACAGTGTGTAGTCTGTTATCTGCTGTCTTCATTGCCATGTATACAGTGTGTAGTCTGTTATCTATGTGTTCATTGCCAGGTATACAGTGTGTAGTCTGTTATCTTTGTGTTTATTGCCATGTATACAGTGTGTAGTCTGTTATCTATGTGTTCATTGCCAGGTATACAGTGTGTAGTCTGTTATCTTTGTGTTTATTGCCATGTATACAGTGTGTAGTCTGTTATCTTTGTGTTTATTGCCAGGTATACAGTGTGTAGTCTGTTATCTTTGTGTTTATTGCCAGGTATACAGTGTGTAGTCTGTTATCTATGTGTTCATTGCCAGGTATACAGTGTGTAGTCTGTTATCTTTGTGTTTATTGCCATGTATACAGTGTGTAGTCTGTTATCTTTGTGTTTATTGCCAGGTATACAGTGTGTAGTCTGTTATCTTTGTGTTTATTGCCAGGTATACAGTGTGTAGTCTGTTATCTATGTGTTCATTGCCAGGTATACAGTGTGTAGTCTGTTATCTTTGTGTTTATTGCCATGTATACAGTGTGTAGTCTGTTATCTATGTGTTCATTGCCAGGTATACAGTGTGTAGTCTGTTATCTTTGTGTTTATTGCCAGGTATACAGTGTGTAGTCTGTTATCTGCTGTCTTCATTGCCATGTATACAGTGTGTAGTCTGTTATCTATGTGTTCATTGCCAGGTATACAGTGTGTAGTCTGTTATCTTTGTGTTTATTGCCATGTATACAGTGTGTAGTCTGTTATCTATGTGTTCATTGCCAGGTATACAGTGTGTAGTCTGTTATCTTTGTGTTTATTGCCATGTATACAGTGTGTAGTCTGTTATCTTTGTGTTTATTGCCAGGTATACAGTGTGTAGTCTGTTATCTTTGTGTTTATTGCCAGGTATACAGTGTGTAGTCTGTTATCTATGTGTTCATTGCCAGGTATACAGTGTGTAGTCTGTTATCTTTGTGTTTATTGCCATGTATACAGTGTGTAGTCTGTTATCTTTGTGTTTATTGCCAGGTATACAGTGTGTAGTCTGTTATCTTTGTGTTTATTGCCAGGTATACAGTGTGTAGTCTGTTATCTATGTGTTCATTGCCAGGTATACAGTGTGTAGTCTGTTATCTATGTGTTCATTGCCATGTATACAATGTGTAGTCTGTTATCTTTGTGTTTATTGCCATGTATACAATGTGTAGTCTGTTATCTTGTGTGTTTATTGCCATGTATACAGTGTGTGGTCTGTTATCTACTATGTACATTGCCAGGTATACAGTGTGTAGTCTGTTATCTACTATGTACATTGCCAGGTATACAGTGTGTAGTCTGTTATCTACTATGTACATTGCCATGTATACAGTGTGTAGTCTGTTATCTGCTGTCTTCATTGCCAGGTATACAGTGTGTAGTCTGTTATCTGCTGTCTTCATTGCCATGTATACAGTGTGTAGTCTGTTATCTACTGTGTTTATTGCCAGGTATACAGTGTGTAGTGTGTTATCTACTGTGTTCATTGCCAGTTATACAGTGAGTAGTCTTTATCTACTGTGTTCATTGCCAGTTATACAGTGTGTAGTCTGTTATCTGCTGTGTTCATTGCCAGTTATACAGTGTGTAGTCTGTTATCTGCTGTGTTCATTGCCAGTTATACAGTGTGTAGTCTGTTGTCTGCTGTGTTCATTGCCAGTATACAGTGTGTAGTCTGTTGTCTGTGTTCATTGCCAGTTATACAGTGTGTAGTCTGTTATCTATGTGTTCATTGCCAGTTATAACAGTGTGTAGTCTGTTGTCTACTGTGTTCATTGCCAGGTATACAATGTGTAGTCTGTTATCTATGTGTTCATTGCCAGGTACACAGTGTGTAGTCTGTTATCTACTGTGTTCATTGCCAGGTATACAGTGTGTAGTCTGTTATCTACTGTGTTCATTGCCAGGTATACAAGGTTCATTTTAACAGTGTTCAATTCCACGTACACAGTATACAGTCTGTCATCTCCCTACAGGTCTGTTTCAGCTCAGTTTATCATCTGTTTACAAATAGCTTTTCTCTTCTGTCTGTGCATGTGGGATATTTTGGCAGAGTTGAGTGTCGGCTGCTGGGTGCTATTTCAATTTCAGTGTCAGATTCTCAAGATGATTCTCCGAGCTCGGAATGAATTCCATATGCACTAACATCACAGGTGTCATGTGATGAAGATCAAGAATGATCACGGCACAAGCTTTAGGCCTGCACATAAACTCATGAGCTGGCCAGGTCCTGAGGTCTTACCTAATTAGTTCCATAATCCTGGGCTAGAAAGGGAGTGAGGTGGTAGAGACCTCAACTTTTCCAGGAACCAGCACCACGAGGGCGGCGCCCATTCCTTCTCCCTCGCTTCAAATTCATATTCGTATTCACATTCGCTTTTTTAACCAAGAGTTCAGAAAGGCAAGAAGGCTAACTGGTCTTCAAGGGGTGCGACCTGGGAAATCAACCTACCTCTCGATTGTTTTAAACCAAGGCAGCCGGGCAATGCCTTGCTATTTACGATTTTCAACTGCCGTGGGTTCTTTAGCGTGTGCAGCCAGGAGGCACACGGATCCGACTAGTTTTTCGTCTCCTTCCAAAGGACTAGACGTTCAGTTTGATTTCCGGTCAAACTGAGGAGAAAAGTCGAGGCATCTACGGGGAGGGAACCCTGGAACCTCGAGATTAGTTATTGGCAGGCGAGCGTCTGAACCATTCTGCTACACTTCTCCCTTTGCAGGGTGCAAACCTGGGCAGAGTGATATGGAGAACAAGCTGTTCCTATGCAGCAGGTTTCCCCTCTCCACGTGGTTGACAGACCCAAAGCGATGGAAAAGACCAATATACATTGGCGCCAACAGCGTCGCAGGAATTCCTCAAAGGGTGCCGAAATCAAAGTCAGTCTACCTTCGGGAATCCGACTCCAGAATTTCACTCAGGGTTAACTACCGAAGTCTTCCCATAAACGGGTATGGCCGAACGTTGTGGAGGTTTAAAATCAAAGTTTATCTTCTCCAAAATGGTCTACCCTCCCAGGCTGATGACACATCTGTCCAGATCGATCATGAACAGGTAAAATCGGATTACATGACTACTGATAGCAGACCAAGTTGCCTCACCTAACATGTCATAAGAACCCAATTATCAATCCTAATAGAAAGTATGTAATGCTGTAAATATCACACGCAGGTGAGTAGACCAGCAAGATGCCAGGAAGAGACGACAGAGTAAAGAAGCAAAATATACACAAAGGCAGTGACAGAAAAGAGGAAATGTCCGGTACAGAATCTCCAGATGGTTGGGATACTGTTTATACTGAAAGAACCCCTGGCATCTCATGGTGACTTCAACATCGATAGTTTTGGAGGCAAGACTAAGGCAAGACGCACAACTAAAAATGAGCGGCGGCGTGGGGTTAGGGACACAGACGTGGTAAAACAGATGTGGCAAGAAAACAAACGTCAGTCTATCACCTGCTCCTAGAACTGTTTATTAAACTCAGCAGGAACTCCATGTTCAATGTAACTGCTGTGAAAACACGAAAGTACTAACGATGTTTTTGTACTGGTGTTTTGTTCCCGACAACAATGAAAGCTTAGCGATTTCAGCGAGAATCAAAATGCACCGATTAAAAAGAAAGAATGAGAGAGGGATTCAGATTCAGATGGTTTGTTCATAAAGGTCAAGACCCCTCAAAACTGGCCGGGTAACACGAAAACATCAAACCTTACTTAGACACTGGTGCATACAATGGGGAGAGAGAGAAAAACAGACAGACAGAGACAGAGACAGAGAGAGAGAGAGAGAGAGAAGAGAGAGAGACAGAGAGAGAGAGAGAGACAGAAGAGAGAGAGAAGAGAGAGAGACAGAAGAGAGAGAGAGAACAGAGAGAGGAAGAGAGACAGACAGAGAGAGAGAGAGACACAGAGAGACGAGACAGAGAGAGAGAGAGACAGAGAGAGAGAGAGACAGAGACAGAGACAGACAGAGAGACAGAGAGAGAGAGACAGAGAGAGAGAGATACACAGAGAGAGACAGAGAGAGAGAGAGAGAGACAGAGAGAGAGAGAGACAGAGAGAGAGAGACACACAGAGAGAGAGAGAGACAGAGAGAGAGAGAAAAGACACAGAGAGAGAGAGAGACAGAGAGAGAGAGACACAGAGAGAGAAGAACAGAGAGAGACAGACAGAGAGAGAGAGACAGAGACAGAGACAGAGAGAAGACACAGAGAGAGCAAGAGAGAGAGAGAGATACACAGAGAGAACAGAGAGATGAGAGATGACACATGAGAGAACACCACACACAGACAGAGAGAATGAGAGAGAGGAGGCAAACTAGATTCATATTTGCCATCGAAATCTATGAAATGTTATTTCTGTGTACACCACCTGTTCAAATTCTATAATGAAACTTGTTAAATTCGTCGCAAGATTTAAGATCACTTAAAACGATTTTTTATTTGTTCAAATTTCATCCAGAAAAAAAAATACTGCAAAATACAACCAAACACGCACACGCACACGCACACGCACACACACACACACACTCTCTCTCCCTCTCTCTCTCTCTCCCTCTCTCTTTCTCTGTATCTCTCTCTGTGTCTGTCTGTCGGTCTGTCTGTCTGTCTCTCTCTCTCTCATCATCATCATCATCATCATCATCATCATCATCATCGTCATCATCATCATCATCATCACCATCACCATCATCATCATCAATGAACAAGCTAGTGAAAGCTCATTTCCAAGCCAGAAGCCAGCAAAGCAAATTCGTCAACACAGAAAGTGGAGATCAGCCTGAAAGAGCATGTACATGTAACCAGACCGACTCTTGTCTGCACAAACAAGACAATCAGACAACGATCGTATCAGATATATACATTCCATCCATTCCTCCTGCCTGTCTCTTTTCTTACTTACAAACATCATCCACATAGCAGACATACCTCTCCTGTCAAGAAGAACAGCACCAGGCAACAGTTCACTGAGTTTGGAATTCGGAGTTTGTTCTACAAAGATTCATCGTGTTCGGACAGTTCCATATGCGCTCCATATGCGCTCCACCCAAATCTGCCAGCGAATCTCTGGCAGACTCCTCGAGCCTGCGCAAGACCCTGCGTGCTGGCAAAGTCTTGAAATGGGGGATGGAGTGGGATGGTGATAAAGTTTCAGTTTTCAGTTTAAGTTTCTCAAGACGACGTCTCCGCGCTCGGAACGAATTCCATACGCACTAACGTCACAGGTGCCATGTGTATGGTGATCATGGCACAAGCCTCGTCAAGGCTACACATAGACCCATGAGATGGCCAGGTCCTGAGGCCCTACCTAGCCTATATTTCACCTAGTCTATATGTTTCATACTAGTATTGTGTCAGCCTATCATTGGAACAATCTTGGTTACAAGTGATAAAAATACCTACAAAACACGAAGCTGACATCACCACAATAACTGAAGGATTAAGAGGGGCAGCGAACATGTTCGGCTTCAACGTTGAGGGCTGGGATTGAACTCGAGACATCAGCTCTAAAGTCCTTGGCATTATAACAAGAACCAACCATCCCGACAGTTAATGAAAAGTATCCCCGATACTGCCTCGATTTGTATAGTCTGTGTTCGGCAAAAGAGAGCACCAGGTAGACCCAGGGAGAAAAAATTGGACGGACTTGCAGGATGGCTGAGGACGGAGAGGGTGGAGAATGTGCTGCGGCAACAGGGGACAGATCCATATGGAGGGCCATGATCGCCAACGCCATGTGGCAGGGCACATGATGATGATGATGATGATGTGTTCGGCAGAAATTATATCATTTTACCATATCAGCAAGTACACGAGGAAAAGCGTTACAATTAACGCTTTGACTCCCTCACCCTGTTTACCAGCATCCAGGAGGAGGGAGTCGAGGACTTAAATTTTTGCTTTGATATCATGACTGGTAATGCGGGAAGTTAATGGGTAAGGTGAAGGTGTCAAAGTTACTGAGTGGCTTGTTGTGTTGTGATTCAGACCTTTGATTGTTTATTTATTTATCTTCTTTTTTTTGAAGATAAGATACACAGATACACATGCCATTTACAGGTAACCAAGATTGTTCCAATGATAGACTGATACAATACTAGTAAAAAATAAATGTAGGCCAGGTAAAACATATGCTAGATAGGACCTCAGGACCTGGCCAGCTCATGGGGGTTATGTACGGGCTTATGGCTTGAGCCATAATCACCATCATATGGCACCGGTGACGTTAGCGCATATGGAATTCGTTCCCAGCGCGGAGACGTCATCTTGAGAAACTGAACCGGAAATTGAAAAGGATGGAAGCTGTTGCTTTAATATCATGACTGATAACGCAAGAAGCAGGTGGACAGGGTGAGGGAGGTAAAGAGTTAAAATAAAACGTACAGAAGTGTACCCATGAAGGGTTTCATTTCTTTGAATCGTTATGAAACTTGCAAGGGAGACTACCTGTCGAATTTCTGTTTGGGTTACCGGTCTTACATCGTGAGGGCTCTCTCGTATCGCTTCCGTTTCATCATCGATGATGCTTACCAAAATCAGCAAATGGTTGGATGGATAGGTTAGTTTTTCACACTCTTCTTATTCATTTCAAGCAGCTCTTTGCCTTTGATTCATATACCACCGGTTTTTAAAGATTCGTGTTCGTGCACATAATTTCTTTTACCAAAGTCACAATTTTGTTCAGCGAGTTGGCAGGTTAGTGTCCAGTTTGTTTAGCTAAGACGCCATTATTGATTTCTTCTGTTGAAGTATTGGATTGTTGACTACGTAAAGGGATTATATGGCTGTTCCAAGATTCTTTGTATTTCTAATTTTGATTATAGGATATTTGGCAAAAGTGTGAGTTAGGCTATGTTTGTTAGCGACAACGCACACACACACACTCACACTCGCGCGCGAACATAAATTGCAAAACCCTTTACATCACCCAAATTAAACGAAATTTGTCAAAACCATGATCCTGAAACATGCTATTGTTCTATTGTTATAAGTACCCAATAACAAAGTAAATAAATAAAAATATATTATTATTATTATTATTATTGTTGTTGTTGCTGTTGTTATTGTTGTTATCATTATTATTATTGTTGTTGTTGTTGTTGTAAATAGTACTGTCCTCACCTTCGTGACCAATCAGGTATGAATGCCATGGGACTAAATCTGTCACGGATGTTAGGTTGAAGTTTCCTGTTTGACAACAAGTTGAGAAACTGGGAGTCTGATGACTAATCAGAACTGCAGAAGGTCATGACCCCGTAACGAAGCTAGCTTAACCCTTTCACCACGTCACCCTACCCACCAGGTTTCTGCCCTTTATCTCTGTCGCTCTCTCAACAAGCAGGTTTATGTTTTTGACGCCAGCGTCTACCAACCAGCCGCAGAAACTTAACCTTTTGACTCCCTGACCCTATCCACCAGTCTCTTGCAGGAAGCTGGTGGATAGGGTGAGGGAGTCAAAAGGTTAAGTTTTTGCTTTGCTAGCATGGTTCAAATACCTGGGAACGGTCATTTCATCAGACGGCAGATGCACATCGGAAAAAGCTGGCAGAATCGGCCAAGCCAAAACAGCATTCAAGAAGATGACAAGCATTCTTACCAACAAATGCCTATCAATTAACATCAGAGAGAGAGTCCTTGAATGTTATATAGAACCAATACTGTTTTACGGATGCGAGGCGTGGACAGTCAGCAAGCAAAGCCAGAGCAGGATCGAGGCAGCCGAGATGTGGTTTCTCAGAAGAATGTTGAGAGTTCCATGGACAGCAAAGAAAACAAATGAGACAGTCTTGATGGAGGTAGACACAAGTCGATCACTGATAAGGAAGATTAGGAAAAGACAAGCAACATTTATAGGCCATTTTATGAGGAAGGGGGATTTGGAGCATCTGGTCACAACGGGAAAGCTGGAGGGAAAGAGAGCACCAGGTAGACCCAGGGAGAGAATGCTGGACGGACTTGCAGAGTGGCTGGGGATGAGGAGGGTGGGGGAGATGCTGGGGGCAACGAGATCTCGATAGAGATGGTTGGAAGTCCATGGTCGCCAACGCCATGCGGCAGGGCACCTGATGATGATGATGATGATGATGATGATGAGCATGGTTCATAATGTCTGGTGCTGTTGGACAGGGTGCAGGAGTCAAAGGGTTAATAGAACGAAGGATTTAAAGGGTTAATTGTCACCTGGTCACCCTAACCTCACATACCGAAATACCGCCCACATTACCTATCGTTACGGTCAAGGGTAGGGTGTAATTGGAGCCTGCTCCTACATGCTTCTGAAATGTGATTGTGTATTAGTGTCACTACATCAACAGATGGATACGCTATGCCGACGTCTGCGGTGACTGACGTGAATACTGCTACGAGTTTCTAGAATGTGGCTTTCTGTTACGGTCGTATTCTGGCTGTTAAACGTGTTTGTAATTAAGTAGCTTCCTTTTGACGAAAAAGTTTGGAGATGCCCATATTAATCGGTTGATCGTAAATCCTAGAATTAATGGTAATGTCAACACAAAGATCACCACCAAGAAAGCTTCACATGATCCCAACAGGAACCAGAAAAAAAAAAAACACGAAAAAAGAATAAGAACGCGTATTTAATACAACCAGACAAGACAGGAGCAAAATTTCGGCCAACTGGCCTTTGTCAAGCGTAGGATCACAAACACACACCAGATACAAAAATTAGGAGAAAAAGTCTGAAACTTCCCTGCTGCTCCGTCCAGTGTGAGAAAAGGAATTAACTGCCAACAGCCGACATTTGATTACATTTTTCATACCTTCCTTCCCGTTCGTTTTTCCGGCTCTAACAACATCGCCGAAGACCGATCCATTTTCTACAGCCAACACCATACTGTTCACAGTTCACCTACTGTTATAATACCATCCTACTATCAGTGTCTGTAAACTTTAAAGATTCATGTGCCTATCTAAAGAGGATATCATGTATAAACGTTTCTTTCAGTTGATCCTCTGTGAAATGTTTTGAAATTAAAGACAGTGCTATAACTTTCGACCTATGGCGAATACTGCTGTGACTTTATCCATCAGTGTTTGAAATTAATGAATGTATGTAATGAAATAATTGTACGTCCATTTTCTGCTTGAAATTCAGAGGATAGGTACACTGCTATCTCTATGAATAAAATAACATATACTTTCTGTTACCTCTTGCAGCGAAATTAACACCATGGCACTTTGATCGTGTTTGTGTGTTGTGTGTGTGTGTGTGTGTGTGTGTGTGTGTCTGTGTGTGTGTGTGTGTGTGTGTGTTGTGTGTGTGTGTGTGTGTGTGTGTGTGTGTGTGTGTGTGTGTGTGTCTGTGTGTCTGTGTCTGTGCTGTGTCTGTGTCCGTGAGCATGCACGGGTGTGTGTGAGTGATGGACCCGACATTATTTAAATATCTGGAAAGTCTTTCTTCATCTCGTTCGCCATACCATTCCAAGCCGGAGATCTTTCTGGAGGATGAAATAAATCGTCTTCTATGGCACATCCACAGGCCCGTAAAGCTTCTCCCGT
>JAPXFY010000016.1:12564813-12572313 GCA_030674185.1 Monoplex corrugatus | reverse complement strand
ACTGACAGATCGATCCCAGTGTATGATATACAATCCCTATATGCAAGGTAGGACCTCAAGTTCTCACCTGTTCATAGGGCTTGTGTGCAGACTTAAGACTTAAAGCCATGATCATTTTGAGATCTTCTCTATCACATGGCATCAATGACATCAGTGCTGTGTGGAATTCATGACGAACTTGGGGAGACGTTATCTTGAAAAACTGAAAATAAAACTTCTGAATACTCTTTACATGTGATAATACTTATACTAATAGTACTACTACCACCACTACTACTACTACTATTACTACTACTACCCCCTCCTGAAGAAGAAGAACAACAACAACAATAGTAATGATGATGATAATGATGATGAGGTGGAGGAGAAGGAGGAGGATCATAATAATAAAAGAAAAACAAGAACAAGAAGGAGGAGAAGGAGCAGAAGAAGAATAATAATAATGATAATGATGATAATGGTCATATAATAATAATGATAATAATAACAATGATGATGATGATAAGATGATGATGATGATGATAAAAGAACAAGAACAAAAAGAAGGAGGAGAAGGAGCAGAAGAAGAAGAAGAATGATAATGATAGTGATGACGATGATCACATAACAATAATGATAATGATAACAATGATGATGATGATGATGATGATGATGATGATGACAACATTAACAAGGCGCCAAATCTTGATACAAGAATCAAATCATAGCGCACACTCTCATCAATCACCGAAGCATTCACTCACATCGACCTGAACTGCATGGTACAAAGCACACGCGAACCGGGAGAAGGTAGGACAGGATGGGACGATAGGACGTACAAGAGGGGGTAGGACAGGAGGGGTAGGACAGAGGGGGTAGGACAGGAGGGGAGTAGGACAGGAGGGGTAGGACAGGAGGAGGAGTAGGACAGGAGGGGTAGACAGGAGGGGGTAGGACAGAGGGTAGACAGGAGGGGTAGGACAGGAGGGGTAGACAGGAGGGGGTAGGACAGGAGGGGTAGGACAGGAGGGGTAGGACAGGAGGGGTAGGACAGGAGGGGTAGGACAGAGGGTAGACAGGAGGGGTAGGACAGGAAGGTGGACAGGAGGGGTAGGACAGGAGGGTAGACAGGAGGGGTAGGACAGGAGGGGTAGGACAGGAGGGTAGGACAGGAGGGTGGACAGGAGGGTAGGACAGGAGGGGTAGGACAGGAGGGGTAGACAGGGGGTAGGACAGGAGGGTAGGACAGGAGGGGTAGGACAGGAAGGGTAGGACAGAGGGGTAGGACAGGAGGGGGGAAAGGAGGTGAGGACAGGAGGGGTAGGACAGGAGGGGTAGGAGGTAGCAGGAGGGGGTGGACAGGAGGGGTGGACAGGAGGGGTAGGACAGGAGGGTAGGGGAGGTAGGCAGGAGGGGGTAGGACAGGAGGGGGTAGGACAGGAGGGGTAGGGACAGGAGGGGGTAGGACAGGAGGGGAGTGGGACAGGAGGGGGTAGGGACAGGAGGGGTAGTGGACAGGAGGGGAGGTAGGGTAGGCAGGAGGGGGTAGGACAGGAGGGGGTAGGGCAGGAGGGGAGTGGGACAGGAGGGGGTAGGGAGGGGGAGGCAGGAGGGGAGTGGGACAGGAGGGGGCGAGGGACAGGAGGGGGTAGGACAGGAGGGGGTAGGCAGGAGGGGGCAGGAGGGGAGTGGGACAGGAGGGGGTAGGGCAGGAGGGGATAGGGCAGGAGGGGAGTGGGACAGGAGGGGAGTGGGACAGGAGGGGGAGGACAGGAGGGGTAGGCAGGAGGGGAGTGGACAGGAGGGGTAGGACAGGAGGGGAGGGGAAGGAGGGTAGGACAGGAGGGGGTAGGACAGGAGGGGGTAGGACAGGAGGGGTAGGACAGGAGGGGGTAGGACAGGAGGTGGTTGGACAGGAGGGGTAGGACAGAGGTAGTTGGACAGGAGGGTAGAAGAGGTAGGACAGGAGGGGGTAGGACAGGAGGTGGTTGGACAGGAGGGGGTAGGACAGGAGGGGTAGGACAGGAGGTGGTTGACAGGAGGGGTAGGACAGGAGGGAGTGGACGAAAGTGAGGGCACGTGGAAGGGGAAATCACTGCTGGGCAAAAAGGAATGTCTTCAAATTAGTCTTGAAGGAAGACAAGAGCATGTGACCGTCAAATAAACCTGGGAAGCTCGTTTCAGTTGTATGAACCAGAGACAGAAAAACAGCGGCAATTAATTTTGAAACATCAGTATCGATGAATGTGTAAACAAGTAGTATCAGAAGTGGAACAGAGAGGTCGGGCAGGAGTGTACATTCAGAGGTGGTCACAAAAATAAATAGATAAATAGGTGCATTACCATTGATACACTTGTAACATAATTTATTGATTTTGTATAAAATTCTTTGGGAAAAGGCAACCATTGGAGAAATGAAGACAGGAAGTGATATGATCACGCCTCTTTTTACTAAGGACAAGACGGGCTGCAGAATTCTGAATACGCTGGAAGCATGCGACATTCATACAACTCAGTTCAATTCAGTTCATATTGCTTATAGCCCAGCCGACTACTAGAGTCAAATCAGGGCTAACACCACGTCAACAAACGACAACCCGTTAAGTCATACAACTTGAGTTCATACAAAACGCAATCACAATTCCACAGCAATATTTTGAATCAAAGCAAACTTGAACGGTGGGTGGGTGGTGTTATTTCTGTGACGTTAAGTATCTTGTATGTGTACGATGGCACGGGCACTTCTGCCCACCCATGATACGTATAAGGCAGATTAGTCGTGGGGCTTTTGACCTCATTAGAATGTTTAAACAAGTAAAGAGAACTGGGTAATGTTGTACAATAGAATACGAAAATAATTGGAGCTAATTTCACGCACTTTTACGGGTGTTTTCGGTTCTGCTCGATGTAAAGAGACGTAAGACACCCTTACCTACTCACTTTGACCAGTCCTTCCCCACAAACATGCACAAAGTATCCCTGAATGACTGGCGACCACAGCTCCAGCAGTCACCTGCACGCCATTTTGGTTGCTGATCACATGGGCACAACGTCATCACTAGTGGGGAGTTATTGTCTATAAATAGTAACATCAACCACGTGTGTCAGTGCAATCACCGACCTAAAATATGTGTGCAGTGCAACACTTGTTTACCCCTTCGGTTACCCCTTCACGACTTGCTGCTGGAGTTGCTGCTGCATCTGGTTTGTTTGCTTTGTGTTTTTTATCTTCTACGTAAGGTAGGCGGGATGCTTGTGGTGTAAATGTTCATGTCCTTTTGTTTGTGTGTTTTT
Organism: Monoplex corrugatus; assembly: GCA_030674185.1. Taxonomy (NCBI): domain Eukaryota; kingdom Metazoa; phylum Mollusca; class Gastropoda; order Littorinimorpha; family Ranellidae; genus Monoplex; species Monoplex corrugatus. The sequence continues at coordinate 12,569,040 of JAPXFY010000016.1, read as the reverse complement.
TTGTACGTGCTGGTTTTGCTTTTTTCCCGGGCTTTCCTCGCGTTTTTTGGCTTTTTCCGCGTTTTTTTCGGCATTTTCCGGAGTTTACTGGTCTCGATCTAGATGTAAACATTACCACGTGTTTCCTATTTTCGGTTTCAAATAAAAACACACAAACAGTGATGACGTTTTCACCCACGTCACCCACGTGATCAGGGTTATGGTCGCCAGTCATTCAGGGATATTTAATGCATGTTTGTGGGGAAGGACTGGTCAAAGCGAGTAGGTAAGGGTGTCTTACGTCTCTTTACATCGAAGGTAAGGGTGTCTTACGTCTCTTTACATCGAGCAGAACCGAAAACACCCGTAAAAGTGCGTGAAATTAGCTCCAATTATTTTCGTATTCTATTGTACAACATTACCGAGAACTGGATGAACTAGAAAGCGTAGAAACCATATCAACCAAACCATCCATCCATGCATTTTCTTACACAACAACAGTTACGATACCAACAATGATACGACAGGGTTGCCAAGCGCCTTACGAACGGTAACCCAAACATAGAGGCGGCAGGTTGTCGCCCCTGTTGCAAGTTTCGCTTACAATTCAAAGAAACTGAATCCTTCACGGATACACCTCTGACAGGAGGTTTTGATAACTGGATCAGGACGTGTTACGTCGTGGCGTGGCTAACAGGATATTGTGATACAGTTTCTGTCAATCAGTGGCACACAAGGGATGCTTTCAATGTGTTGCTCGTGTTATTGTTTTTGAATGTAGACAAGGCTATAGGGTAACGTCGTAGGAAGGAGAGTCGGGAACAGAGAGAGAGAGAGAGATAAGACAGGGAGACAGACAGACAGAGACAGACAGACAGACAGAGACATAGAGAGACAGAGAACAGACAGACAGAGAAAGAAAGGCAGAGATATGATATGAAATGGCATAAAATGACATTCTGGCAACGGCACAGATGTAAGCACGTATATCAACTTCCATAACTTACATATCTGCCATTCTTAATCTACTTGTATTAAAACAACAAGACACAGAGAGACTGACAGAGACACAGAGAGAGAGACAGAAAGAGAGAGAGACAGACGGACAGAGACACAGATAGGGGCACAGAGAGAGACAGAGAGAGATAGAGACAGAAACAGAGAGAAGAGACAGAGAAAGAAAGTGACACAGATAGAGACAAACAGACAGAGACGGACAGACAGACAGACTGAGACAGATAGACACACACACACACACACACACACACACACACACACACACACACACACACACACACACACACACACACACACACACACACACACAGAAAGAGAGACAAAGAGAGACAGAGAGAGGCAGAGAGAGACAGAGAGAGACAGGCCGAGAGAAAGAGAGAGGAGAGAGGGAGAAGACGGAGGGAGAAGAGAGAGACAGAGAGAGATAGAGAGAGACAGAGGGGGGGGAGAGAGTTCGAGAGAGAGAGAGAAAGAGAGAGAGAAAGAGAGAGAGAGAGAGAGAGAGAGAGAGAGAGAGAGAGAGAGAGAGAGGAGAGAGAAAGAGAGAGAGAGAGAATGTCTACTAGGTGTGTGGGAATGAATGAGATATCGGATACGATTGTTATGTCTCATTTTCTTGTTTACACAGATAAACTCGCTCAGGTTACATGTTATTCAGTCTGACTTTTGTTTATGTGTCAGTGAAGTTGTTTGACAGGTTTTTGGTTGGGATGAGCTCTTAGTAGTTCGTTTATTGGTGAAGTTATTTCGTCGGCTGCTTGGTTGATTAGTTTGTAGGCCTAAACCTTTTTTTTTTTTCAACGGGCCAGACACAAACATTCCATAAAGAAAGAGTATTCCTTCCTGAAGAATACTTCGTGAATACCTTAACATTTCACTGATGGCAATGGATACAGGTAACAGACTAATCAGTGTATACCTGGCAATGGAGACAGTGGATAGCAGGCTACATCTGTATACCTGGCATTGAACATAGCAGATAACAGACTACACACTGTATACCTGGCAATAAACACAGTAGATAACAGAGTACACACTGTATACCTGGCAATGAACATAGCAAATAACAGACTACATATGTATACCTGGCAATGAACACAGTAGATAACACACTACACACTGTATACCTGGCAATGAACACAGTAGATAACAGACTACACACTGTATACCTGGCAATAAACACAGTAGATAACAGACTACACACTGTATACCTGGCAATAAACACAGTAGATAACAGACTACACACTGTATACCTGGCAATGAACACATAGATAACAGACTACACACTATATACCTGGCAATGAACACAGTAGATAACAGACTACACACTGTATACCTGGCAATGAACACAGTACATAACAGACTACACATTGTATACCTGGCAATGAACACAGTAGATAACAGACTACATACTATATACCTGGCAATGAACACAGTAGATAACAGACTACACACTGTATACCTGGCAATGAACACAGTACACAACACACTACACACTGTATACCTGGCAATGAACACAAAGATAACAGACTACACACTGTATACCTGGCAATGAACACAGCAGATAACAGACAACACACTGTATACCTAACAATGAACACAGTACATAACAGACTACACATTGTATACCTGGCAATGAACACAGCAGATAACAGACTACACACTGTATACCTGGCAATGAACACAGCAGATAACAGACTACATACTATATACCTGGCAATGAACACAGTAGATAACATACTATATACTGTATACCTGGCAATGAACACAGTAGATAACACACTACACACTGTATACCTGGCAATGAAGACAGTAGATAACATACTATACACTGTATACCTGGCAATGAACACAGTAGATAACATACTACACACTGTATACCTGGCAATGAACACAGCAGATAACAGACTACACACTGTATACTTGGCAATGAACACAGTAGATAACAGACTACAAACTATATACCTGGCAATTAACACAATAGATAACAGACTACATACTGTATAACTGGCAATGAACACAGTAGATAACAGACTACACACTGTATACCTGGCAATGAACACAGTACATAACAGACTACACACTGTATACCTGGCAATGAACACAGTACATAACAGACTACACATTGTATACCTGGCAATGAACACAGTACATAACAGACTACACATTGTATACCTGGCAATGAACACAGTACATAACAGACTACACATTGTATACCTGGCAATGAACACAGTAAATAACAGACTACACATTGTATACCTGGCAATGAACACAGTAAATAACAGACTACACGCTGTATACCTGGCAATGAACACAGTAGATAACAGACTACACACTGTATACCTGGAAATAAACACAAAGATAACAGACTACACACTGTATACCTGGCAATAAACACAAAGATAACAGACTACACACTGTATACCTGGCAATAAACACAAAGATAACAGACTACACACTGTATACCTGGCAATAAACACAAAGATAACAGACTACACACTGTATACCTGGCAATAAACACAAAGATAACAGACTACACACTGTATATCTGGCAATGAACACATAGATAACAGACTACACACTGTATACCTGGCAATAAACACAAAGATAACAGACTACACACTGTATACCTGGCAATAAACACAAAGATAACAGACTACACACTGTATACCTGGCAATGAACACATAGATAACAGACTACACACTGTATATCTGGCAATAAACACAAAGATAACAGACTACACATTGTATACATGGCAATGAACACAAAGATAACAGACTACACACTGTATACCTGGCAATAAACACAAAGATAACAGACTACACATTGTATACCTGGCAATAAACACAAAGATAACAGACTACACACTGTATACCTGGCAATAAACACAAAGATAACAGACTACACACTAGCACTGTATACCTGACAATGAACACAGTACATAACAGGCTACACATTGTATACCTGGCAATAAACACAGTAGATAACAGACTACACACTGTATACCTGGCAATTAACACAGTACATAACAGACTACACACTGTATACCTGGCAATAAACACAGTAGATAACAGACTACACACTGTATACCTGGCAATTAACACAGTACATAACAGACTACACACTGTATACCTGGCAATAAACACAGTAGATAACAGACTACACGCTGCATACCTGGCAATAAACACAGTAGATAACAGACTACACACTGTATACCTGGCAATAAACAC
>JAPXFY010000016.1:12557313-12559813 GCA_030674185.1 Monoplex corrugatus | reverse complement strand
GTGTGCGTGCGTGCGTGTGTGTGTGTTTCAGCGCTTAGATTTGATTTTATCAAGATTTTGCGCTATATAAATATTGTAATTATTATTATTATTATTATTAAATTCTTTACCATTCAAGTTTTACCGTTGTTGTTGCGCAGGCTCAGGGAGTCTGCCTGATAATTGTTGACAGGTGTGGGTGGAGCGCACAAGGAAACGCTCGAATGCGGAGAATCTTTCTTATGACACAAACGTTCTCTCCATCCGTTCACTTCTCCTTCCTTCCTTCTCTCTCTCTCTCTCTCTCTCTCTCTCTCTCTCTCTCTCTCTCTCTCTCTCTCTCTCTCTCTCTCTCTCTCTCTCTCTCCCTTCTTCCTCTATTCCTGCATTTTACTTGCTCTCAGCATCCCCCTCCCTTACCCTATACACTCAATCGCTCCCTCACTACCACCTCACCCTCAAAACAAAGGGAATGGCGCGTCAGATGCAGGGATTATTTAGGTAACCTGTCCACCCTTTGTTGTGGTACTAGTGGCACATCTAAACAGGTGAGAGACCAGGTAGGAAGGAAAGGTTACCATGTCAAGCACCTCCTGTTTTCCCACACATCAGGGTAGATGGGTAGAAGGAGGTGGAACCTGTATATCAAATATCTTGGAAGCATGATCACGTCAGGTGCCAGAGACATCACTACGATAAAGATATAAATAGCAAAAGCCAAAGTAAGCTTCAGATCACTAAATAATGTACTAATGAACTTCAGATTATCCGTGCGCAACAAGACGAATCTGGGACGTATCAAACTTAGGACGTATTGAACCTGGGACATATCGAACCTGAGACGTATCGAACCTGGGACGTATCGAACCTGGGACGTATCGCATCTGAGGCGTATCGATCTGGGGCATATCAAACCTGGGACCTGAGACGTATCGAACCTGGGACCTATCAAACCTGGAACGTATCGAACCTGGGACCTATCAAACCTGGGACGTATCGAACCTGGGACGTATCGAACCTGGGACCTATCAAACCTGGGACGTATCGAACCTGGGACCTATCAAACCTGGGACGTATCGAACCTGGGACCTGAGACGTATCGAACCTGGAACCTATCAAACCTGGGACGTATCGAACCTGGGACCTATCAAACCTGGGACGTATCGAACCTGGGACCTGAGACGTATCGAACCTGGGACCTATCAAACCTGGGACGTATCGAACCTGGGACCTAGAAGACGTATCGAACCTGGGACCTATCGAACCTGGGACCTATCAAACCTGGGACCTATCAAACCTGGGACGTATCGAAACCTGGGACCTATCAAACCTGGGACCTATCAAACCTGGGACCTATCAAACCTGGGACCTATCAAACCTGGGACCTATCAAACCTGGGACTATCGAAACCTGGGACCTATCAAACCTGGGACCCTATCGAAACCTGGGACCTATCAAACCTGGGACCTATCAAACCTGGGACGTATCAAACCTGGGACCTATCAAACCTGGGACCTATCAAACCTGGGACCTATCAAACCTGGGACGTATCGAACCTGGGACCTATCAAACCTGGGACGTATCGAACCTGGGACGTATCGAACCTGGGACCTATCGAACCTGGGACCTATCAAACCTGGGACGTATCGAACATGGGACATATCCAGAAGTCCCCCCCCCCCCCCCCCAAGCAGTTAGTCGGCAGACTCGTTGCGCTGACAAGGTTATGAAATGGCGAGCTCAATGAACTTATGGAAAGACTTACACCACCAGAATGATTGGAGCAATTAAGATGGGCAACGAACAGACCAATTTTAATGTTCGGGCTGGGACATGAGGGCTGGGACACTAAAGACATGAGATCCCGAGTCCATGGCTTAAATTAATAAAGAAGCCAACCATCCCGTATAACAAAAAACGTAGATGAAGTCCCCCCCACCAACGTTGAGGTAGCGTTCTGTCTGACAGTGTCCACTGGTGAACTGTGACGAGAGAGAAATGACAGGGATCTGGTTCGATCTTAAATAGGGACATGGAGTTTTAGAATTTTGTTCATTCTCTCCCTACCCCCTACTAAAAGTACACCTGTACTGCGGTCTGGGTTTTGATTTCTGAGACGAGATGATAATCTGACATCATGCGCGTTTATACACTGTGTTCACTTGTAAAAAATAAACGGGAACAAACAAATATACAAATGAACAAACATACAGACAAACAAAAGCAACGAAAGACCAAACCAAACAAAACCAAATCAAAACAACAACAAACAAAGTAATTATGTCTCCGGCGAAGAACAACGAAGAAACTTCATCTTCACACGAACAAAATGGTCACAGAAGAGAAAAGAAAGATACTGAAGTGTGTCGATCCGCTTTTCTTGTAGCACAGTACTAGTGAGTTGCGGTGTACTAACACTCCCTTCGCAATCATCCCCGCCCCCACCAAGTTCAAAGTTCAAAGTTTAACAGACCCTTTAACCTCCAAGGAGTGCACAGAGAATAGCAGTATTATTGAATGA
>JAPXFY010000016.1:12547313-12549813 GCA_030674185.1 Monoplex corrugatus | reverse complement strand
TTTGTTGTTGTTTCTTCTTTTTGTTGTTGTTTCTTCTTTTTGTTGTTTGTTTCTTCTTTTTGTTGTGTTTCTTCTTTTGTTGTTTGTTTCTTCTTTTTGTTGTGTTGTTTCTTCTTTTTGTTGTTGTTTCTTCTTTTTGTTGTGTTGTTTCTTCTTTTTGTTGTTGTTGTTTTCTTCTTTTTGTTGTTGTTTCTTCTTTTTGTTGGTGTTGTTTCTTCTTTTTGTTGTGTTGTTTCTTCTTTTTGTTGGTGTTGTTTCTTCTTTTTGTTGTGTTGTTTCTTCTTTTGTTGTTGTTTCTTCTTTTTGTTGTGTTGTTTCTTCTTTTTGTTGTTGTTTCTTCTTTTTGTTGTTGTTTTCTTCTTTTTGTTGTGTTGTTTTTCTTTTGTTGTTGGTGTGTTTCTTCTTTTTGTTGTGTGTTTCTTCTTTTGTTGTTGTTTTCTTCTTTTTGTTGTTGTTTCTTCTTTTTGTTGGTGTTGTTTCTTCTTTTTGTTGTGTTGTTTCTTCTTTTTGTTGGTTTGTTTCTTCTTTTGTGGTTGTTTTTCTTTTGTTGTTGTTGTTTTCTTCTTTTTGTTGTTGTTTTTCTTTTTGTTGTGTGTTTTTCTTTTTTTGTTGTTGTTTCTTCTTTTTGTTGTGTGTTTTTTTTTCCTTTTGTTGTTGTTTCTTCTTTTTGTTGTGTTGTTTCTTTCTTTTTGTTTTTTGTGTTGTTTCTTCTTTTTGTTGTTGGTTGTTTCTTCTTTTTTGTTGGTGTTGTTTCTTCTTTTTGTTGTTTGTTTTTCTTTTTGTTGTTGTTTTCTCTTTTTGTGTTGTTGTGTTTTCTTCTTTTTTGTTGTTGTTTTTCTTCTTTTTGTTGTTGTTTCTTCTTTTGTTGTGTTGTTTTTGTTGTTTCTTCTTTTTGTTGTGTTGTTTCTTCTTTTTGTTGTGTTGTTTCTTCTTTTTTGTTGGTTGTTTGTTTCTTTTTTTGTTGTTGTTTCTTCTTTTTTTGTTGTTTTTTCTTTTTTGTTGTGTTGTTTCTTCTTTTTGTTGGTTGTTTCTTCTTTTTGTTTGTTGTTTCTTCTTTTTGTTGGTGTTGTTTCTTCTTTTTGTTGTGTTGTTTCTTCTTTTTGTTGTGTTGTTTCTTCTTTTTTGTGTTGTTTCTTTTTTTGTTGTGTTGTTTCTTCTTTTTTGTTGTGTTTTTCTTTTTGTTGTTTTGTTTCTTTTTTTGTTGTTGTTTTTTCTTCTTTTTGTTGTTTTTTCTTCTTTTTGTTGTTGTTTTCTTCTTTTTGTTGGTTGTTGTTTCTTCTTTTTGTTGGTGTTGTTTCTTCTTTTTGTTTGTTTCTTCTTTTTGTTGTTTGTTTCTTCTTTTTGTTGTTTTCTTCTTTTTGTTGTTGTTTCTTCTTTTTTGGTTGGTGTTGTTTCTTCTTTTTTGTTGCGTTGTTTTCTTCTTTTTGTTGGTTGTTTCTTCTTTTTTGTTGTGTGTTTTTCTTCTTTTTGTTGTTGTTGTTTCTTCTTTTTGTTTGTTGTTTCTTTCTTTTTGTTGTTGTTTTCTTCTTTTTGTTGTTGTTTTCTTTTTTTGTTGTTTGTCTTGTTGTTGTTCTTCTTTTTGTTGTGTTTCTTCTTCTTTTGTTGTTGTTGTTGTTTCTTCTTTTTGTTGTGTGTTTCTTCTTTTTGTTGTTGTTTCTTTTTTTTCTTCTTTTTGTTGGTTTGTTTTCTTCTTTTTGTTGTTGTTTTCTTTTTTTGTTGGTGTTGTTTTTTTGTTTGTTGTTGTTTCTCTTGTTTTTTGTTGTTGTTGTTTCTTTGTTGTGTTGTTTTTCTTTTTGTGTGTTGTTCTTCTTTTTGTTTGTTGTTCTTCTTTTGTTGTGTTGTTTCTTCTTTTTGTTTTGTTGTTTCTTCTTTTTGTTGTTGTTTGTTTCTTTTTTGTTGTTGTTGTTCTTCTTTTTGTTGGTGTTGTTTCTTCTTTTTTGTTGTTGTTTCTTCTTTTGTTGTTGTTGTTTCTTCTTTTGTTGTTGTTTCTTCTTTTTGTTGGTGTTGTTTCTTCTTTTTGTTGGTTGTTTCTTCTTTTTGTTGGTGTTGTTTCTTCTTTTTGTTGGTGTTGTCCTTCTTTTTGTTGTTGTTGTCCCTTCTTTATGTTGGTGTTGTTTCTTCTTTTTGTTGGTGTTGTTTCTTCTGTTTGTTGGTGTTGTTTTTCTTTTTGTTGTTGTTTGTTCTTTTTGTTGGTGTTGTTTCTTCTTTTGTTGGTGTTGTTTGTTCTTTTGTTGGTGTTGTTTTCTTTTTGTTGGTGTTGTTTGTTCTTTTTGTTGGTGTTGTTTCTTCTTTTTGTTGGTGTTGTTTCTTTTTTTGTGTTGTTTGTTCTTATTGTTGGTGTTGTTTCTTCTTTTTGTTGTTGTTGTTCTTTTCTTTTTTTTTCTTTTTTGTGTTGTTTTTCTTTTTTTGTGTTGTTTGTTCTTTTTGTTGTGTTGTTTTTCTTTTTTTGTGTTGTTTCTCTTTTGTTGGTGTTGTTTCTTTTTTGTTGGTGTTGTTCTTC
>JAPXFY010000016.1:12532313-12539813 GCA_030674185.1 Monoplex corrugatus | reverse complement strand
TGTGTTTATGTGTGTGTTTTGTGTGTGTGTGTGGTTTGTTTGCGTGTGTGTTTTGGTGTGTTTGTGTGTGTTTGTGTGTGTGTGTGTGGTGCTGATGTGTAATGGCGATGATGGTGGTGACGATGGCGGTGACAGTGATGGAGATGGTCTTAGGTGGAGATGAAGGAGGTGGTGGTGATGGAGATGGTCTAGAGTGGTGGTGATAGAGGTTGTAATGATGGAGGTGGTGGTGATGGAGATTATGATGGTGATGGAGGTGGTGATGATGGAGGTTGTGATTATGGAAGTTATGATGATGGAGGTGGAGGTGATGGAGGTGGTGATGGTGATGATGGAGGTTGTAGTGATGGAGGTGGTGATGATGGAGATTATGATGATGGAAGTGGTAGTGAAGGAGGTGGTGATGGTGATGATTGAGGTTGTGATGATAGAGGTTGTGTTGATGGAGGTGATGGTGATGGAGGTTGTGTTGATGGAGGTGGTGGTGGTGGATGTGGTGGTGATGGAGATGGTGATGGTGATGATGGAGGTGGTGGTGATGGAGATGTAGTGATGCAGGTGGTAGTGATGGAGGTGGTGATGATAGAGATGTGGTAATGGAGATGTGGTGATGGGGGTGGTAATGATGGAGGTGGTGGTGATGGAGGTGGTAGTGATGGAGGTGGTGATGATGGAGGTGGTAGTGATAGAGATGGTGATGATGAAGGTGGTGGTGATGGAGGTGGTGGTGATGGAGGTGGTGGTGATGGAGGTGGTGATGATGGAGGTGGTGGTGATGGAGGTGGTGATGATGGAGGTGGTGATGGTGGTGATGGAGGTGGTGGTGATGGAGGTGGTGATGATGGAGGTGGTGATGATGGAGGTGGTGATGATGGAGGTGGTGGTGATGGAGGTGGTGATGATGGAGGTGGTGATGATGGAGGTGGTAGTGATGGGGTGGTATGATGGAGGTGGTGGTGATGGAGGTGGTAGTGTGGAGTGGTGTGATGGTGGTGGTATGTAGGGGTGATGTAGGTGGGGTGGATGGAGGTGGTGATGATGGAGGTGGTGGTGATGGAGGTGGTGATGATGGAGGTGGTGGTGATGGAGGTGGTGATGATGGAGGTGGTGATGGATGGTGGATGGAGGTGGTGGTGATGGAGGTGGTGATGATGGAGGTGGTGATGATGGAGGTGGTGATGATGGAGGTGGTGGTGATGGAGGTGGTGATGATGGAGGTGGTGGTGATGGAGGTGGTAGTGATGGAGGTGGTAGTGATGGAGGTGGTGTGATGGAGGTGGTGGTGATGGAGGTGGTGATGATGGAGGTGGTGTGATGGAGGTGTGATGATGGAGGTGGTGTGATGGAGGTGGTGTGATGGAGGTGGTGATGATGGAGGTGGTAGTGATGGAGGTGGTGATGATGGAGGTGGTGATGGAGGTGTGATGATGGAGGTGGTAGTGATGGAGGTGGTGATGATGGAGGTGGTGGTGATGGAGGTGGTGGTGATGGAGGTGGTGTGATGGAGGTGGTGGTGATGGAGGTGGTGGTGATGAGGTGGTGTGATGGAGGTGGTGGTGATAGAGGTGGTGTGATGAGGTGGGTGATGGAGGTGGTGTTGAGTGGATGATGGAGGTGGTAGTGATGGAGGTGTGATGATGGAGGTGGTGATGATGGAGGTGGTGATGATGGAGGTGGTGTGATGGAGGTGGTAGTGATGGAGGTGGTGATGATGGAGGTGGTGGTGATGGAGGTGGTGATGATGGAGGTGGTATGATGGAGGTGGTGATGATGGAGGTGGTGGTGATGGAGGTGGTGTGATGGAGGTGGTGATGATGGAGGTGGTGGTGATGGAGGTGGTGTGATGAGGTGGTGATGATGGAGGTGGTGGTGATGAGGTGGTGTGATGAGGTGGTGTGTGGAGGTGGGTGGAGGTGTGATGATGGAGGTGGTGTGATGGAGGTGGTGATGATGGAGGTGGTGTGATGGAGGTGGTGGTGATGGAGGTGGTGATGATGGAGGTGGTGATGATGGAGGTGGTGATGATGGAGGTGGTGGTGATGGAGGTGGTGTGAGGTGGTGTGATGGGGGTGGATGATGGAGGTGGTGATGATGGAGGTGGTGGTGATAAGGTGGTGATGATGGAGGTGTGGATGATGGAGGTGTGTGATGGAGGTGGTGGTGATAGAGGTGGTGATGTGGAGGTGGTGGTGATAGAGGTGGTGGTGATAGAGGTGGTGTGATGGAGTGGTGGTGATGGAGTGGTGATGGAGGTGGTGGTGATAGAGGTGGTGATGATGGAGGTGGTGGTGAAAGGTAGTGATGATGGAGGTAGTGGTGATGGAGGTAGGTGTGATAGAGGTGTGTGATGATGGAGGTGGTGGTGATGGAGGTGGTGGTGATAGAGGTGGTGATGATGGAGTGGTGGTGATGGAGGTGTGATGATGGAGGTGGTGATGATGGAGGTGGTGTGATAGAGGTAGTGATGATGGAGGTGGTGTGATGGAGGTAGTGATGATGGAGGTGGTGTGATAGAGGTAGTGATGATGTGGAGGTGGTGGTGATGGAGGTAGTGATGATGGAGGTGGTGGTGATAGAGGTAGTGATGATGGAGGTGGTGGTGATGGAGGTGGTGTGTGGATATGATAGGTAGTGATGATGGAGGTGGTGATGATGGAGGTGGTGATGATGGAGGTGTGGATAGTATGATGAGGAGGGGTGAGTGGAGGTAGTGATGATGGAGGGGTGGATAGAGGTAGTGATGATGGAGGTGGTGATGATGGAGGTGTGATGATGAGGTGGTGTGATGGATGATGATGGAGGTGGTGATGATGGAGTTGTGATGATAGAGGTGGTGATGATGGAGGTGGTGGTGATGGAGGTGGTGTGATGGAGGTGGTGATGATAGAGGTGGTGATGATAGAGGTGGTGATGATGGAGGTGGTGGTGATAGAGGTGTGTGAGAGGTGGTGGGATAGAGGTTGAGATGGGGTGGTGATGATGGAGTGGGTGATGGAAGTGGTGATGTGATGATGGAGGTGGTGATGATAGAGGTGGTGATGATAGAGGTGGTGATGATGGAGGTGGTGGTGATAGAGTGGTGGTGATAGATGGTGGGTAGAGGTGTGATGATGGAGGTGGTGATGATGGAGGTGGTGGTGATGGAAGTGGTGATGGTGATGATGGAGGTGGTGATGGTGATGATGGAGGTGGTGATGATGAGAGGTGGTGGTGATGGAGGTGGTGGTGATGGAGGTGGTGGTGATGGAAGTGGTGGTGATAGAGGTTGTAATGATGGTGGTGGTGATGATGATGGAGTGATGATGGCGGTTGTAACGGTGGAGATGGTCCCGTTGTTCCTGCGTTAGCTGCTCGAATAGATAGGAGTTGTAGGTTCGCCCGGAGTGACGTCATCTGCACACAGCCCATAAGAAAATTTTTGCCCCTGAGCATACTGAGTGCGGCCTAAGATCTACTGCTTACAGAGATCAACGAAAGAAAGCTGAAATACGTAGGCCATGCCATCAAAAACACCAAAACAGATCGGATGTCAACGGTCCTGCAGGGGAAAGTTGAGGCGAAGAGAAGAAAGGGACGACTGCACACCTCCTACTTCAACAACATCGCTGAAGTCTGTGGTCTGGAGATCCAGGAGGTTGCCCACAGATGTCTTAATCATGTTATCTGGAGAAAACTTGTGACGTCGAGCGTGGCTCCTGCTGCCGATCCCGGCGATGGAGAGAGATGAGATGATGATGAGAAGAAGAACTACTGTGCAATCGTTCCCAGATTCACCAGTCAAAAATTCACTTATCTTTACGTTGGTGTACGCCTATGTTTTGGTCACAAATACGAAAAGTATACGTAGCTCCAGTCTGAAGTCTATCAAAAAAAATTATAATTATTCAGGAGTCATTAAACTTGATTAAAGTCGCTGCAACTGTTTGACTGGAATTCTGTCAAATGTCAGGCTTGCACAAAACTTGTCTGTGGGTCATTACGCACATTTTTTTTTAAATGTGACGTCAAAAATAAATGTTACGTCAGCTTCATGCTGGTGGAACATTGTGTGAGTCTAGGCCTATATGCTGTCATTTCACTTTTCTAAGTTCTTTTAGTGTTCGCCTGTAGGCCTATGGCTGTTGAAGGCTACTTGTTCCCATGAAGACTTAGAGGTTTTAAAAAACCTACAGCCTACTTCTTGAGGATGTTAAACCAGGTTAGGCCATAGATGTTAAATCTACTGCACCATTTGAAGAGAGTAAGCCTAGATTTGTAAGATGGCAAGGTTAGGAGATGACAAACCCGCGAAATGACTACAGCTTGGCGTGTGGCGTCGGGGGTCGGGAGGTGAATGGTCGGTGGTGAGGTGTTGTTGCTCTGGGTCCCACCTAGCATCCTCGTGTGTTTCTTGATCACTTGAGGATGTTAGATTTTAAGGTCATAGACTTTAGAACTCATGTACATGTACATTTGAAGAAACTAGATTTGTAAGATAACTTGAAGATTGCAGATGTGTTATAGCATTTGAACACACACACACACACACACACACACACACACACACACACACACACACACACAACACACACACACACACACACACACATACATTCACTCACTCTCTCTCTCACACACACACACACACACACAACACAACACACACTCAGTCACTCACACACACACAACACACACACACACACACACACACAACACAACACAACACACACAGGGTCAAAACAAAATAAAACAACAACAAAAAACAGGAACGTGTCGAGAGGGAGAATTAAACAACAACAACAACAACAACAAAACCGACTACTTAACTTTTAAATCAAACCTGCTTTTTCATGGCCAGATCTGACACATACACATGTACATGAGAGAGAGAGAGAGACAGAGACAGAGAGAGAGACAGAGAGAGAGAGAGACAGAGAGAGCAGAAAGAGAGAGAGAGGTGGGGAGGAGGAGAGGAGGAGGAAGGTAGTGAAGCAAACACTTTACTGTGCTAGTGCATAGAGTCTGGGCATACACCGGAAATTAGGACCGGGTGGTCGCCCTTGCTGGGAATTCATTCCCTTCTCTGTCTGCGTGTGCTGTTGGAGTTTACACAGGCGCCGTGAATTAAAGGGCCGTTATCTCTCTTGATCTGATCTGGTTGTCCCCCTTTGTGGCACGAACACAATTGGTTCTTGTTTCCTCCACAAGTGGCGTTCAGTTTGTACAGAGCTTCCACGGTGGAAACCGGTTTCGCATAAAACGGTTCCACTTTGCTCAGCTTCCGGTTTGGCGGATGTAGACTTTAGTTGAAAAGGGATGTTGAAAGTAAACACTCTTATTCACACCAGATGTTTTCTGATGATTCTCAGGTGTGATGTATCAGCCCACCAACTGATGGAGAGTCTTCAGAACGTTTCACAGTATATATAAATGAGGCAGGTTAGATGACTGATAATTTTTTCTTTAGTTATGGATTTATTCCTCTTTATTCAATTGTTGATTTTTATTTAAACTTGGGTCAACATAGTCTATAAAGACGCTTTAACTATAAAATTTCAAATGTATCGATCACTTTTCAGGGCTCTGAGTATATAAACGTGCATATTTAACAAAATAAATAAATACATAATAAGATAAAACCTAAAGGTTGAAAAGTGTTACTATGCTAAGATATTTAAGAAACGACCTTGGCTGACCACTCCAACAGACATTCTGTGCTTGCATTATCCTGGTTATCTCACCCCATGTCCCAAGTTCATTGCATCCCAGGTCCGACACATCCCAGGTTTGAGGGATCCATTTCCAAATCATTTAGAGGACAGACCATGTCACACACACACACACACACACACACACACACACACACACACACATACACACATACACACACGCATGCACGCACGCACGCACGCACACACACACACACACACACACACACACACACGCGCGTGCGTGCCTACACAAGACAAAACGAAAGAAAAAAAAGACGAACACAAAGGTAATATCACACGTTTCTCTTCTTATAGCATTGACCATCTTCCTTGTAATACCAATCATGTTCTCCCAGGTCTATTCCCCAAGATCTATGTTTCCCCATGTCTAAGTGACCCTCCCTCAGATCTATGCTACCCCGTCTCTGTTCTCCAGGGTCTATGTTTTCCTCAGGTCTATTTTTCACTGAGTTCTATGTTCCCCCAAGTCTATATTCCCCCGGCTTCATACCATGGCATTCATCCATCGATTCGGGGTCTTGAACCTGTGATCATTGGAGCTGTGACGTATCGGGCCTCTGATGTAACAGACCTGTTACGTACCGAACCTGTTACATATCAAACCTGTTTCGTATCGAACCTGGAATATATCAGAACTATGACGTATCCGACTTGGGGTATATCGAATCTGTGACGTATTGAACCTGTGACGTATCGAACATGTGGCTTATTGGACGTGTGACATACCGAACCTGGGACAGAACCTGTGACGTATCGGACCTGCGACATACCGAACCTGTGATGAGTTGGAACTGGAATGTATCCATCCTGTGACGTATCGAACCTGGGATGTATCAGACGCTCTCGGGTGTTTTGTCGATAACTTTGATAACGTTCAACTGATACAACAGAGGTATAACTAAACGCCAAACTCAAAATGAGATCGAAAACAGTTGACCAGAAGAGAAGAAATCCCACTGGGGAAAAAAGGAGAAGAAATCATTAAAACACACACACACACACACACACACACACACACACACACACACACACACACACACACACACACACACACACACACACACACACACACACACACACACAGAGGCTGACACACATCTCTCTCAGGTAATGTCTTTCTTTCTTTCTCCTCCTCCTCCCCCTTCTTCTTTGATGCTCTGTGTGTGTGTGTGTGAAAAAAAGACAAGAGAGAGAGCGAAAGACAGACAGACAGACAGAGACAGAGAGAAGCAGACAGAGAGACACACAATGAGAGATAAAGACACAGAGAGAAAGAGAAGTAGAGACAGAGACAGAGTGATACAGAGAGTGAGAGAGAGACAGAGAGAGAGACAAGAGAGGCAGAGAAAATAACGCGCCCATCATCTTTGTCCATCAGATAAAAAGCCGATAATAAGATCAAAGACCCAGTTTCCGCTATACAAGAGCAGTAACAGGTGTTTCACATATACCTTGTACTGCAGACTACAGTGGAGAAATTAAACTTATCCTAAAGACAACAAAACATCAACAACGACCGGTATCACAAACACCAATTTCAACAAAACCACACAACACAGCAACAAAGCCTACAGAAATAACAGACAAAAGAAGAACTTTGGAAAGAACTTCATGGGAAGACAAGACACCAGAGAGCAGCGGAGGAAAGCAAGGGTGATGTAAAGCCCAATAAACACAGCACAGCAGGAAATGAAGCCGATAAATCTGTCTTTCCTATCATCAACACTGCACACTAAAGCACGGGCACGTGCAGCTCGTCTGCATCTGGGTTGACCTACTGCTGTCAAAA
>JAPXFY010000016.1:12519813-12522313 GCA_030674185.1 Monoplex corrugatus | reverse complement strand
CAAAATGCCATATCAGTAGAAATAAATGAAGTGGTCTGAAATTATGATTCTACTTGTAGATATAAAATGGCATATTGATAGAAATAATAAAGTGGTCTGAAATTAAGATCCCACTAGTAGGTATACTACTAGTAGAATCTTAATCCCAGAACAACCTTCATTATTTGTCTCAATGTGTGACAAGATGTCTCAATCATGTGACCTGGAGAAGACTAGTGACATCGAGCGCGGTTCCTACCGCCAATCCCGGCGAAGGAGAGAGGTGAGGTGAGAGGTGCACAGGTATGAGATGGCATATCAATAGAAATAATGAAATGGTCTGGGATTAAAATTCTACTTGTAGGTATAAAACAGTAGATCAATACAAATAATGAAATGGTCTGGGATTAAAATTCTACTTGTAGGTATAAAACAGTAGATCAATACAAATAATGAAATGGTCTGGGATTAAAATTCTACTTGTAGGTATAAAACAGTAGATCAATGCAAATAATGGAATGGTCTGGGATTAAAATTCTACTTGTAGGTATAAAACAGTAGATCAATGCAAATAATGGGAAATGGTCTGGGATTAAAATTCTGCTTGTAGGTATAAAACAGTAGATCAATACAAATAATGAAATGGTCTGGGATTAAAATTCTACTTTGGGTATAAAACAGTAGATCAATACAAATAATGGAATGGTCTGGAATTAAAATTCTACTTGTAGGTATAAAACAGTAGATCAATGCAAATAATGGAATGGTCTGGGATTAAAATTCTACTTGTAGGTATAAAACAGTAGATCAATACAAATAATGGAATGGTCTGGAATTAAAATTCTACTTGTAGGTATAAAACAGTAGATCAATACAAATAATGAAATGGTCTGGGATTAAAATTCTACTTGTAGGTATAAAAAGTAGATCAATACAAATAATGACATGATCTGGGATTAAAATTCTACTTGTAGGTATAAAACAGTAGATCAATACAAATAATGGAATGGTCTGGGATTAAAATTCTACTTGTAGGTATAAAACAGTAGATCAATGCAAATAATGAAATGGTCTGGGATTAAAATTCTACTTGTAGGTATAAAACAGTAGATCAATACAAATAATGGAATGGTCTGGGATTAAACTTCTACTTGTAGGTATAAAACAGTAGATCAATAGCAAATAATGAAATGGTCTGGGATTAAAATTCTACTTGTAGGTATAAAACAGTAGATCAATACAAATAATGAAATGGTCTGGGATTAAGATTCTACTTGTAGGTATAAAACAGTAGATCAATACAAATAATGAAATGGTCTCGGATTAAAATTCTACATGTAGGTATAAAACAGTAGATCAATACAAATAATGAATGGTCTGGGATTAAAATTCTACTTGTAGGTATAAAACAGTAGATCAATGCAAATAATGAAATGGTCTGGGATTAAGATTCTACTTGTAGGTATAAAACAGTAGATCAATACAAATAATGAAATGGTCTGGGATTAAGATTCTTTACCAGTAGATGTAAAATGATATATCAGTAGACAGAATGCAGCTTGTCTGGGATTAAGATACCTGTTTGCTGAAACAAAGTGCTTTAAATGGCACAACATTTATGTTAACAAACCCACCAATCAAAAATAGCACATCGATGGATCAGGAAAAAAACAACACAAAAATCAACTGGTTAGTTGTTGGTTTGTTGGTTGGAACGTTTCGTTTTCTTTGTTTGTTTCTTTCTTTATTTCTTTGTTTGTTTTGTTTATATTTGTTTGCTTGCTTGCTTGCTTGCTACTTGCTGAACCAACGCGAACCATCACAAAGCCAGTGTTAAATTTGACACACAACATGGTACAAACTGACATTTCGTTGACCAGATATTTCACACCACTATCAAATATCAAATGCTTTAGGGGAGTTAACCCGTCAATCACGCTGAGCTACCATTATGTATACATATACACATCCCCCTTTTTAATCCTGGGCTTTACCTCCACTGATAATTCATTTCGTCCTTGATTTCCGCTGCGCAGTTTCAGCAAAATACAAAATGGTGAAAATGTCATTTGTCATCACCGCCATGACGCCTCCACCAGTTTCCGGTGTTTGTCTCACTGCTCTGTGGGCAGGCTGTAAGTCATCTGCGCTCTGTGAGAAGTACAACATCAACTCCAAAGATGGTCAAGCCACACTAACAACGTGCCCTTTCTCCCCAATTCATTTGAAAACCTTGTTACATGTTTTCGATTTTGAAAATGCCTTGACACAATGAATACTTTAACACTATTTGCAAAAGCATTTTAGCACAATGATCAAATTATAATTCAATTTTGTAAAGCGATTTTTAGCAAATGTTTGCCAACAGCATTAAATTTTATAATGATAGTTCAAATTTAAATCACTTTAGTAAAGTGATTTTTAGCGATGTTTACCTACAGCATTGAATATAATGAGTCAAATTTGATTTATTTTGGCTCATGATTTACCGAGATATGAGTACTTAATTTTTAAAAACCCG
>JAPXFY010000016.1:12497313-12509813 GCA_030674185.1 Monoplex corrugatus | reverse complement strand
CTGAGTGAGACAGGGTTGGCGTCCTCTCGCCACTATTGTTTATCGTTTATAAGTTACATGGACAAGATCACCAGATAAGCAAACCCAGTCGAGAAACTAAACGAGGAATTTTTGTTTTGGTTTGGTTTGTTAGTTTGTTTGTTTGTTTGTTTGTTTGTTTGTGTGTGTGTGTGTGTGTGTGTGTGTGTGTGTGTGTGTGTGTGTGTGTGTGTGTGTGTGTGTGTGTGTGTGTGTGTGTGTGTGTGTGTATGTGTGTGTTGTTGTTGTTTTTTATGTTGTTGTTGTTGTTGTTTTCAGACGTTCAGAGCCTAGCACGATGGGAAGAACAAAGACCACAGGAATATAATCAATCTGAACACCACTTGTGAAAACTACGAAATAAAAATCAGTATGAACAAAACAGACAATGAAGTTCAATACAACACCTGGCAACCTTTGCATCGGCATCAGTGGCACTATACTCAAACAAGTAAATGAATTCAAACACCTTGGCAGTATTTTTACAGAAGACAGAGGACTCAACTCGAAATCAGAAGCTAGAAACAAACAATACCAGCTATCAACTTGCCCCACTCCTGAAATACCCCAACATTCTTATTGAAACAAAAGGCAAGTTCATCAATTCTTTTTTCATCCCCACACTGACATACTAATGTTATACTGAACTCTTACCTAACCACAAAAACACAAAATTACACCCGTGAGATGCGTCGTTTGAGAAGAGCTGTCTACAAGACCAGACGCCACATGATCAGAAACACCAAGAGCAGAGAAATGGTATGCACAACGTCGGTCCGCCATCATACTCATCACAGAGGGTAAAGTGGTTTGGCCATCTAACCAGAATACAACACCACCAGCTGGCACAATAAGCATACACAAATGTAACAAAACATATCTGGAGCAAGGAAGACCTGGAGAGACGTCATGAAAGAAACCGTTACGTCACGCGACATATCTCCATTTCAGGTCTTCCAGCTCACTGCTGACCGTCATCTCTCTGGCCAGGCGATACGCATGACGACACCCACAAACGCGCAGACAAAACAAAAACAAAAAAAAGAAAGAAAGAAAAAGAAAAAGAAGGAGAGAAGAAGAAGAAGAAAAAGAAGGACGTAAAGGAAGAGCTAACGGCTTTCTGTCTGACTGTTCAATATGGAGTTTGGCCCGCTAAAAACGTTGTATGTGCAACCTATAACAAAACAAGATGGAGGCAGCTGAGATGTGGTTTCTCAGAAGAATGTTTAGAGTTCCATGGACAGCAAAGAAAACAAACGAGACAGTCTTGATGGAGGCAGATACAAGAAGATCATTCATAAGGAAGACTAGGAAAAGACAGGCAACATTTATAGGCCATTTTATGAGGAAAGGGAAATTAGAGCACCTGGTCACAACAGGAAAGCTGGGGAAAGAGAGCACCAGGTAGACCCAGGGAAAAGATATTGAACGGACTTGCAGAGTGACTGAGGACAGAGAGGGTGGAAGATGTGCTTGCGGCAACAAGGGATAGATGCATATGGAGGGCCATGATCGCCAACGCCATGGGCAGGGCACTTGATGATGATGATGATGATAACAGTACAGAGGTCAGCAATGGCTCTCTTTATACAGTGGTGAGGCTGCACATCTCCAAGGCTGGCTCTGCCTTAGAAATGTTGAGGCAAAACATGGCATCAAGATCTCCAAAAAGTTTGTTGTGTACAAAGCAGTAGCCCTGAGTGCCCTGCTGTATAGCTGTGACATGTGGACTACCTTCTGATGACACATTAAACACTGGAACAGTTCCACCACAAAGATATCTGTACAAAATTTGCAGCATCAAGTCTCAACATGGAGGGTCAAATCTATCAGGTATGAAGAAATATGGCTTGCCAGGTATTGACTCGTCAAATGCAAACTTCGTTGGAAGACAATCAAATTCCAGAAATACGGAGAGCCGAGGCACGGATATTGTGACCAGGGAAAACTGCAAAAGCGAGACAAGGATACCCTGAAGGACACCTCATCATCTGCATCATAAACACCATCAACTGTGGAGACATTGCCCGTAATAGCGCAAGCTGATGACATCAATCCACACAAACACATCCGAACATCGTAGAACAGCTGCTATTCAACAGACAGGCGGAAACAGAATCCAAGGCCGCAGGACATACAGCACCTTCAGAGCAATATGTACCTCCGGAATAGGTCTTCTATCCCACATGAAGACCTAACACCAGACGCTGCAGACCAGTCTCGTACCTACTTTTCCGTCGGATGGACGGAGGAGTCCATCACATCATATCATCATCACGTAGGGCCTGTAAATGGGGAAGTGAGGAAAAAAACAACAACAAAAAACAGGGAGAACAGAAAGGCATCACCCTCAAAATGCTGACAAGAAGGAAGCTGAAGTCTATTCCTCCTCACTCCCCTATAACATCCAGGTCAAGGGACAACCTTATTTTATCAATAATTAAACTTGTTTTATTGATAATTGTGATCAAACATTCATACAGGGAAACATCCCGAGAAACAAGCTCCCAAGCGTTTTTGTACTTCATAGAAAATGTATACACAAATATGTAAATCAACACTAAATCAATGACGTAAACATAGTATGACATAGAAGAGGAGCATAAGTTTGAAGTGTACAGTTTTTTCATGAAGGATTCCCCGCATTCGGGCAACTCAATATGAGCTCCACCCAGTCTACCAGCTGTATCATCTGGCAGACGCCTTGAACTACGCAAAACCAAATGCGCCGGAAAAGTCTTGAAATGGAAGAGGGGTGGGGGTGGGTGGGAGGTGGACGGGATTTACAAGACACCAAACTGACAACACTGGAATGATCAGAGCATTTAGATAGACAGGCAAGAGGCCACTTTTTACGTTGTGGGCTGGGATTGAACCCAAGATATCAGATCTACAGTCCACAGCTCTTCTACAAGAGCTTTCCAACTCGCGTAAACATAGAACAGGAAAAGGAAACAACAGCATCATATTGTAACTGAGTTCATAAACGAAGTTTTGAAAGAACTGGGGAACTGAACGAACTTAGTCACCAGTCTGTAGATGTCTGCACATGACAGTCATGCCTAAGTTAAAATAAAATGCTCGTCAATAAAATTGCCCAAAAATGTTAGGTACCTGCACTTTTGTCGCCAATGATTGAACCCAGGCCGCTGCAGAATGAGGTAAGGCCAATGGCTAGGCCCAGGTGGTCCTCTCCCAGTGTCAGTGGTATAATATGGGTCATCAGTGGTTCTCTTAGGCCTGCGCTCACACACACACAAGCACATACATGCACATACGTTCATTTATGTGCGCACACACATACACACACACACACATACACATAGACACACACACACATACACACACACACACACACACACACTCTCTCTCTTTCTCTCTTTCTCTCTCTGTCTCTCTCTCTGTCTCTGTCTCTTTGTCTCTCTCTGTCTCTCTCTCTGTCTCTCTCTCTGTCTCTCTCTCTGTCTCTCTCTCTGTCTCTCTCATCATAACAGAATAGTGCAACACAATACAGTACAACAGAACGCAACACCTTCCAAAATCAAAATTCAGAATGCAATCAATGTGATACTATGCAGTGATCCAACATTACATATATATATATATATATATATATATATATATATATATATATATATATATATATAATATGTGTGTATGTGTGTGTGTGTGTGTGTGTGTGTGTGTGTGTGTGTGTGTGTGTCTGTCTGTCTGTCTGTCTGTAGCAAGAAACTCTGGGGAGAGCTGGACAGAAAAAGGTCTTCAGAGAAGAAGCCTCCCCTCCAGCACATGTTCCGGCCTAAAGTCGTTACAATCTTAAGGGGCTGGGTCACATCCAAAACATAACTTCTGGATGCCTTCTACTGTTGCAAATACTCTTCCCTCCATCTGGGTTTGAACCCGCGTCTCAAAGGTAGTCAGGCTCCTCAATGCCAAGTTACCTTTGCGGTGGATGCCTTGACCAATTAGCTATGGGACATCTGCTGTCATCATCATCATCAGGTGCCTTGCCGCATGGCGTTGGCGATTATGGACTTCCATCTGTCTCTATCACTTGTTGCCTCAAGCATCTCTTCCACCCTCCTTGTCCCCACCCCATCTGCAAGTCCGTCTAGCATCTTCTCCCTGGGTCTACCTGGTGCTCTCTTTCCCTCCAGCTTTCCCATTGTGACCAGGTCTTCTAAATCCCCTTTCCTCATAAAATGGCCTATAAATATTGCCTGTCTTTTCCTAATCTTCCTTATGAATGATCTACTTGTGTCTGCCTCCATCAAGATTGTCTCGTTTGTTTTCTTTGCTGTTCACATCTGCTATACAGAGGGAAATTCAAATCTGTTTAAAGTTCACTTTTGTTCCTGACTAGATCTGCTTCTGCCATAGCCTGGTCTTCTTCTGAGAAATTGAAAGCTGTTTCATTAGGTCATAGGCTGAGGTGCCCATCAACCCCCTTGCTCCAACATATTTGGCGAGGACTTTGGCTCGGAAGCTGGATTTCCTCAAGTTTCTGGCTACACTGGCATACTTTTCAGTCTTAAAGAAATGGACTTCCTCCATTTTACTTTCATATTGCACGGTGTGTTCATTCAGAACCTCTTTGTTTCGATGAAATAGAGAGGAGCATTGTATCAAGTCTCTCGTCATTCTTGCTGATGATTTCTGGGGTGTTTTTTCCCTCATTCTGGGAGATTTGCTGTGCAATCCCAATCATCTGTTCTATCCAGCAGACCTCGCTTCCGTGCTCTGAACGTCACAGATTTTTCAGACCAGTTTGCTGCTTCCTGCTGTGTCGAAGGTTGTCGGAGCTTATGGCGCCATGTTGTTTCCCCTGGCATTACTGATCGCTTGTGAGATTTCCTTTATCACCTTATTGTGCCTCCATGTGTACTTTCTTCGGATTAGCGCTATTTTGCATGAGCTCAGGACATGTTCCACTGTTTGTTTGCCCGGGGTGGGCATATAGGGTCCTCTGATTTCCTCCATTTCACCAGAGTTGCATTCAAGGACAGGAGGTCACATACAGATCTGAAAATGAAACTGATCCTGAGAGGGACAATATGCCACATGTCAGTCTATCTGAGATTTCTTTGGGGTGCACTTGCTCACGTTGTCCATCGCCCCTTCTGGCCTTATTGAATTACTATTAGTATTCTTTTGACATCCTGTTCTTCCTTAGTCTCTTGTATTAGATAAAGCTAGAACACAAGCATTCAGTTCCGAAGGACATCTAAGGTTCCCATTCATCATCATCATCAGGTGCCCTGCCGCATGGCGTTTGCGACCATGGACTTCCAACCATCTCTATCTCTCGTTGCCCCCAGCACATCCCCCACCCTCCTCATCCCCAGCCACTCCACAAGTCCGTCCAGCATTCTCTCCCCGGGTCCACCTGGTGCTCTCCTTCCCTCCAGCTTTCCCGTTGTGACCAGGTGCCCCAAATCCCCCTTCCCCACAAAATGGCCTACAAATGTTAACCGTCTCTTCCCAACCCTCCCCACGAGTGATCCACCTGTGTCTGCCCCCACCAAGACTGTCCTGCTTGTTCTCTCTGCCGTCCATGGAACTCTCAACATTCTTCTGAGAAACCACATCTCGGCCACCTCAATCCCGCACTGGCCTTGCCTGCTGACTGTCCACGCCTTGCATCCGTACAACAGTATTGGTTCTATATAACATTCAAGGACTCTCTTTCCGATGTTAATTGACAGGCACCTGTTGGTAAGAATGCTCGTCATCTTCCTGAATGCTGTTTTGGCTTGGCCGACTCCGCCAGCCACCTCCGATGTGCATCTGCCATCTGATGAAATGACCGCTCCCAGGTATCCGAACTTACCAACCTGTGTCAAGGCTGTGCCATTTGCTGTTATTTTGCATGAGGGGACTTCATGTTTTCTACTGATCACCATGAATGCAGTCTTCCTGCTGTTTAGTTCCAACCCCTTACCTTTGCTCCCTACCTCTAGCATATTCACAAGGTTTTGCAGGTCCCTTTCACCTTTAGGTTCCCATTAGGATGTTTAAAAGGAATTCAGATCTATTTGTACTCTGTCCTTTGGTTTGATTCTCTCTCTCTCTCTCTCTCTCTCTTCTCTCTCTCTCTCTCTTCTCTCTCTCTCTCTCTCTCTCTCCCCCTCTCTCTCTCCCCCTCCCTCTTTTTAATGAGCTACAGTAGGCTAGTGCTTATACAGATATTGATGCTTTATGTCCATTGTGTTGTTTTGCTATTGAAGATTTAGTCCACTTTTGTTCATGTTGTCTGGTCCTTGAAACGCTTCCAAAAGATCGAAAAGATTGCTTTTTCACTTGTCCTGGTTTTCCAATGTACACACATGTATACATACATATACATATATATTTGGTACAAAATTATTAACAATCACAATTCATAACGATTCACTAATACTGGTGAAATGGAAGGATAATCGAAAATGATAAATCATAAAACGTACTAAAAACAATGACAACAACAACAACGACGACAACAACAACAATAAAACAAAACCATCAAATATTCTAGTATACAACATACAAACAGAAACAAAGAAAAAAAAATCAGCAAAACCAGTAATCAATTACTAACCATCCAAACATCTACACATACCAAGCAAGCAATCAACCACAAAAAGACGCCTGAACACAAACAAGCAAACAACAAATTAAAACAAAGCACACAAACAAAACTAGCACACACAAAGAGACAAACATCTCACCGATAAACAGTCCAAAGAAGCTACAGTAGGCAATGGCGTACTCAAACAGGTCCTCAATGACGTCCACGGTCAAGGTCAACACTCCCATCAGTCCTCCAAAGATGGCGATGAGGATAAGGGAGACCAGCAAAGACAGCTGTTTACGGGACATGCAGCAGGCCACCAAAGAGCCAACGAAGGACCCGAAGGCTATGAAGATGACAAGGAAAGTGGAAAAAAGGTTCCCACTACTGGCTTCTTTTGCGTACTTTGCAGGTAAGCCTTCGCCTAAAGGGAAACCACAAAGTAATTATAAAAACAAACTAAAGTGACCGCCCACGTTCAAGCAAACAGGAACCGGAAAACACACCACACACACACACACACACACAACAACACACACACACGCAACGCACGCACAAACACACGCACCACGCCACCCACACCAGCACACACACACACACCCACACACACACACACAACACACACACGCCACCAACACCCCACGCAACAACGCACACACACACACACACACACACACACACACACACACACACACACACAAAAGAATCATAACGCGTGTGTCATACATCGAAATATTGTATCAAATATGCGATCTGATTCTGTGTGAATGTTCTATTAAAAACGTGTTCTGATTCCTTTTTTTTTTTTCTTTTTTTTTTTTTTTTAAAGGAAATGCCATTACAGGGAAATGAGGGTGCCGAGCTTCAACTGCTCTCAAGACAAATATTACGAGGTCACGTGCACGTCTACTTTCCGCCAAAATGGAGACTAGAGCTTTGTAAATACCACTTAGCGTACTCTGGCTTAAATTAATCTGGTGGAGTGATTTATCAAAATGCCTGCAAAGTTATTTTCAGTAAACATGTTTAAATTAAAAAATAAACTTAATCGTCACATGAGTGCTAGTGTCCATAATTAAGATGTTATCCAAAACAGTACGTGTTTCTTTTCTTTTTTAGTTTATTAGTGTATACATATCAGGTAGACCCAGGGAGAAAATGCTGGACGGACTTGCAGAGTGGCTGGGGATGAGGAGGGTGTGGGAGATGCTAGGGGCAACGAAAGATAGAGGCAGATGGAAGTCCATGATCGCCAACGCCATGCGGCAGGGCACCTGATGATGATGATATCTGTATAGTGTGATGTTGCAGATACTGATGTTGTTAACTACCGTAGCGATACACATCTGCCCGTATGTGAAATATTGTGTTCAGAGTAAAGTTTTCATTTCCTCAAATGCCACAACAAGCAGGAACCCCCCGCACCTTTACTCGTACAATGTTGTGCTGAGGTCTGTTAC
The DNA here is from genome assembly GCA_030674185.1 of Monoplex corrugatus. Lineage (NCBI taxonomy): Eukaryota > Metazoa > Mollusca > Gastropoda > Littorinimorpha > Ranellidae > Monoplex > Monoplex corrugatus. Next base: position 12,501,785 of record JAPXFY010000016.1, on the reverse strand, counting down.
TTCTTTCTAGTCAGAGCTGGCCAGAGTCTCTGCCATTGACTGTGGAATCTTTGTCAAAGATTTTCAATTTGTTAAGAAGACCTGCTGCATACCTGGAGGACTTGGAGGAAAGACGACAATTCTTGTCAAAAAACACTCACTTGTTCTGAATATCTCAGCTGCCTCCCTCCCCCTCCCTCTCTCCCTCTCTCTCCCCTCCCTACCTCTCTCCCTCTCTCCCTCTTTCCCACTATCCCTCCTTCCCTCCCTCCCTCTCTCCATCCCTCTCTCCTTCTCAGCCTCTCTCCCTCTCCCCCTCTCTTCAACCCAGCACCAACCTCTCTCCCTTCCTCCCTCCCTCTCTCCCTCCCTCTCTCACTCTCGTGTGCCATGAATACCAGGCACCGGGAGTGTCTCCACTATTCAAGTAGGCAGCTGACTCTGAAATCTGTTGACAAAGGTGCTTCTCCACCTTTGAGTACGTAGTCAGCTTTGAGTCTGAACTGTTATCGTTCTTGGTGGAGAACAGCAGTACGGTGTGGACTGATTACTCTGGAAAAAACCTGAAACTTTAACACAATGTGTCGTGACCATTAGAAAATCCTGTTACTTTTTGTGCGTACTGCTTCTAGAGTGTACGAATGCCGTGACCCCAGCTATTGACATCTGTAGCAAATAAACATGCCTACTGAAGAAGGAGCATCAGAACTCCGAAAGCTACGAAAGCTAAAAAATGGTGTTTTCGTGTTATTATTCGATCATAAGACCAGGTTAAATGATGGATAATCTTTTGCTTTGATGATTTTTCCTGCTTTCAGCACAGCTGTCTCTACTGACATGTAGTTAGTGGACAAGTTTTCAATGGAGATGGATCTGTTCATTGTTCTTAGACAAACAACCAAACAACCAAACAAAGCAAACAAACAACTGTACTACTAGTTTAATCGAAATTTGTAGACTTACATTATGATCAAGAATGACCTACCTAGACTATGGAAGAAGAAGATGGAGCCCAGCGCATAAGGAACAGGGGATTTCATCATTTCCAGACCTGTCGTGTTTAGGATGCGACCTCTCACGGTTTCTTCAGGAGCATCTCTCATGTGCAGATTGAGTGGTCTCAGGGCAAGAGCTCCAATAATGCAGAGGACATAGGTACCAGCTTGGTACTGAATCAAACCTCTCCAGCCACCCAGTTCCGGAAATACGAAAATCTGTCATAGACAGACAAGAGTTATTATGCAGTCAGCTGATGTTTGTTTCTTTGTATATTTGTCTGACCGTCACTTTATTATATTCTTCTTATTCTGTTATTGTTTTCTTCTGTTCTGTTCTGTCTGTCTGTCTCTCTCTCTCTCTCTCCTCTCTCTCTCTCTCTCTCTCTCACTCTCTCTCTCACTCTCCCACCTCTATCTTTCATCCCTCCCTCATCCAGTTTCCCCAAGCACATCAGAGATGAGTACATTCATTACAAGTGGAAGTGTTATTTATTATAATCTAGATTACATGAATGTTTTATTTCTAATCAACATTTCATGAAATTTGATTCGTCCTGTTTCGTTGTTGGCAGCTGGTTTCAGTTTAAATGTACTGATATTCTTTACAGTGGTTTGGGTTTTTTCTTTGTTTCTTTATTTCTTCACTTGTCTGTCTGTCTGTCTGTTTGTTTGTCTGTCTGTCTGTTATTGTTATTGCATCTCTTTTTCTTCATATATGGGCTGCAATTACCAAGCACACTTTGAATATTCAAATGGGGTTTTACGTGTATTGCCCTGTTGCTTTTGGGCTTTTGTTTTTACTCCACCAATAAGGTAATCATACGCCATTTTCAGGGGTGTACATTCTGTGTGTTTCGTTTCTTCACAAGTCACCAAACACCAACATAGCTCATACAATCTTTAATGAGCGTATTCAGATGATGGCCTATGTGATGCCAGTGAATAAAAAATCATCTCAACAACACAAGTCGTCGTCATGTTGTGGTTAGCTCAGTAGACTGCCGACTGGAAGATTATGGGTTTGAATCCCCATTGGTCCTTTCAAAATCATTGTGGGATTTTTCGATCCAATTACTTCCTACCCAGAGTTGAGTGTGCTATGCGCTCATTGGGAAGACTGAGGACCACACAGTCCACTCTCATACATTTCATAGATGCATTATTGGGGTGTTGCTCAAATCTCGTGACTGTGTCTGTATCTCTCGGCCTGGTTGATGCCAGATATACTGTCATAATAAGCATAGAATATTGTCTTGTCACGCAGTATCAATCATCGATGGAACTCTATGGTATGAGTATCATCTTCATTGCCATCATTATCACATCATTGTTAGAACTATCCCAAATATTGTGGCCATTATGATGGTGTACAAAATTAGGGAGAGGGAGGTGGAAGAGAGCACAGAAGAAACTGCTTAAGTGCAATGATCCTAAAAATATCAACCAAGAACTGCAAAGCCAACGTGCAAAAACTGAAACTGAAAGCTCAGTGGAGGTAATTGTTACCTATTGTTTGCAATCAAACCTGAAGAAAGAAGAAGCTGATCAAACTCAGGTTCTCGGCAGCATTCGTAATAGACAGGACACGAAGAGGACGTTCTCGAAAGTACTCCAACAGTGCCACCGTCACAGACGTCACTATCAAATTGTTTCCTATGCCTGCACACACAGAAATGTCCCTGTATTACCACTGAAAATACTTAGCGTGTATCTAGTTTGGAGAAACCAGGGTGTGTGTTTGTGAAGAACTCAGAAGTCAGAATAACTTAGTTATGATAAAAACAAAAAAACAACAAAAAATAGAGTTGTAAAGACACAGACTGGTTGTAATAAATTGACATAATAGTTTATAGTTTAAACACGTAGTGGTTTCACGTTGTGTGCGTGCGTGCGTGCGTGCGTGCGTGTGTGTGTGTGTTTGTGTGTGTGTGTGTGTGTGTGTGTGTGTGTGTGTGTGTGTGTGTGTGTGTGCGTGAGTGAGTGAGTGAGTGTGTGTGTGTGTGTGTGTGTGTGTGTGTGTGCTTTGGGGTGTGTATGTGTTTATGCGTGCGTACTTGCGTGCGTGCGTGCTTGTGTGTGTGTGTGCGCGCTATAACATAATATAGAGAGACCTGCCATAACCCCCAGAAGGAAAACCATGGCGGGGCGGCTAGTCAGGGGCAAGAAGCTGGCTATCAGGTACGCCACACCGGAGATACCAGCGCCCACCATCGTCACCACACGGTAGTTGAACACTGTGATGGCAATGCCACTGATAAAACCTGTGAAGAGGAAAAAGAAAAAAAAACAAAAAAACAATGATGACCAGTAAGGTGCAGAAACAGTAAGTTTAAACAGAAGCTTGGTTTCATCGGGTGACAGACCCGTCAGTTTCATCTAGTTCGATAATAGCTGCCGCAGCATAGACACAGCAAACTGTTCTTGTTTTCATAGCCCCTCAGTATGTCTTGTTTATCCCCCGCGGGGAAGCCGAGGGTTCTTTCAGTATAAACATTATGCCCACCTTCTGGAAATTCTGTGCTAGAAATTTCCTCTTTTCTGTCACTCTCTTTGTTTCTGCCTTGTTCCTTTTGCTTTCTGTCATTTCTTCCTATCATTTTCTGCCTTGCTGGTCCATTCACCTGTATGTGTTCGGTAAAGTCTTAGGTACTTTTTCTTAGGATTGATAATTGGGTACATGTATTAAGTGCATTTTTGGCTCTAGGGAAATGAGATATGCGGAGGCAATTTTAGGTAATTTCGGCCCGTTCTTGTATCTGTTTTAGTGTCCTTAATTATATCTACTATTGCTATCGACGTTTATTTCAACCGGAGTTTCTTCGAGGTCATGGTGTCCTGGAAAAATACAAAATCCGGATATTCTGTCATTTTTTTGTATAAAAAGGACTATCTTGTGGGGGGGGGGGGGGGGTTAACGTGTTTTACTTAAGTGGATTTATTAACATAATTTTACTAGGGATAACTCCTTTATTGCCATACGATCTTTAACGTGTGCTAAATACACGCTGTACACGTGACCTCGGTTTGTCGTCTTATGCAAAAGATGGAAAAGTCTTCAAAAAGCTGAAATACCTTCAAACAATATTTTGACATGTTAAACCATCCTGGTTCAAATACTGGACAATTCCAGATTATATTTATGCATTCATGACTACTAACAGAAAGGAACCTACGATGAGAAATCTAAACACAACAACAAAAACCAAAAACCAGTGGAACATAGGCTGTCAATTGTATATTCTAGTACCCTACAGGTGAATATAGTGCCTAGAGTTCAGTTACGATTTAGCTGTCTATGTCATGCGGGCAGTCAGTCATAATTTGAATATAATGCTTTCAGTATGATTGTGATAAACCAGTAATATCTATACACTGGACTGAATATGCGTGTCACCATAATACCTAGCTAATTAGACCGCATAATTTACTGTTTGAATTATTATTGGAGGTCATTTAGAGGCGTGTCCTGAAAATCATTAAAAAATTGTGATAACA
>JAPXFY010000016.1:12484813-12492313 GCA_030674185.1 Monoplex corrugatus | reverse complement strand
CAGTAGCGGAAATTATAGCAGTATGATAAGTAGTAGCAACAGTAGCAGTAACAGAAGTAGTAGCAGTAGAAGTGATGGTAGCAATATCATAAACATCCCACACAATGACCTACTTGTTCTTCCCCTTCCAAAGCCTGGCCGAAAGCAGACGACATGCAGTCTCCAATGCCTATAGTCTGCTCCATAGTCTGCAAAGAGGACGCCATTCTTTCCTTGGCACTGTCCTCCATGGCTCAATCACTCTCTCTACCTCGCTTGCCTGTCTTAAAACACAAAACACAAAAAAATGGACTGACGAGTTATTTTAGCAATCTTCCTTTTTGCGTCAATTTAATAGTCTGAGCTTCTCAAGATATCGTCTCCGCGCTCGAAATATATTCCATACACATTGACATGACAGATTGCATGTGATGGATCAGATTGAAAGTCGTCAGGGGGTGTCATCATCATCATCATCATCAGGTGCCATGCCGCATGGCGTTGGCGACCATGGATTTCCAACCATCTCTATCTCTCGTTGCACCCAGCATCTCCCCCACCCTCTTCATCCCCAGCCAATCTGCAAGTCCGTCCAGCATTCTCTCCCTGGGTCTACCCGGTGCTCTCTTTCCCTCCAGCTTTCCCGTTGTGACCAGGTGCTCCAAATCCCCCTTCCTCATGAAATGGCCTATAAATGTTGCTTGTCTTTTCCTAATCTTCCTTATCAGTGATCGACTTGTGTCTGTCTCCATCAAGACTGTCTCGTTTGTTTTCTTTGCTGTCCATGGTACTCTCAACATTCTTCTGAGAAACCACATCTCGGCTGCCTCAATCCTGCTCTGGCTTTGCTTGCTGACTGTCCATGCCTCGCATCCGTACAACAGTATTGGTTCTATATAACACTCAAGGACTCTCTTTCTGATGTTAATTGATAGGCATTTGTTGGTAAGAATGCTTGTCATCCTCTTGAATGCTGTTTTGGCTTGGCCGATTCTGCCAGCTATTTCCGATGTGCATCTGCCGTCTGATGAAATGACCGTTCCCAGGTATTTGAACTTATTAACCTGTGTCAAGGTTGTGCCTTTTGCTGTTATTTTGCAGGAGGGGATTTCATGTTTTTTACTGATCACCATGACTTCAGTCTTCCTGCTGTTTAGTTCCAACCCCTTACATTTGCTTTCTGTTTCTAGTATATTCACAATGTTTTGTAGGTCCCTTTCATTTTCTGCAATTAGCACGGTGTCATCTGCGTACCGAATGTTGTTTATCATTTTCCCTCCAACCTTTAATCCAGGGTCTTCTTCTAGGTTTCTCATGATGTTTTCGCTATATACTGAAAACAGATCTGGTGACAAAACACAACCCTGTCTGACTCCTCTTTTGGAAAGAGCTTATATTGTTTTCTATTCTCATTGCAGCTGTTTGTTCCCAGTACATAGTTCTGATTATTCGTAGATCTTTTCCATCAACATTGAGTCTCTCCAATTGGTTGATCAATTCTTCATGTCTTACCCGATCGAAAGCCTTGGTATAATCAACAAAGCAGAAATACAAATCATTATTCATCTCGATTGACCTCTCTATGATAGTTCCTAGGATGTACATGGCATTAATAGTTCCTTTCCCTTCCACAAATCCACTCTGTTCTTCTGCTATTTCTCTTTTGATTCTATTCCTTGTCTTCATCATGATTATTCTTAATAGGATTTTTGTTACATGACTCATCAAACTGATTGTGTGATGGAGTTCGCATTCTATAGCCCCTGTCTTCTTTGGAAGTGCAATAAAAATAGATTTTGACATATCTTTGGGGATTTTTCCAGTGTCGTAAATTTCATTTAGGAGGACTGTTATTTTTTCTGTACCAAATTTCTCCAGGGCTTCAATCATCTCTGTGGTAATGTTGTCTGGTCCTGGGGTTTTTCCTGGTTTCATCTTTTTCAATGCTGTTCTGACTTCATCTTTCATTATAGGTGGTCCTTCAAAGTTTTTTTTATAATGTGTTCTTCGCTTCTCTCATCCTCAAAATGGTCTTGAACGTACTCTCCCCATCTGTCTAATATTTTGTCTTTTTCCATGATAAGCGTGCCATCTTTCGATTTTAAGCAACCAGTTGATGTGCATGTATTTTTCCTGTGGACAGTTTCTTCAATTCGTCTGTACATACCCTGAGGATCCGTTTTGTGTCTGTCTTCTATTTCCTTGCATTTTGTTTTCAGCCAAGCTTCCTTAGCTTCATTGCACCTTTTCTTGATTTCTTTGTTTATCTTCCTTTATATCTCCTCGTTTCTCTTTGTCTTCCTCCTTTCGTCCATCAAGCCCAAAATTTCTTTAGTCACCCAGTTCTTTTTTGCTTTTCTATCTGCCTCAGGGATTTCTTCACAAGCTTCATTTATCGAACTTCTCAGCTTTGTCCATTGTTCCTCACTGTCACCAACGTCTTCCAGAGCACTGAATTTGTTTTGAACATGTACATTAAATTTTTTACATATCACTTCATCTGTCTTTAAGAGTCCAAGATTTAGTTTGATATTGCTTTTGGGCTGTTTCCTTTTCCTTAGTTTCAGCCAAAATCTTCCCACTACATGATTGTGGTCACTGTTGCAGTCTGCGCCTGATAGTGTTTTTGCTGACAGTAAAGAATTTCTAAATCTTTTGTTAATCAGGATGTAGTCAATCTGATTTTTGGTATTATCTCCTGGACTTATCCAAGTCCATTTTCATCTATTAGGCTGCTCAAACCAGGCGTTTCCTACTATGAACTCATTCATCTGTGCCCATTCTACAAGTTTCCCTCCCCTTTCATTTTGTGTACCAAGGTCATGAGGTCCAACTACATCCTCCACCCTATCCTGTCCCACTTTAGCATTAAAATCTCCCATTATTACAGTAACTTCTTGTGATTTACATTGGGCCTTGGCCATCTCTAATACTTCGTAGAAGTTGTCGATGTCTTCCTGAGTACTTGCGGATGTTGATGCATATACCTGAATGATGTTGATATCAAATGGTTTGCCTCTCAATTTGACCAGCAAAACTCTGTCGGACACAGCCCAGTATCCCTTAACTGCTTTTGATTTGTCTTTGTCCACTGTGATACCTACTCCTCTTTTATGTGAATTACCACCAGCGTATATCACTGTGTATTCTCTTGATGTTATCATGCCTGCCCCCTTCCATCTCATTTCCTCATGGGGTGTACGTAATGCAAAATCATCATGGGGTGTCCCACCTGTCTCACCTGTCGGTGTCACCGGGTTCGGTGTTGGCCGCTGCACATCTGGATGCCATTACAATCTCCCTCCAGGCCACTGTGTCTTGACTTTTGTGGACAATTTCTTGAATATTTAGGCCACTGATGTTGTTTACTTTCTCGATGTATGAGATTGGAGGTCTGCCTTTCTTCCTTTTTGCCACTGTTTTTCCTTGAAAGATGGTTGCCATGAGGTCCGTGTTCTTGTTGCGTGACACATGGCCAAAGTATTCTAATCTTCTCTTGTTGATGTCTGCTAGTAGTTTTCTGGTGGTATCAAGTTCTTCCAGGACACTTTCATTAGTTCTTCTGTCTGTCCGTTTGACACGTAGTAGTATTCGATAAAACTACATCTCTGCTGCCTCAATTCTTCTATTATCAGTTTTTCTGAGTCCAGGCTTCGCAACCATAAACCATGACCGGCCAGATCAAACATTTTAGAAGTCTAACTTTCAGGCCATTTGGTATGCCTCTGTCTTTCCAGATGTTGTTGAGTTGGACCATCTTTTGCTTTGCCATTCCAATTCTTATTTTGATGTCTTTGGAGCAGGTTCAATCATCAGTTTTTACAGAGCCAAGATATTTGAAATCCTTAACATTTTCTAAAAGAACTTTGTTAATTAAGATGTCATGATTGTTTTAGTCTCTTTGCCTTTGATATGTAGCACTGTTGTTTTCTTGGCGTTCAAGTTTAGACCTGCATTTTTGCCTGCTGCATCTACCCTGTATAGAATTCTTTTTATGATGGTTATGTTGTCTGCTAACAGCTCAGTATCAGAGGCATATCACAGGTTTGTAAAATTTTTCCTCCCATCTTTATGCCCATGCCTTCTATGTCAGCATCTCTCATGACTTGTTCCGTGTAGATGTTAAAGAGATACGGTGAGAGGATACAACCTTGTCTGACTCTCCTGTGGATGTGAAGAATTCACATTTCTGATTGTTCCATCTAATTGTATGTAATGCAAATCATCATGGGGTGTATGTAATGCAAAATTATCATGGGCTGTATGTAATGCAAAATTATCATGGGGTGTATGTAATGCAAAATCATCATAGGCTGTATGTAATGCAAAATTATCATGGGCTGTATGTAATGCAAAATTATCATGGGGTGTATGTAATGCAAAATCATCATAGGCTGTATGTAATGCAAAATTATCATGGGCTGTATGTAATGCAAAATTATCATGGGCTGTATGTAATACAAAATTATCATGGCCTGTATGTAATGCAACATTATCATAGGGTGTATGTAATGCAAAATCATCATAGGGTGTATGTAATGCAAAATTATCATGGGCTGTATGTAATACAAAATTATCATGGGCTGTATGTAATACAAAATTATCATGGCCTGTATGTAATACAAAATTATCATGGGCTGTATGTAATACAAAATTATCATGGGCTGTATGTAATACAAAATTATCATGGCCTGTATGTAATACAAAATTATCATGGGCTGTATGTAATACAAAATTATCATGGCCTGTATGTAATGCAAAATTATCATGGGCTGTATGTAATACAAAATTATCATGGGCTGTATGTAATACAAAATTATCATGGGCTGTATGTAATACAAAATTATCATGGGCTGTATGTAATACAAAATTATCATGGCCTGTATGTAATGCAAAATTATCATGGGCTGTATGTAATACAAAATCATCATAGGGTGTATGTAATGCAAAATTATCATGGGCTGTATGTAATACAAAATTATCATGGCCTGTATGTAATGCAAAATTATCATGGGCTGTATGTAATACAAAATTATCATGGGCTGTATGTAATACAAAATTATCATGGGCTGTATGTAATACAAAATTATCATGGCCTGTATGTAATGCAAAATTATCATGGGCTGTATGTAATACAAAATTATCATGGGCTGTATGTAATACAAAATCATCATAGGCTGTATGTAATACAAAATTATCATGGGCTGTATGTAATACAAAATTATCATGGGCTGTATGTAATACAAAATCATCATAGGCTGTATGTAATACAAAATTATCATGGGCTGTATGTAATACAAAATTATCATATAGGCTGTATGTAATACAAAATTATCATGGGGTGTATGTAATGCAAAATTATCATGGGCTGTATGTAATACAAAATTATCATGGGGTGTATGTAATGCAAAATTATCATGGGCTGTATGTAATGCAAAATTATCATGGGCTGTATGTAATGCAAAATTATCATGGGCTGTATGTAATACAAAATTATCATGGGCTGTATGTAATACAAAATTATCATGGGCTGTATGTAATGCAAAATTATCATGGGCTGTATGTAATGCAAAATTATCATGGCCTGTATGTAATGCAAAATTATCATGGGCTGTATGTAATACAAAATTATCATGGGCTGTATGTAATACAAAATTATCATGGGCTGTATGTAATACAAAATTATCATGGGGTGTATGTAATACAAAATTATCATGGCCTGTATGTAATACAAAATCATCATGGGCTGTATGTAATACAAAATTATCATGGGGTGTATGTAATGCAAAATCATCATGGGGTGTATGTAATACAAAATTATCATGGCCTGTATGTAATACAAAATCATCATGGGCTGTATGTAATACAAAATTATCATGGGCTGTATGTAATGCAAAATCATCATGGGGTGTATGTAATGCAAAATCATCATGGGCTGTATGTAATACAAAATCATCATGGGCTGTATGTAATACAAAATTATCATGGGGTGTATGTAATACAAAATTATCATGGGGTGTATGTAATACAAAATTTCATGGGTGTATGTAATACAAAATCATCATGGGGTGTATGTAATACAAAATTATCATGGGCTGTATGTAATACAAAATTATCATGGGGTGTATGTAATACAAAATCATCATGGGGTGTATGTAATACAAAATTATCATGGGGTGTATGTAATGCAAAATCATCATGGGTGTATGTAATACAAAATCATCATGGGGTGTATGTAATACAAAATTATCATGGTCTGTATGTAATGCAAAATCATCATGGGTGTATGTAATACAAAATTATCATGGGGTGTATGTAATGCAAAATCATCATGGGGTGTATGTAATACAAAATCATCATGGGGTGTATGTAATACAAAATTATCATGGCCTGTATGTAATGCAAAATCATCATGGGGTGTATGTAATACAAAATCATCATAGGCTGTATGTAATGCAAAATCATCATGGGGTGTATGTAATACAAAATCATCATAGGCTGTATGTAATACAAAATCATCATGGGGTGTATGTAATACAAAATCATCATGGGCTGTATGTAATACAAAATCATCATGGGCTGTATGTAATGCAAAATCATCATGGGGTGTATGTAATACAAAATCATCATGGGGTGTATGTAATGCAAAATCATCATGGGGTGTATGTAATGCAAAATCATCATGGGGTGTATGTAATACAAAATCATCATGGGGTGTATGTAATACAAAATCATCATGGGCTGTATGTAATACAAAATCATCAAGGGGTGTATGTAATACAAAATCATCATGGGCTGTATGTAATACAAAATCATCATGGGGTGTATGTAATACAAAATCATCATGGGGTGTATGTAATACAAAATTATCATGGCCTGTATGTAATGCAAAATTATCATGGGGTGTATGTAATGCAAAATTATCATGGGCTGTATGTAATGCAAAATCATCATTGAGTGTATGTAATGCAAAATCATCATGGGCTGTATGTAATGCAAAATCATCATTGAGTGTATGTAAGCCATTTTAACATGTTTAATGCAGTCTGTATATTGAAAATTTGCAATGAAAATCCTATTCCAATTTGAATTCACATCGGTGGATGAATAGCTGAACTATAAGTATTTGTAAACTTAGCTGTTTTACCAAAAGGGTCCAGGCACTGGACCATATTTATTTGGACCTTAAACGCTTAGAGGGACTATGCACCAGATTGAATTTGTTGGTTGTCCACATTCAGTCTAATTTTGATGGTAAACAACTGCGAAAACATTGTTGACGCTTCAAAATACGTTTTGCGTGGTTGTGACCCTGACTTTTGTCTCATCACAATGAAACTCGCAGAATGAGGCGTTTGTTTCGCGATACACATTATCTCCACGTGGTTAATATAATTTCACCTTCAAACGGCCAAGATATCTTCACACAAATCTGTTTGCGTGTTGGATCAAAGTATTGAAGGATCATAGTTCTGAACTTCCACAGTTTACTATTAGTTTTGGAACTATTGACTAAAGGAG
>JAPXFY010000016.1:12407313-12482313 GCA_030674185.1 Monoplex corrugatus | reverse complement strand
ATTATATTATAGATTACAACGATGATTGAAACGATGAATGGATAAGAAAGTAATGTTGGCCGCAGGTGTGACACAGTGGTAGTGCTTTCAGGCAGTAACCATGGCACTAGCAGTAGCAGCAGTGGTAGTGGTAGTATTGATAGTAGTAGTGGTGGTGGTGGTGGTGGTGGTGGTGGTGATAGTAGTAGTAATTATTGTAGTTATATAAGTTGTTGCTGTTGTTGTTGTTGTTGTTGTTGTGGTGGTGGTGGTGGTGGTGGTGGTGGTGGTGGTGGTGGTGGTGGTAGCGGTATGGTGGTAGTGGAAGTGGTGGTTGAGGTGGTGTGGTAGTGGAAGTGGTTGTGGTGGTGGTGGTGAGGATGGTGGTGGTGGTGGTGGTGGTGGAGGCGGCGGCAGAGGCAGTGGTGGTGGTTAGTGGTGGTGGTACTAACAGCAGCAGCAGCAGCAACAGCAGCAAATAATCAAGCACTTAAGGAGGTGTAAGTTTAACTTCTCACCCTCAGACATGGGAGATGGAAACAGATGATCTGACTAAAGGGACACTACTGGAGCCATCACTGGCCTAGCAAGCGAGTTGTGGACAGCTTGACAAAATAAAATAACGATAAAACGTCACTGGTCAGATGCCGTGACAAACACACTCCGCATGTACAACACAACCCCACTCCAGGCTTGCCGGCTGTTACTGTCATTTGTGTTTAAAGCCCAGCCGACTGCGCTGAGCCATATCAGGGCCATAACCGTTTCAAAACATACACCATACTTCAACAGGATAAAAAGGACAAGAAAAGTAAGTACACATATCAGTGCAATTTGCGCTCATAATCTAAGGACATGCCCCTGGCGCTGACCACTCCGTCCATTTTATCTCACAAGGGAAAAAACATACCTGAATACAAATGTTAAACATAACTAAGGACACTAAAACATATATAAAAAGGGCCTAAATTACCTAAAATTGCTTCCGCATATCTCATTTCCCTAGACTCAATACGTGTGCCCAATTATCAATCCTAACAGAAAGCATGTAAGACTATATCGAACACATACAGGTGAATGGACCAGCGAGGCAGAAAAAGAAAGGAGTAAGGAGGAAGGAAGGAAGAAAGAGAATGACAGAAAAGAGGAAATTTCAAGCACAGAATTTCCAGAAGGTGGGGATACTGTTTACACTGCAGGGGTCCAAACGAGTTGTGGACAGCTCGAGAAAATGAAATGACGATAAAACGTCAGTGATTAGATGCTGTGACAGCCAACTGGAGGGAGAGCGAACAGGGGAAGGAAGACAACAGATTTCATTGATCTTCTCAAAACATCGATGAGATCAAGGCAGCTATGTTGGACAGGAGCAAGTGGAAGGAGTACGTCACAGAGGCTCGATCGGGAGATCGGCCAAACTAACTAACTAGCTAAGTAGATGCAGTGACAAACACACCCATATCTACATTACCCTACGCCAAGCTTCCCGTCCAGCTCAGGACCAACAGCTTCATCTCTCTTTGATATAAACAAACGGGCAGTTAAGGTTGTAATGAACAGAACATTAATGACTGTGGTGATGAACAAGCAGTAGCGATGGCCGTAGCTTTAATGATGGCTTAATTCCGATAAATCAAAACAAAACAAATAAACTTGCATCAACAATGTCATCATCACCAAAAATACGAATGGACACAAAAGTTCCTCTCATCAGTTGATCATCATCATCATCATCAGGTGCCCTGCCGCATGGCGTTGGCGACCATGGACTTCCAACCATCTCTATCTCTCGTTGCCCCTAGCATCTCCCCCACCCTCATCTTCAGCCACTCTGCAAGTCCGTCCAGCATTCTCTCCCTGGGTCTACCTGGTGCTCTCTTTCCCTCCAGCTTTCCCGTTGTGACCAGGTGCTCCAAATCCCCTTTCCTCATAAAATGGCCTATAAATGTTGCCTGTCTTTTCCTAATCTTCCTTATGAGTAATCTACTTGTGTCTGTCTCCATCAAGACTGTCTCGTTTGTTTTCTTTGCTGTCCATGGAATTCTCAACATTCTTCTGAAAAAACACATCTCGGCTGCCTCAGTCTTGCTCTGGCTTTGCTTGCTGACTGTCCACGGCTCACATCCGTACAACAGTATTGGTTCTATATAACATCAAGGACTCTCTTTCTGATGTTAATTGATAGGCATTTGTTGGTAAGAATGCTTGTCATCTTCTTGAATGCTGTTTTGGCTTGGCCGATTCTGCTGGCTATTTCCGATGTGCATCTGCCGTCTGATGAAATGACAGTTCCCAGGTATTTGAACTTATTAACCTGTGTCAAGGTTGGCCATTTGCTGTTATTTTGCATGAGGGATTTCATGTTTTTTACTGATCACCATGACAGTTGATACTGACCATCAATTCTTGAAGCACAAACTCATTTCCATTAACGCCTGAGTGGGAACGCTCGAGCGCGCGCGCGCGCACACACACACACACACACACACACATGCATGCACATACACACACGCACGCATGCACACATACACGCACACACACATACACGCACACACATATACATACACATAGACAGACACAGTCAGACACACAGATACACACACACAGACACACATGCACACTCACATACGCACGCACACCACACACATATACATACACACACATAGACATAGACATACACACACACAGAAACACACACACACACACACACACGCGCATATTCACACACACCACACACACACACACACATATATATATATATATATATATACACACAGATAGACATAGACATACACACACACACAGAAACACACACACAGACACGCATATTCACACACAGACACACACAACACACACACACACACACACACACACACACACACACATAGCCACACATAGACACAGAAACAGACACACAGACACAGACACATACACAGACACACATACACAGACACACGCGCACACACACACACACATACACACACAAACGTACACACAATACACACACACACACACACAGACACACACAGACACACAGACACACACATACACACACACACTCTCTCTCTCTCTCTCTCTCTCTCTCTCTCTCTCTATCTCTCTCTCTCTCTCTCTCTCTCTGTCATCCTTGCCGTAAAAATAAATGATTCATGCTTTGTGATCAGCACTGTACCTAAGTGAAATTGGAAACGTAGGACCTGTCACGCTTCATTTCTCTCTTCTTTTATTTTCTCTTTTTTCTTTCTTTCTGTGTTTTTTGTTTTGTTTTTTTTGTTTTGTTTTTATTTATTTTTTTAATGTCCGTATTTTTCTTTGTTTCAAGGGATTTTATTTTATGTGTTAAATTAAGTTCTTTGTTTTGTATGTTTCCGTTTGTTTCAAAAGATAATGTGATTTTTTGTGTATTAACAGATAGAAAATTTTAGACTGTTTTCTTTTTCATAAAAGATATTGAAATGCCTTGACTTGTCGTTCCCATTCTTCCCACATAAAACAGAACAAGCTACAGTGTGGATTCATGACAGTCTCAACATTTTATACGCTATTTATACGCCATTCCGCACCTTGCGCTCAGCTTCAGATACTCTTTCCCTTCAGGTCCTGAGATTTAAACTATGAACTGTTGACCAGCGTTCCTTTGCTGTCTCAGGACCGTCCGTCTTGAATAGACTTCAACTCTCCCTTTGCCAAACACATACCTTCAAGCTTTTAAATCCAGTTTAAAAAACCCCAAACCCCTTCTTTCCCATCAACGAATTAATGAATTCTGCAACTTTTTTTCTCTCAGTTTGTGTAGGTGTTTTTTTAAATTTATTTATTTACATGTTTGTTTTATTTGTTATTCGTTTATTTATTTATTTATTATTTATTTATTTATTTATTTATTTATTTGTTTATTTATTCATTTATTTATTTATTCATTTTGTAAGGTAGTCTTTGTTGATTGCATGCATATGTCTGGTGCGTGAGTGCGTTTTGATTTGATTTACCAAGATTTGGTGCCATATAAATACTATAATTGATTAATTAATTCTGGGCCTGTGAACTGTGTTTCGTACAGACTAATCTGCAAATAGATTTTATTTTACAAATAGCATCTTTGTATTTTACACATAGCATCCTTGTATTTTACACAAAGCATCCTTGTATTTTATACATAGCATCCTTGTATTTTACACAAAGCATCCTTATATTTTACACATAGCATCCTTGTATTTTACACAAAGCATCCTTGTATTTTACACATAGCATCCTTGTATTTTACACAAAGCATCCTTGTATTTTACACATAGCATCCTTGTATTTTACACAAAGCATCCACCGTCCTCGAGACATCATGATACTGCGTGCTAGAATGAGTTAGTTGTAAGTACAAGTCGCGATTTTGCATCTCGCCCTCTTCCTCACTGATGACTGGTCCCTTTCAGTCTCATTCCCTCCTCGCTCCATTTTTCACTTTACTTGTCTCCAGTGAGCTCCGTCCACTGGTCGACATCCATGGATGTTCATGTCTTACTTTCATACGTCCTTGAAGCAAAGGTGAGGGCGCCCTTCTGATCTGGAGCCATCGGCCAGGAATAACATCAGTTGCTAAGCTGAGACAGCTAGGAGCTTAA
The DNA here is from genome assembly GCA_030674185.1 of Monoplex corrugatus. NCBI lineage: Eukaryota > Metazoa > Mollusca > Gastropoda > Littorinimorpha > Ranellidae > Monoplex > Monoplex corrugatus. Next base: position 12,477,718 of record JAPXFY010000016.1, on the reverse strand, counting down.
GGCTGGGAAATCTAAAGTTCTCACATTTCACACATATCACACACATCACACACGCACACATACACACACATGCGTGCGCACACACACACACACACACACACACTCATAGTGAAAAGACGTTAAATCAAAGAACGAACGAACGAACACACACACAAACACACCACACACACACACACACACACACACACACACACACACACACACACACACACACACACACACACACATAATATATACACACACACAAGTGAGAAGAGAAACAGATTTTTTCTTTTTTCCTTTTGTTCCTTTATTTCAGAAAGAGGCATTAACAAAATAAACAAAACAAAAACAAACAAACAAACAAATGAACCACACAAAAAAAATTAAAGTTATCTACAATGGACTGCCCACTGATTAATGTATACACGAATAACCATAACTAGTCACGCAAAAACACACTCGATTAAACACAAACTACGTACTGGAAGGCTGCTTCAAGTGTTATGTAAACGAAAATCCTCACGTTCGAATTAGTGACGATCTGCTTTTCACAAAATGCTTAAGCCATTCTTCCAATCCTTTGGCATGTTTTGTGTGGCATTCTCCATAAGACATTTTATTAGATTTTGATGAAACTTTCAGCGATCAGCTTTTTAAGACCTTGGAGTTTGTTCAAGAGAGATTCATCCCACCCGGATATTCCATATGCGCTGCACCCAAATCTGCCAGCAGACTGCCGGAGCCAGCACAAAACCCTATTTGCTGGCAAGGTCTTGGAATGGAGGAGGTGGGGTGGGGGTGGGGGTGGGAGAGGAGAATGATCATGACAAACATTCAGCTGATACCACCAGACAGATGGAAACATGATGTGCAGAGAACAGACAGGTGAGATTTAAATGCTGCTGGGACCAGACTCGAGACGTCTAGATCTGACGTGCACAATATGTACATTTCGATAATGACGACAACAACGACCATCCAACAGACAGTCCAGTCAACCCAATCAGCGTAATCTTTCTTTCTTTCTTTTATTGTTGTTTAAAGCCCAGCCGACTGCACAGAGCCATATCAGGGCTATAATCCCTTCAAAACACACAAAACCTCAACAGGAAAAGAAAAAAAAAAGAAAAGAAAAGAAAATTAAGTACACATATCAATGCATTCGCGCATATAATCTAAGGACATGCCCCCGGCGTTGAACCATTCCGTCCGATTTATCGTACAGGGGAAATTTAAAAAACACACCTGAATACAAATATAAGCAGACATAAGGACACCAAAACATATATAAAAACAGGCATAAATTGCCTAAAATTGCTTCCGCATATCTCACCTCTTTAGAGCCAAAAATACACTTAATCCATGTACCCAATTATCAATCCGAAGAAAAAGTATGTAAGACTTTATCGAAAAAATACAGGTGAATGGACCATTAAGGCAGAAAATAAGTAGAAATGACAGAAAGCAAGGCAACAAGGCAGAAACAAAGATAGTGACAGAAAAGAGGAAATTTCTAGCACAGAATTTCCAGAAGGTGGGGATACTATTTATAATGAAAGAGCCCCCGGCAACCCAACAGGGGGAAATCAGCGTAATCATCCAACCAGCTATCAACCAATCAGTCAACAAAATCAACGTAACAAACCAACCAACCAACCAGCCAAATGAACCTGATCAACCAGACATCAAACCTGTCAAAGAGAGACTTGCAATAAACGAGATTTCAAAGCACACAAATTATTTATTTTAATGCAAACATCCAAGCAGCTAGCTATACGATTTATAGCCAGGAATGAATTTTTCAACGGTGTCTCTCTGACTAAACACAAAATGATAGCCGTAAAAACGGCCTGACCTGGACACACACAAACACATCTACATCATTACGAAATACTTGTCGGTTTTGAGAGTGAAACGACATCCCAATTTGGCTGGAAAATTATAAAACACGTTTTCGGACATAATCTCGATGTTCATATGATAAGTGAAAATACACAGAAACAATTTTTTTCTTTACGCTAGGTTTGTTTTAGGAGACTTGTTGTTGTTGTTGTTGTTGTTGTTGTTGTTGTTGTTGTTGTTGTTTTTTTTGATGATGATGATGATGATGATGATGATGATGATGATGATGATGATGTGTTGTTGCTGTTGTTGTTGTTGGTGGTGTTGTTGTTGGTGCTGTTGTTGTTGTTGTTGTTGTTGTTGTTGTTGTTGCTGTTGTGTTGTTGTTGTTGTTGTTGTTGTTGATGATGATGATGATGATGATGATGTTGTTGCTGTTGTTGTTGTTGTTGCTGTTGTTGTTGGTGCTGTTAATTTGTTTGTGTGTTTTCTAAGAAGGGGAGGGGAGATTGAAAAAAAAAATCAGAGATGTACATGTGGGCACACACAATGAGACAACAATACGTCATTGTTTGAGTGGTTGGCTGGTTGGTTGATTGGTCAGTTAGTTGGCTGGCTGGCTGGTAGGCTGGTTGATTGGATGATTGGGTTGAGGTAAGGTTGGGATTGAGGTAAGGATAATTATGAGAAATTATCTATAAATGTAACTGATATTATGGACGTACCAATTACCTATAAATGTAACTGATATTATGGCCTACCAATACCTTTACATGATGATTTTAATTTGATGCTGTAACAGAATTCTTTTCTTTCCTCGCCCTACCCCTTCCTGACGGTAGACAAATATCTCAATGACTGTCAGAGTTAGGACATCTGCCAATATCCGTTTCCGTCATATTGAGTTTAACTCCATCTCAGTTGAGTCAGGAGTTTCAGAGTCAGTCCTCCATCTACTGACATCAGCCTCGCGTCAATCTGATGTCAGTGTCAGTCTTTCGTTTGTCATAGCAAGTCCTGCAAGTTCATCGTCAGCTGACAAACACCTTACGGTTAGCGGTTCGCAATCCACAACAAAAGAGTCACAGGAGCGGTGTATTGATGAACGCTGCATCAGTTGCACCATCCCCCTCCCCCTCCACCCTCCCCAACTTGATCAACGCATTTGGCCAATCGGCTCGTGCGCCATAGGCTACGTCTCAGAGCGATAAGAAAAGAAAAAGGAAAGCATAATGACAAGACTGCTTGTGCAGCGTCTCACATCGCAAGAGCTCTAAGTGTTTACAAAAGCATTATTGAAACTTGAAAACGTTTTATCATTAAAGGATAGTAGCATCAGATCCTGGAGGATCTGTTTTACAAATAGCCCTTGCTAGTTGACATATAAAAGTATGTTGCCTACAGGCCTACGTGAAAATTAGTAGGCTTACTGAGCCAAAACAGCATTCAAGAAGGAAAAGCATTCTTACCAACAAATGACTATCAATTAACATCAGAAAGAGAGTTCTTGAATGTTATATAAAACCAATACTGTTGTACGGTTGTGAGACGTGAACAGTCAACAAGCAAAGCCAGAACGAGGTTGAGGCAGCAGAGATGTGGTTTTTCAGAAGAATGTTGAGAGTTCCATGGACAGCAAAGAAAACAAACGAGACAGTCTTGATGGAGGCAGACACAAGTAAATCATTCAAAAAACAAAGATTAGGAAAACACAGGCAACATTTATAGTACGTTTTATGAGGAAAGGGGAATTGGAGCACCTGGTTATGACGGGAAAGCTGGAGGGAAAGAGAGCACCAGGTAGACCCAGGGAGAAGATACTAGACGGACTTGCAGAGTGGCTGAAGACAAGGAGGGTGGAAGAGATGCTTGATGCAACAAGAGATAGAGACAGATGGAAGTCCATGATCGCCAACTCCATGCGGCAAGGCACCTGATGATGATGACTGAGGCAGATCTAGATATACATGTATGTACAGCATGATGAAGGTCAACCCCTACCACTGTCAGTCCAAGGGAAGGGACTATAAAAGCATACAACTGCAAAACTAAGCATTTCTCTCCCCATATGTCAATCCCTACTTTAACGTCATTGGAAAAAGATCTATATTTAAAATACAGTACATCGCCATGAATACAGCATGCTCTCTCTCTCTCTGTCTGTCTCTGTCTGTCTACTCTCTGTCTCTCTCTAGTCTCTGTCTCTTTCTCTCTCTCTCATACACAAATAATCTCCCAATCGAAAAGACACAACTAAAATGAAAATAAAAAGAACAAGAATTTTCCGTAGGAGTAGTCTCTTTGGTCCGAAGAAGGACATGTCAGGTTGTTATAATATACGTAATGATGATTAAGATGGTAAAATGATTGAGAGAGAGAGAGAGAGAGAGAGAGAGAGAGAGAGAGCGGTGCGTGTGTGTGAGTGTGTGTGTGTGTGTGTGTGTGCGATTGCTCACATTGGACCATGCCAAATGAAGACTATTCCAAATAAAAAATATATATGCATCGCTATCATTCCTTGAAGGCGCGTATTCCTATTATGGTCGTTCCTATTTGGCACAAAACGGACAGAAAACATTATGAAAGTACCTTTAGGTCAACCGATCGAGAAAAGTCTGTCATGGCGGCGATGTTGCGGCGAAAGTGCACGTGCATTTGGAAACACGTCAATTCAACGGCTTCGGTGTTGAATGTTGTTTCAAGATGTAAATGTGTTTCCCTTGAATCAAGAACTATCAGCCATGTCAAGTGTGAAAATTGCGCTGGTACATCGGCAAGGACGCCGGAATCTCCGGCGGGGTTGCGTCAGTCGTGTGCTTCAGTGAGATGTCGGTTGGGTGACCGATCTGCACAATCATCGCGACTATGGACAAAATCTGCCTATCTGGGAGTGGAGAGGAGATCTTTAGATTCACCGTTGATATTCTCGAACCAAAACAGACATTTTTCTTCTTTGTCTTTGCTTTCCAAGCGCCAGTCATTCCTATCTTTATTTGGTTGTGGTCGATTTCATCAGGCAAGATTTCTGAGATCTTCCCCTATTAGTAGTGGTGGAGACGGTAAACAGTCAAGTGATGGAGATGGTGAAGACGACCAAGGATTAGGTGACGAGGCTCAAGCAGCTGGGGGTGAAGATGATGCAGCAGAGCAACAGCAGCAGCCGATTAATCCATTGATTGGTGCTTTGTCAACAATGACAATTCCAGAAGTCTTCCCTAGAGTGCCAGTTATTGCTGTGTCACGTAATCCAGTTTTCCCCAGATTTGTCAAAATGATAGAGGTAGGGATCGGTCACAATCGATGAAGGCATTTTTAAATGAAGTCTGTGTGTGTGGATGTGTGTGTGTGTGTGTGCCCCCCCCCCCCCTTCTCTCTCTCTTCTTCTTCTTCTTTTTCTTCTTCTTTTTCTTCTTCTTCTTCTTTCTCTAAATTAAACATCCACCATCATCATTTTGATGGTTCTGATGTGTATAGAACTGGGGATTTCCACTAGCTAGGTTGTTGGTATGTAGACTGGCAGTAGGAGGCTTTTGGGATGGGGTGGTGGTGGTAGAGGAGGGGGGGGGTGGCTGGTCAGATTCTGTCTCCCTCTCTCACTGTCTTTGACTGGATCTATACATCCATCACTAACACTAGATTTCCTTCTATTGTTCTTATTTCCACTCCCCATTCATTCAATACACACATTTTATTCTGAAATATTCATGTAGTAGCCTTAATTGTTTGTATACCAGTTACACTAAACATGATATTAATCATAATGCTGTAATGTGGATGTTTTTGCTGTGAAGGTATCAGACCCTGCATTAATGGATCTGCTACGGAGAAAAGTGAATCTTAATCACCCATACGCTGGAGTTTTCTTAAAGAAAGATGACACGTAAGTTTTTAATAGATACCACTCACTGTCGTTGATTGCATTTCAGCCAGTTGTTTGGAATTCTGTCTGATATAGAGGTTAAATGATCCAATTTTCCTCAGATTTTATGTTAGCTCACCTAGTTACTTCAAGTTTGGAAAGATTCGTGATGATGAGATATGTGTATAGTGTATTTGTGTGTGATTAATAACTGTGATCATGCGCCATAGTTGTATGTTGTTTGATGAGTTCTTCATCTTTGCATAACTTGATCAAGCCATAAGTTTATACATTATCCTTTAGACAGAGCTCTCTTTGAAAAGAGACTGGCTTTACTGTCAATTGATTTAAAATTATACTTACTGCTCAGAAATTGAGACTTTGCATTAGAAGTGTTTCATATATATTTATACAGATTATAGAAATAGCATGATATTAAATTGCTTAATGTTAATCATGTACAGCCTGTATAGTGTATTGTCATTGTTTGCAGTTTTCAGCCTCATCCTGAGGTCTTCATTAGTCTTGTCTGTCAGTCCTGCTGGCCATGTCGAACCCCTTTAATTTGTATTGGTCTCTATTCTTGAACAGGGAAGCAGGATATAGGTAGTATTAAAGTTAAATACTAAGCAGGCTCATGACGCTTGATGGTGGACATAGATTTTTTGGCATCTATAGTTTTTTGGGCATCTAAACAATGCCAAGTGAACATACATTTGAACCTGATGAATTTTAGACTGATTGAGACGAGAAAGAAGATATTTGTATACAAATGACAGATGACAAACCCAAACTTTACAGGTGAAAACAGTTTTGTATTCATTGTAAATTGTAGACACTAGATTCTGGAAATATGTCTAAATGCTTTTGAATTTGATTTTGAGCATGGTTGATCTGTATGTTTACAGTGATGAGTCAGAGGTGGTGGACCAACTGGACCAGATCTACAATATGGGGTCCTTTGTGCAGATCACAGAGATGCAGGACTTGGGAGATAAACTGCGTATGCTGGTCATGGCACACCGCAGGTACTCTCCATTGACACTGTGTGCGCACGCGTATGTGTTTGTGTGTACTTACACAATGTCCTATGTTTTGTTGTTGTCACTTTGAATTGATGTGTCTCAGATCGGATAACAAATTTAATATTGGTCAAAAAGTTGGTTATGGTTTCATTTAGGATTTAAATTGAGCTGAGCTTTTGATATTTTTTGTTTACATAAGTTTATTGATTCAATTGTTTAGTGCCAATTGTGCTCATCATTGGATATTATCAAAAAATCAGTATCAAATTTGAAGAAAGCTGTCATCATCACCGCAGTCATCTAATCCTGTAACCAGTGTGGTAGTTGTGAAGACTGATGAAATGCAGCCATAGGCTGGATCCTCCATTTCTATCTCTGGGATGTAGCAGCAAGCTCTTGTATAGTTTGAAATTTGTAGTTTGTTTAAGAGGGATTCATGGCACTCGGACACTTCAGTATGTACTGTACTCAAATCTGCTAGCAATTAGTGGCAGACTCCCTGAGTCTGCGTGAAACCTATGCACTGGCAAGGTCATTAAATGGGAAGGTGGAGGCACCAAAGAAACACTAAGCTGATGCTACCAGAATAATTCAAACATTAAAATTGGCAGCAGACAGGCCAAGTTTAAATGCTGCAGGCTGGGATTGAACTCGAGATATCAGATTTTGAGTTCATGGATTCATGAAAAGAACCAACCATTTCACAAGCTCTTCATGCCTGCTGAGATGGATATAGTCTTGGATATTTACCATCCAAACCCCCATTCTATTAACTTTAGTGATAGGAACTTTCCTAGGTACTCTGAAAGATGGCCATGGACACTGTGTTGTGGTGTGTGACATGATGAAGCCAAGCAAGTTTGCATTGCTTCATCGTTGTCAGAAGCAGTTCATTGTGAGGGTACCAAAGTGTTGATCATGTTACGTATATATATTATATATTCCTTGGACTTATGCTTGAGGTAAGGATATATGAAGCAGTTTCCCCAGGAACTTGGTCTCAAAGGCCTGAAGAAAGATAGTAGTTATGTAAAATAGTCACCTTTTGTAAACATTTAATCACACAGCAGACTAACACTAATACATGTTACTGTCTTTGTCCTAGGATCAAGGTAACAGACTTGGTGTTAGCAGATGAAGAGATAACTGCATCAGAATCAGGTATGTGTGTCCACTTTATTCCTGTTACTTTGTCACTCTTGTTTAACCATGTTCTCACCAAAATGTATGGACATATTCTGAGGGCTGTGTCTGAATTACAAAACAGTGTTTATTTGGGTTTTTTCCCTTCTTTGTATTCACTCTTTAGTTTCTGTGTATGTGGACAGTACTTACATTAAGATATATTTTGCATGAAGCAAAGAAAAGATGGTTTCTTTTGTTTGTCCGGAAGCAATTTAGAAGGTAAGGTTGTTTGGGTCAAGGTAGACTTAACAAATTTCCTGAATTATATACCTGAATCTGAGATGTATTTTTGTGTATTAGCAATCAAGCCAAGTAAGTAGTACATAATTTAGACAAAATATTGATCAACATACATGGTAATCAGCTAAATGTTGTTACAGATGTCCTTCAAAATGAGACCACATGACAGGACTGTATTTTCTGTTTTCTGTTTGAAGTAATGGACACAGAACTTGGCTGGACACAAAAACTTGGCTAATTTGGATATTTTGAGGAAGACAAGCTCTGATAAGTATCTGAAATGCTACAGATTGGGACTGAAATGCTTTCAGGAGAGATTCATCACATATACATGGTTCCATATATTCACCATGCAGATCTGCAAGCAATGATTAATTCATGCTATAAAATACAAAAGTACTGGTAGTAGGTGCTATGTTGCAACAAGATAGTTGATGACACTATTAATTGGAATATGTGTTTCTCCTCATCCTCTCCCTCTCTGGATGGAGCCAAGTTTCTGTGTCCATTACTTCAGACAGCAAAAATGAAATACAGTCCTGTCTTGAGGTTTCATTTTGAAAGACATCTGTTGCATCGTTTAGCTGATTATCATGTATGTTGATCAGTAATTTTATTATCACGGGATGGGGACATGGGGCTATTTTTGTGATGTTATAAGCATTGAGCATGAGAAAAGAGTGGGACTGACAGATTTTAATGGACTAAATTTAGAAGGATAAATGATATAAGAATAACCATGTCACCACTTAATCTTTTCTGCTTTTAATTCTAAGAATCAGAAACAGAAGAGGCAAGCCATCGTAGAAGACTGCGACGTCGAAATGGTCGTCGTGGTGTTGAAAAGACACCGGATGAAACAGCAGAGATTCCTGTTTCCCCCCTGAAGGAGTTTGAACAGCACAGTAGTGTGGAGGAAAAGAAGGGGGTAAATGTGTTCACTAAGGTGCTGATGGTGGAGACAGAGAACATTGAGCATGAGCCGTTTGAAAGCAACAATGAAGTCAAGGTGGGTCCAATTTGAATGATAAGTGTTGTGGTTGTGTTAACCTTTCTGATTACTTCTTTGTGTGTGTGTGTGTGTGTGTGTGTGTGTGTGTGTGTGTGTGTTGTGTGTGTGTGTGTGTGTGTTGTGTGTGTGTGTGTGTGTGTGTGTGTGTGTGTGTGTGTGCGCGCGCGCGCGTGCGTGCGTGTGTGTGCGCGCGCGTGCATGTACTCACATATTTTGGAGCAAAAATGAAAAAAAACATGTTTCATTTCATTTGTAATCTTTATTAAAAGTGTACAAAGCTGATGTTTTTTGTGTAGAAAGATTTGTGAATCTTTTCAATACGGAAGCAAAACACACACATGAACATACCTCAGACAGCAATTATCATCATGTCTGAACAATATTTTCTTTGTCACATTTTTTCTGGTTTAATTTTTTCTTTCTTTCTTTCTTTCTTTTTTCTTTTTTTTCATTTACTGTAGGCTCTAACTTCAGAAGTGGTGAAGACTATTCGAGACATCATCGCCATGAATCCTCTGTACAGGTATGTTGTAATCATCAGTGTTTATATTCTTGTTTATCATTTTTCTATCGTTATTGTCATTGTCAGTGTTTATCTTCTTGTTCATCATTTTTCTCTCCTTATCTGTCATCTGAATTTCTGTCTGTCTCTCACTCCTGGAATTTGTTTGTTGTCGATGTTTGATAGAGACTTGACATAACTTGGTAGCTGGACTTTGGATTTTCAGATAAACAGTTGAAGTTTTCTCAGTAATTTTTTGTTTTCTCATTCGTCTGTTCTCTGTGTCATTCCCTGATATGTGTGGGTGTGTGGGTGGGTGTGTTAGAAGGGTATACTGTAATCATTCATGTGTGTATATGTTTATGACCATAAATGTGTATGTGTGTATGGTCATGTAGGTTATGTATTCATTTGTGCACATTTATTAATGTGTATATGTATACATGTATGTGTGATATGCTAGTGCTTCTCTATGTATTATATCCTGTGTCTTGTAAATTGTGTAATGTGCAGTGAGTCTGAGTTTTTGAAAAATGGCACTATGCAAGAATGATTTATTATTATCATTATTGTTAGCATGTATGAGAATATGTGTGTGTGTGTGTGGCATACCTGCCTATGTGCTATGCATGCTTGCGAATAGATGCATCATAAGATGTGGCACAATCTCCAAGCAAGTTCCAAGAGCTATTGACTAAGCATGAGAAGAGAAACATGAAAAGATTATGTCCTGATTATCATTGTAGTTACTTCTCTTACATTATCTCGCGTGAAGAATTCAAGTATATCCTGTACAGTTTTGTTGTGTCCTGTACATAATTGTTGTCATTTGTAATTTCTTTGTCAAATTATACGATTCCACATATGTGAGACTATACTTTAAAAACTGCATGTTTGTAATTAAAAATGTAACGTTTTAGACATCTGTATTCATTTGCTGGTGGAGTACGGGTAGTGTAATAATCAGTATGGCAGCAAATCTGTTGACCTTTTTAACAGAGAAAACCTGGCACAGATCATCCAGGCTGGACAGAGGGTGATTGACAACCCGGTCTACATTAGTGATCTGGGTAAGTACCAACATGTTAACCAGTCAAAATGTTCAAGTGTTGGCTGACTGGCTGGGAGATCTTGGGATTGAAACCCATCAGCACAAAACATAGTGGGATTTTTTTAGCCCATACTACTTTTACTAAGATTTGAAAGTGCATCAGTCACTGTGGTGTAGTGGTTAACACAATGGACTACTGACTGGAAGGTTGTGGGTTCGAATCCCCATCAATCTCTTCAAAAATCATTGTGGGATTTTTCGGCTCTCCTAACCGGCTCCTACTCAGAGTTGGGCGTACTATAGGCTCATTGGGAAGACTGGGACCACACAGCCGAGTCCATCCACTTCATGGAGAGCGTGGTTGAGGGTGTTGCTCAATACCGCAGGTGTCTGTATGATGTATCTCTTTGGCCTGGTTTACGCCAGGATACATTATGATAGTAAGTGTAGAGTACAGCCCTGTCATGCAGTCTCAGTCCTAAATGGAACTCCATAGCATCATGATTATCATCCTCATCAACATCATCATCATCACATCGTAAAATCTGTGCCAGCTTCTGTGACCATTAAGGTGCCGCAGAAAATGGAAAAAAAAAAAAAAGATAAGCACAAAGATAGCTCCTTGAGTACAATGATCCTTGGGAAAAAAAAGATTTCAAAGTGACACAGGCTCATTTGGAGGGCTGGGACCACAAAGTCAGGTCTCATATATTTTACTGGTGGGCCATTGATGGTGGTGCTCAGATTTCTTGACCAACAGAGTAGGTGTCTCCATCAGGCATGGTTAATGCCAGGATACGTCATGAAAGGAAGCACAGCGTACAGCCCTCATGCAGTCTCATTCTTAGATGGAATTCTTTGGCATCATAATAATCATCACCATTATCATGAAATCGTGAGTCATCATGGATCATGAGAACTCACAGATTTCTATGAAAATTGTCACAGTTTCTGTGGCGCATCATGTCTTGATCTCTTGGTGACCCCAGTTCTGGTTTCCATTACTATTTCTGTGCCTGAGATAAATTAAACTTAGGGTCTTTTGAGTCAGTGATTCATTAAAACTTTTGTTGCAGTGACATGGCTGTGGCCTCCTTACTTTGGAGTCACTACTCTAGAAGACAATTAATACCGTGTTATTAGGGGCTTAGTTGGTTGTACCCTTCATAAGTTGGATCAGAGGAGGCATTAATTAGCTCCGTCATTGAGATTCAGCAACAGTGCATTCTCCTCTAGTGGGTACCCCTATCACAGCTTGACATAACAGGCTTTCGTGGACTTCTGGTACTGGAACTTCAACTGAATGAACTTGGAGTGTTGGTGTGTTTAGGAACCAGAAAGAGCGGCATGACATTAACGCCTCAAAAGCAGCCCAGAAATAGGGGCAGCAACAATAACATAAAAAAACACCAAGCAAACAAAAAGGGCAGAAATATATGCTTCTGAGTGGACGTATTTTCAGAATGGCTCTGCCACACCAAACATTCAAAACTTTCCAAACAAAACCATTATATCTTGCTAACATATGGACAACTGACATTTAAAACAATATCATGGTATTATTTCAATGCTTCACAAGTTGAAAATAACCTGGCAAGGATCTGTAAACCTCTTTCTGTTGATGTTATGTAATTTTTATTGGCAAATGAAAGATGTTACCTGATAAAGTGTACAGTTGGTCTCTCACCCAGAAGGCACTCATCCAGAAGGAACAGAGCATTATTTACACTGATCTTTACATTAAGAAAAACAATCAGCTGAATAAATAATGAATAATCATGCTTCATCGTCATCATCATCAGGTGCCCTGCCGCATGGCGTTGGCGATCATGGACTTCCATCTGCCTCTATCTCTCGTTGCCCCTAGCATCTCCCCCACCCTCCCCGTCCCCAGCCATTCTGCAAGTCCATCCAGCATTTATTCCCTGGGTCTACCCAGTGCTCTCTTTCCCTCCAGCTTTCAATCATGCTTGGATGAGCAAAAATAACAACACTAGATTGTTTTACAAGTGCAGAGTTCCTTTTTTCAAATCATATCAACAGTGAACATCAGCCAGTAATGTCAACCGTCTTGTGATATGCCACGGTGGCAAAGAATGGGGAACATTTAAAGTGAATACATTTCACAGTGTATCAGAAAATATATGTGTGTGTGGAACTATTGTAATCAAGAATAGATGATTAAATTGCTTAATTCTTTCAAATAATCATACTTTAATGCTTGTCTCAGCATCAGCTGTCTGTTGGTTTGTTATGAAGTGTGTTCAGTGTGAAATGCTTTTACTGATGCCAGAGGAAAATGACTAGACCCTCTTGTCTGTTTTTCAGGTGCTGCCCTAACAGCTGGAGAACCGTACGAGTTGCAGGAAGTTCTGGAAGAAACCAATGTGAGTCTTGCTTTTGTGGCCATCACAAAGAGTCTTCTTGTCTTTTTGAGTGTTTTTGTGTGTGTGTGTGTGTGTGTGTGTGTGCGCATGCGCATGTGTATGTGTGTGTGTGTGTGTGTGTTTGTGTGTGTGTGTGTGTGTGTTTTCTTCAGTTTAATGTCTGTTCATAATTTAGTAATATTTTGCACAAGTGGGTGTGGGTGTGCATGAGCGTGCATTCATGCACACACATGTGTAGTACATATCTTCTTTATGTCAGTTTGAGGATGGTTACTTATATCAGAGAGGTCAAGAATGTTATGTGATGCATACCAAAAACAGGAAAAGAACAGTTGCCACCTTAGAAGTATGTTGAAAAAGGTATTATACTGCTACAGTCTGTATTTTAGTAGGGTTTTTTTTTGTACCAGTTTGTGGTTCTTTGCTTTTTATAGGTTCAGGCAGTATTACTCTTCATACTAGCAGTAACACTGATTATGACCTTATCCCAGCCTTTCAGAAAGAATTTACTCAGATATATGTCAGCTGAATGGACTTAAAGCCTTGTTACTCTGGTCGGAGCATAGGTTATCTATAAGTTTCTTTGTGTCTGTCTGTTACAGAACATTGCTTTAGGCTGAATACAGTATTAACTCTTTTACTGCCCTTGTGTTTTGATAGAATGTCTCCAAATAATTCACATTTTTCTTCTTGTTCATATGTTTTGTGTATTCTTACAGAAGGCTTGTTGAACAACACTGTAGTGGTTGTTAAGGGTTCTTGTCACTATGGTCAAAATGGGTGGTTGTCCCATAACTCTAAGCTTTAAGGGAATGAGATGGCAGACACCTCAACTTTTCTTGGGGCCAGCATTTTGAGGGTGGTGCCATTTTTTCTCCCTCAGTATTGTTCTTTCCATTGCCCTGATCAGGGTGATACCCATTCACAGCTGGATGACCCTGAGGCCACACGCACAAACATTTTGTTTCAAGCCAGACTCAAACCCATGTTGTCTCAACCTTTACACCAAGGCCTGTAACAGTGGTCAAGCCATTCACTTTTCCTTTTTGTGATTTGAATATTATGTTTGTTTTGCCCTTCCCTTGTCGGGATGCTGGGAACTCTTTCAGTATAAATAATATCCCCACCTTCTGGAAATTCTGTGCTAGAAATTTCCTCTTTTCTGTCACGGTCTTTGTTTCTGCCTTCTTCCTGTGCTTTCTGTTCAGTCTTTCTGTATGTGTTAGATAAAGCTGTACATACTGTCTCTTAGGATTGATGATTGGGTACATGTAATATATGCATTTTCGGCTCTGATATGATGTGTGGAAGCAATTAAGGTAATTCAGACAGTCTTGTAGGTATGATTTAGTGTCCTTAGTTACATTTATATTTGTATTGAGGTTTGTTTGTTTTTTTAATCCCCTGATGATAAATTGGACAGAGTGATCAGTGCTAGGGGCACATCCTTGAATTAAATGCATGAACGCATTGACAGGTGTGCAAATCTGAGATGCTTTAGTTGGCTCTGCCCTGCCAGTTATTATGCCGGCTATTAATAGCGCGCATATTTCCCCTTCCCTTCCACTCCCCACACCCTTTTCACCCGTCCCGCTGCCGTATATACTATATAGCGCAATCAGCTTCCTTCTTTATCACTAGTGCTTGAGCACAAAGGCGTGCTACAGAGATAAGACTGTGGTCGACCCTGCCTGGCTAAAGATAGCACTCGCAGCCGGCCGATGCCAGCTCGCAACTAAAGGGTGTCAGAATGGCTGGGAAAATGCAGCCGTGGTGTACTTTGTTTCTTTTTCATTTTTTTTTTCTTGTGAGGTATGGTGTACTTTTTGAGAAGATTATAGCCCTGATATGGTCCTGCCTAGTTGGCTGTGCTTTAACAATAACATTATTCTGCCCTGGTCTTTTTCACAGTTCTTCATTCGTGATTTTGTCTCCCCATTTGATGTGGAATATGTGGTGTGTGTTAGAAGAATGTAAACACAAGCAAAATCACATGCCAGGTGAAGTATGCTGATGAATGTGATGAGTCAGTTTATGTATGTATTGTTATATCTGGTGTAACTGTGAACAGATACCAAAGCGCTTGATGCTGGCTCTGTCACTACTGAAGAAGGAGTATGAGCTGAGTAAGCTGCAGCAAAGGATTGGTAAAGAGGTAAGTGTGTATGTGTGTGTGTGTGGTGTGTGTGTGTGTGTGTGTGTGTGTGTGTGTGTGTGTGTGTGTGTGTGTGTGTGTGTGTGTGTGTGAGCGCATGTGTGCGTGCGTGTGTGTGTGTGTGTGTGTGTGTGTGTGTGTGTGTGTGTGTGTGTGTGTGTGTGTGTGTGTGTTGTGATGAGAGAGAGAGAGAAAGAGATATATAATACTCATAACATGTAAAATTGTCACTTGTATTTACCCTGTGATTTTGCGTTTCCACATGTAAATTTGTTTGTAGCTGTTTGTTTGTTTGATAAGATTTTGTTTTGTTTTGCATTGGTTTGTTTATTTTGTTTTCTGTTTATTTTGAGGAGGGGTTGATTTGAGTCTTTTTCTTTTTAATCATTGTTTTTTTTTTTATTTTGATATGTAAGTGTACCTATAAATCGTTGTTTGGGTCATCAGGTAGAAGACAAAGTAAAGAAACAACACAGAGAATATATTCTGAGGGAGCAACTGAAGATCATCAAAAAGGAATTGGGCTTGGAGAAAGATGACAAGGATGCCATCGATGAAAAGTTTCGTGGCAGGCTGAAGGTGATTACCATGATGATGATGTTGCACTTTGTGGCAAGATTGAGGGGGTGAATTATAAATTGTTATCAAGAGTAGAAATCTTCTGTGCATATATATCCATAAAAATATGGTTTTCCATATATGACATAATTCTAGGACTTGAACTGTCTCTGTAGTTAGCATGATACACAGTTCTAAAAATAGACCGTCTTTTTTTTTTCAAACTTGTTTTTAATTCGTTCTTGACAAAACAAAAATAAAGACAATGATTGCTGAAAGAATAGACTGTCTTCATTGTGGGTGGGGCGGGGAGGAGTCTGTTAACCCTTTCGCTGCTATCATGTTTTGCTAAGGCACATGCTAAGAATTTTTTCAGAAACAGACAAAAATCACGCTTATTATTTTCAATTGCTTATAATTCAGAAGGCATTGAAGATAGATACATAAAAGTATATATCAAATGAAAGGAAATTAAATGAAGATTGTGTTTATGACAATTTCAAAATGAAATAATGTACCAGAGTGTCACACATACTCTTTAAAATGCAATAAAAAAAATGTTAAAGTCAATGATGATGTAATCAAGTGATGCAGGAGCTCACAGCAGTTTATAGCACACTTTGATTTGAAGATATAGACTGTACAAAGGTCAGAAAGCAGTGTCCTGCCACAATATAAGCACAGCCTAGCCATACATAAAATGAAAGGGTTTTATCTCCCAGTGTCTATCCCCAGTAAAAACGCTTCTGAGTGTGGTAGTTCTGGAAGCAGTCTTCCAAACACAGTACTCTCCTTCCCCCTCTTGCTCCCCTTCCCCTTCTAGCAGGCCCAGCAACAGCAGGTCCAGGCCGAACATCATCACCATGCTGCATTACCATACCTGTAGCACAGTGAAAGCAAGGATTCAAATTTCCACATAAATATTTTATGAAATAAAAAAAGTCACACACACACACACACACACACACACACACACACACACACACACACACACACACACACATACATACACACACACACACACACACACACACACACACACACACACACATAGGTAGCATGCTACTCCCCCATGCCACACCCCCTTTCATTTTCCTCAAGCAAACACTGCAAAGAAACCCAGTGAGTACTGCTTCTACCAAAGTGACTTCATTACAACATTGTTTCTGTCAGTATTATCACTGAATGCTTTCAATTTCCTATAAAAAGTCACACCAACAGTCTCTCTCTCTCTCTCTCTGTCTCTTTCTCTCTCTCTCTCTCTCACACACACACACACACACACCCCTCTGCTCCCACCCTACTCCTCACATAAACACACACAGGCCATGGAGATAGTAGCCTACTCCTCACACAAACACACATAGGCCAGGGAGATAGCACAGGGCAGATGTCAACCAAAAAACAAATCATCAACAAGACACACACAGCGTGGCTGACAACGAGCGAGCGCGAGTGACACGCCCACAGGTCGAACACACTGCCCACTCAGTCACTGGCTCGCTCGCTGACCAGGCCCAAACAAAGGGCTCAGCCATACAATACACACACTTAGCTGTTCTATTTATAAATATACTGAGGAGAAAGCAATACAATCATGTTATAAAATGAATAAAGCTGTCAAATACACCTATCTGCATCTGGAACAATCGGATCTCCATAGGCCTACTCTGATTCAGACGATCAGTCACCAAAAGCTTCTTCCACATCAAAATCTGGGTCGTTGGCATCAACTTCACGAAGTTTGAATCCAGCTGGCTTGAAGTCTTCATCTCCACTGTCTTGATCTCGAAAAATCTCTTCAATAACTTCTGCAACTGTGTAGGTTCGTTGTGGGGCAGCCATAGCTTCAAAAACTGAAAGCTCAACTTCATAGCACCTTGCCAATCGATCGTGATAAATTATGCAAATGATCTAAATAACTTGAACAAACGGCACTCAAAGAGTGAAGATTGTCAAGGGACCTAATCAAATCATAAATAGAAGGTTTCTGTGCAATGCTAGACGAAAAGAGAAAGAGTGTTTGATACGGGACGATCCGTGATCGTCAACAGAGCATTGCAGACGACGGTTTCTATGACGAGCGTCATTCGTCAACAGCACAGTGAAGAGGTTAAATAGAGCACATTTCTAAATTGTAACTCATTTTTGTTTTTAAGAAAATGTCAGATATCTAATGCAGTGTTATACAACTAGTATGTCAAATGCACACTCCTTGCATTAATAAGAAAATAATTTGATTTTTTTTTCTTCTTAATGAAAGAACATAGGCTTCCACCACAGAAAAATCTTGATTTGAAACGAAGCCCTATATAACTGATATTAACTCTGTTAGAAAGTAGTTTAATTGATACCTATTTGTGCAGATATTGTGTGCATTATGCTTTTCGTCCACTAGGAATGTTACAAGTATCTTATCAGTGTTTGGATCTTGAATGTATTCCTGCATGCACAAGCACGCGCACACACACACACACACACACACACACACACACACACACACACACACACACACACACACACACACACACACACACACACACACACACACACACACACACACATACACACACACACACATACACACACACACACACACACACACATACACACACACACACACACACACACACACACACACACACATATGTGTAATTTGCATTGTGTGCAGAACAAGACTGTTCCAAAGCACGTGATGGAAGTGATCGATGAAGAAATGGGAAAGCTGACCTATCTGGAAAGTCACTCCTCTGAATTTAAGTGAGTCCCCTTGCATCTTGCTTTTATCTCAGATTTGTTTCTTTGTAAGTAATCGACGAAATGCATGCTAGCCAGGGGTAGGAGTGAGAGAGAAAGAGAGAGAGAGAGAGAGGTGTGTGTGTGTGTGTGGTGTGTGTGTGTGTGTGTGTGTGTGTGTGTGTGTGTGTGTGGTGTGTGTGTGTGGTGTGTGTGTGTGTGTGTGTGTGTGTGTGTGTGTGTGTGTGTGTGTGTGACCCATCACCTGTCAGCATCATCAAGTTCAGTGGTAGCCGCTGCAGTGGACATTACAACAATAGTCTTACAATTACTCCGTTGTTAACTTCTCTGTGCTCCTTTATAGACTTTCAAACCGCTTATGTTGTTGTTGTTGTTCTCCCAGAGCCCAGTTCAGGGTCCACATCCTGGGAGGTGGAAGCAGGACAAAGTAAGAGACTGCTGGGTCCAGGCAAAGTATGGTTTGACTTTATGTCACTGAGGCACTATGCTAGCCGTGAAGGCCGGTTGTCCCAAAACATTGCTGACCAACAGGACAGTGTACTGTGTGCCACAGCTAGACTGGAAGAACAATGTGAAGGTGCTGACTTACAAAGATTCACGTCTCTGTGTGCACAATACTCCTGCATTTCTACAACCCTGTGTTTTTAATGCCAACTGAATCTTATATCATACATGTTATTCTCAATGCTCTGGTGTGTCTCCCAGTGTAACACGGAACTACCTGGATTGGCTGACCTCTCTGCCCTGGGGTCAGAACAGCGAGGAGTCACTGGACCTAGAGAAGGCTCGTCAGGTTCTGGACGAGGATCATTATGGGATGGAAGACGTTAAGAAACGCATTCTGGTCAGTACGCTTGTACTGTTGTGGTCAGTGTTGTGGTATGTTTGTGATCAGCACTGTTGTTCTAGTGTGTTGGGTTTGTTTTAGATGCAGTAACTTTAGTCTAGTCAACGTGGGAATGGTGTTTTGGTTTGTTGCGTTGTACTGTTTGGATACTGAGACATGGTCAGCATAGAGTAAAGCTCCTGCGTTCAGATTGGACTGCATTCTTTGAGAGAAAAACTATGTGCATGTGAGTTCCAGTCTACCTGATGCTGTTTGGAGTTGGGGAAGGTAAATCAGCAAAGGAGAGGAGGAGGATACTTTCCTTATGTTGTTGGCCTTGAAAAAATTTGGAGGTCTGTAACCCTTCACTTCCCTGTAATTTCAGGGTTATGGTAAAACCTTGACCGTCTTTTGATTGACAATTTCAGGGACATTGGGCAGCTTTGATTTTTTTTACTGTTTGATTCACAACCCCAGTATTATGGGACAACTTTCATTTTTTTTACTGTTTGGGTCAGTATTGAAATGACTTAATTTTCTCAGTGTTTTATTTGACTTATTTTTCTTTGAAGTGTTTTATTCCAACTGTATATGACTAAGAGTACTTGTTCAGAGTAGAATCATGAAGCTGGGTGTATAACATTTGGATAATTGAAGTTAGATATCTCAGAAGAGCAGATGGCAAGACCAAAAGAGTCATGGTTAGAAACAAAGAGATCTGATAGTTGGAACAACACTGGTCAGCCATCACATCACATTACAGCAGATCAAATTGTTTGACCATCTGACTGGGTTCCCAGTCAACCAGCCAATCCTTCAAGGTTACAATACTGGATACTCAATCTTCAGAGCCAGAGGAAGACCAAGGCAACACTGCATAACTGGAGTGGGAGACACACTCTTCATCTATAATAGGATTATACCAGGCTTCTTGTGTAGCTATAGACCACCATCTTCATCTCACCATAACATCTTTTGGTACAAGTGGACAGAAAAGACGAAAAAGAAAAGTAAGGCTTAATAAGTATGAATCACTGTTACATAAAGATTGTTTTTCGGACTGTGAGCATGAAGATTGTTTTCTGGACTGTGGCATTAAAAACAGTGACAGTTTATTTTACTTTCAAGATCAATATTGCTTGGCATCATCTGACATAACAACCTGTGATGAATGTGTTGTGTGCAGGAATTCATTGCTGTGAGTCAACTGAAGGGCCACACTCAGGGCAAAATTCTCTGTTTCTACGGACCTCCAGGTGTAGGCAAAACCAGTATCGCCAAATCCATTGCCAGGGCCCTCAATAGAGAGGTAATAGCTTTGCCTTACCTTTTGTTATTTTTGTTTTGTTTGTTTTTGTTTGTTGTTGTTTGGGGTTTTTGTTGCTTTTCTTCATAAGAAAAAGAAAAAGAGGAATAAAGAAAGAAATGGTCGCCAGATCATAAGAAACCTTTTGCTAGCTATATGTAATGTGATTTGTTGATAACTGTTCTCTGGTGAGATTCCGTTACATTTTGAAAGTGTGCATGCAACACTTATGTTTGTTAATTGTGGCACTGCATACTTTAAAGTCTTCGGTAGATTAAGTTTTCAAGTTCTGTTGTTTAGAAAGGCATGGATGCATAAGATGAAATGAGTTTGACAATTCAATAACAGTAGAAAGTGTGGACAGTCAATGTAAAAATTATTACTTTTATTGAGGACACTTTCCCATTTTTTTCTTGTGTGCTCAGAGCATTGTTGTCTTTTATGCATGTTTGTACAATTTTTGTTTTTCTTTATACTACACTGTGTAAGCATTTTGTTGCTGCATAGTCTGCATTCTTTGTCTTAGAATGGGTGCTTTTCCTTTTCATGAAAAAGTGTGTTGGTGTGCATGTGTGGTGTGGGTGTTTGGTGTGTGTGTTGTGTGTGTGTGTGTGTGTGTGTGTGTGTGTGTGTGTGTGTGTGTGTGTGGTGTGTGTGTGTAGTACTTTCGTTTCAGTGTTGGTGGCATGACAGATGTGGCAGAGATCAAGGGTCATAGGTACGAACACATTGATTCATGATCGATTCTTAATTGATTGATTGATTGATTAGTTGATTTGTTAATAGATTGATTTTGAGTGATCGACTGATTGAGTGGTCCATGGAGTGCTCAGTTGGTTGATTGATTGATTGATTGATTGATTGATTGACTGGTTGATAAAGTGGTGTATTCTATTGACTGCTTTCTTTCTTAGTCTCCAGGTTGGTGTCCTCATTTAGTCATGATATAGATGGCTGATGGAACTTAATTGATGACCTGCTTCATGAGAACTCTTGTTGTCTCATTGACTTACTAATTGAGAAAGAGTGTGTGTGTGTGTGTGTGTGTGTGTGTGTGTGTGTGTGTGTGTGTGTTGTGTGAGAAAGAGAGAGAGCGGGGCGTAATGTGTAATTGATTGATTGTGTGTGTGTGTGAGAGAGGGGGGGGGGGGAGGAGGGATACTGTTTGATTGTGTGTTGATGTGTGATAGTTACCAGTCTGAACTTACATCTAAAGTAGCAGTCTGTGATTCAGTCCTAATGCTGTGATGTTATACTGTCTACCTCTGCATGTGATTCAGTCCTAATGCTGTGATGTTATACTGTCTACCTCTGCATGTGATTCAGTCCTAATGCTGTGATGTTATACTGTCTACCTCTGCAGTATTAATGACACATGTTGTCCATTCTATACAGACGTACGTATGTAGGGGCCATGCCTGGCAAGCTGATCCAGTGTTTGAAGAAAACCAAGGCAGAGAATCCTCTTGTACTCATTGATGAGGTGAGAATTGGTTTGTAAGGATAGGATTTTATTTGTGTGTAATTTTGTGGTGTATTGTATTTGTAGTGTAGTGTAGTGTGACGTATTGTAGTGTAGTGTACATGTATTGTAGTTTAGTGTAGTGTAGTAAGTGTAGTGTAGTATAGTAAGGTAAGGTGTGGTGTGGTGTGGTATGGTGTGTTGTGTTGTGGTGTGGTGTGGTGTGGTGTGTGGTGTATTGCAGTGTAGTGTACATGTAGTGTAGTGTAGTATTTCTGACCACAATGCATTTTTCCATGCAAATATTTGGGCTGCTGTCCTTGAAGATAGCATATTGCTTCATTCCAACACCACTGCTTTTTCCTCTGAAATATTGCCTTTTTGCTGCTTACTGATTAAAGTAGATTTTTGTACAGAACTTCCATGGGTTCTTGTACATGTGCAAACTGCATGTTGCACAAAGAACCTGATTTCATCATCTCATGTGAAAGGGTAACACCCAGACCATCACTTAAGGTCTTGTGGAATGGGAATGAAAATGCCTTGTTCCCACCTGAGATTGAACCCAAGACCTCTTGCTTCCATACTGGGTATTGTAAAAGCACATAGACACCATCTGATCGTTGTGTTGCTGTAAAGTGGGGATGAGTGGGTGTTGGTTTGTTTTTTTTCGGTATATTCTCTCCTGATGCCTTTACCTTAAAGTGGTGTGTAGTTGCATGCCTCAAGGACAATGTCAGCAGGAGATATTAATCGACCGGCAGGTTTAGCCAAGCTGGACAAGATTGTCTTCAATTGAAACAGGGAGAGTTCAGAGAAAAGTTGGCATGCTGGTCTTGAGGCTGGGGGATTTTATAGCGAGCTTATAATTCGTTTATGTGAATCCAGTGTATTCCAGAAACCATGCACTTTGGATGGAAGACGTAGTGATTGTAGAAGTAGTTGTATTACTTAGTTGGAACAAAAACTAGACAGTGTAGTTGTATTGTCAAAGGCAAGGCTAATGCTGAGTCTTCTTACAAGTATCTTTAATTGTATATCAGTATTTAAAGGCATTTCATGATTTGAGTCGTATGCGATTATAGTCAGTACATTACAAACTTCATAGTCTGCGAATAAATTTTATTGCTTTATGATTCATGAAGAGTACAAAATCTTAGAAAGCTGACAGACATAAGAGTATCCACCCCTCATGCCCTGACAGTGATAACAGCAAATTCTAGGCTTGTACAGGTGTGCTGAATGGTTGGTTGCAGGTGGACAAACTGGGTCGTGGTTATCAAGGAGACCCAGCGTCAGCTCTGCTGGAACTGCTTGACCCAGAGCAGAATGCTAACTTCCTGGATCATTACCTGGATGTTACTGTGGATCTCTCCAAGGTCAGGCTTTCTTCAGTTTTCTTGTCTCTTTGATTGTGTCGACAAACAGGAAAACCAGTTTATGTACAGTTTATTATAAGCATTTAGTACTGATAATGTACATGTATATAAAATGTGAAAGGGCTGCAGCTACTTTGTCAGAGAGACAGGCAGGTCTTCTAGATTGTATGGTTGTCTGGTTTTCTTTTTGTAATTTTTGTTTGTTTCTTGTAATCCGTTAATGATGGAGAGCGTGTGTGTGTGTTGTGTATACATGCATGAGCTTCAGTTTCAGTTTCTTAAGATGACATCTCCTCGCTCGGAATGAATTCCATATGCCCTAACGTCACAGGTGCCATGTGATTGAGAATATCCAGAATGATCATGGTACAAGCCTTAAGCCTGCACATAAACCCATGAGCTGGCCTGGTCCTGAGGTCCTGCCTAGATAGTTCCATAACCCTGGGGTCATAGGGGAATGAGGTGGCAGAGACCTCAACTTTTCTCAGGGCCAGCACCACAAGGGCGGCATGGCAACCCTGACATGAGCATACATGCACGCAAATGAGCGTCTGCAGAACCTTTTGTATTAAAACATATATGTGCACAAGCTGCCTGTTTTAATTTAAAATTCCCAAAAGATTTCCTGATTTTGTCTTCATGGTGTCTGTCAGACATTTTCTGTGTTCATCTTTGTGTATAGCATATAAGGCATGTACATTACAGTCTGTTTTCAGTTTTATTATTATTATTATTGTCATTTAGTATTATTGTTATTTATTGTTGTATTTTTTGATCAGGTGCTGTTCATCACCACAGCCAATGTGTTGGACACAATCCCTGAGCCGCTGCGTGACCGCATGGAGATGATCGATGTGTCTGGCTATGTGGCTGAGGAAAAACTCAACATTGCACAGGTATAGCTTTTGTCTTGCGGATCTCACTAATGTGGTTGACATTGTGTGTGTTTGTTTGTCTGTGTAGGTGTTTGTATGTCTGTGTGTATTGGTGATGTATGTGTATTTACTTTTACCACAAAGAAAGTCATTCTTTATCTGTAGGTTCTGTCCTTTTTGTAATGTTATATGCTTCGATGAGATGATTGTTTGTTTTGTATTCTTTACTGTTGTAAAGCTGTTATAGTTTGTTTGTGCTTGATACAACATTTTAGTCTATGTATGACTGCTTTTTTTTTTATTTAGAAAAAAATGAGTGTTTTTTTTTAATTAAACTTCATCATTATCACTACAAGTGTTACCAGCAGCACTACCACCACCGCCTCCACCACCACCACTACCACCCATACACCATCATCATCACTATTGCTATTACTATTGCTGTTGCTATTGTGTGGGTTTGATGATGACTATCCAACTGCAGGCTAAAACTAATGTGTTACAGAAATTCCTGGTACCTCAGGCCTTGACCCACACAGGTCTGTCGGAGGACAAGGTCATTGTCACAGATGAGGCTATGACCAAACTAATCAAGTCCTACTGCCGTGAGAGTGGTGTCCGTAACCTGCAGAAACATGTCGAAAAGGTTGGTTCATCATCAGCGTCATCGTCATCAAGTGCCTTGCCACATAGCATTGACGATCATGACCCTCCATATGTTTCTATCCCTTGTTGCTGCAAACACATCTTCTACCGTCTCTGCGTTCAGCTACTCTGCAAGTCTGTCCAATATTTTTTTCCCAGGATCTACCTGGTGCTCTCTTTCCCTCCAGCTTTCCTGTTGTGACCAGGTGCTCCAATTCCCTTCATAAAATGGCCTATAAAGTTGCTTGTCTTTTCCTAATCTTCCTTATAAATGATCTTCTTGTGTCTGCCTCCATCAAGAATGTCTCGTTTGTTTTATTTGCTGTCCATGGAACTCTCAGCATTTTTCTTAGAAACCACATCTTGGCTGCTTCAATCTTGTTCTGGCTTTGCTTGTTGACTGTCCACGCTTCACAACCGTATAACATTATCGGTTCTATATAACATTCAAGAACTCTCTTCCTGATGTTAATTGATAGGCATTTGTTGGTAAGAATGCTTTTCATCATCCTGAATGCTGTTTTGGCTTGGCTGATTCTGCTGGCTATTTCTGATGTGCATCTGCCATCTGGTGAAATGATCGTTCCCAGATATTTAAACTTATCAACCTGTCTCAAGGTTGTGTCGTTTGCTGTTATTTTGAATGAGGGGATTTCATGTTTTTTACTGATTACCATGATTTCAGTCTTCCTGCTGTTTAGCTCCAACCCCTTACCTTTGCTTTCTATTTCTAGTAGGCTATATTCACAAGGTTTTGTAAGTCTCTTTCATTTTCTGAATTAGCATGGTGTCATCTACATATCGAGTGTTGTTTATCATTTTTCCTCCAGCCTTTAATCCAGGGTATTCTTTTAGGTTTCTCATGATGTTTTTGCTGTAAAGTGAAAACAGGTTTGGTGACAAAACACAACCTTGTTTGACTCCTCTTTTGATATTCTGAAAAGAGCGTATATCGTTTTCTATTCTCATTGCAGCTGTTTGTTCCCAATACATATTTCTGATTATTCGTTGACATTTTCCATCAATATTGAGTCTTTCTAGTTGGTTGATCAATTCTTCATGTCCTACTCGATCAAAAGTCTTGGTATAATCAACAAAGCATAAATATAAATACTTATTCATCTCAATTGACCTGTCTATGATAGTTCTTAGGATGTATATGGCACTAATAGTTCCTTTCCCTTCCGCAAATCCACACTGTTTTTCTGTAATTTCTCTTTTGATTCTATTCCTTGTCCTCATCATGATTATTCTTAATAGGATTTTTGTTACATGACCCATCAAGCTGATTGTGCGATGAAGTTCGCATTCTATAGCCCCTGTTTTCTATGGAAGTGCAGTGAAAATTGATTTTGACATATCTTTGGAGATTTTTCCAGTGTCATAAATCCCATTTAGGAGGACTTATTTTTTCAGTACCAAATTCCTCCAGGGGTCAGTTCATGTCTGATAATTTTCCACACTCCTTTGTCAGTGTGTATGTGTAGTCGAAGCGTTCATTCAGTCGTCCATAAAAAGCTGAGCTGAATGAGTGAAAATAGTTGCGGAATATGAATATGAAATTTATTATCTAAAGCCAACTGTCCCTTTCAGTAGGGGTTACAGCAGTTTATCGAACATGGAGATATTAGGTAATTGCAATATAGCAAATATCAGATATGTATTAGCAAAACACCGTAGTGCAGCCGAAATCATTACAGAATGGAATCATGTCTTCTTAAGCACACATGTATAGCACACAATACATAGTTGCAGGAAAAACTGTGAATAAAATGGAATAGAGCTGGTTTTATTGTTTGCATTGCACTCCTTTGCATATTAGCTACAGTACAGACAAAAATCTCAGTTTGGTTACTTGGTTTCTTTCACTTTTGTGCTATGTATAAGTCATTATAGAAAGGACACAATTCTTGTCAACTAAATACTTTTCTTGTGATGAAGGAAGAGTGCTTTCTAAGTAATTTTTAGCACATGCTACACAATACCCCCCCCCCCCCCCACTTCAACCTTGCCAAACAGATAACAGTTTATTTCCAAGCAAGTTCTTAAAAGAGATATTTGGTAAACCAGATAGGAATTTTGATCTGGAAAATGACAGAAATTGGGGGAAACATTGGGAAAGTTATTGAGGTTAAATCAGAATAATTGTGAGATAAAAGCAATTTCTACTTGGAAATATATGGGAGCTCACAGCCAGCTGTTAACTGCATTTGGTTTTAATGCTGTGTCAAACTATGTGTATTTATCAGATGAGTGCAATTTATACTAGTCATTAGCTTACCACATTTCTGTAATTGTGTGAGATTTCATTTGAATGATGTGACCAGTTCATGAGTCATCAGAAGTTAAGTGATATAGGCCTACCCCTCTATTACGAGCATCAAAGCCAAAAACAGCTAGGCTGTCAGTTCGGCTGTAAATCATTTGTGCATTTCAGTGACAGTATCCGTATTATGTTCAGATACACGATTTAAAACGGAAACTGTCCTCAGTAGGACTTAAGATATCAGAATACCACAGGTAGTCATCTGTAGCGTCATCTAAGGACAAATCTTTTGCATGATGACATGCAAGCTAGTTACATTTATTACAAGGCAGCTGGTTTGTCACTAAGTGTAACATTTGCACCATCTGTTTGATTAATTCATGACGTTGAAATGTCCACATTGTCAACAACTTGTGTAATCTGTTTTACCTGCGTGTATCAGATCTACCGTAAGGCAGCCTACAAGCTGGTGAGTGAGGGCCTGGACAAGATCACGGTGGCCAAGGAAAACCTGAACGACTTTGTGGGCAGACCAATCTTCTCCCATGACCGCATGTATGAAGAGACCCCTGCTGGTGTCATTGCTGGACTTGCATGGACCTCCATGGGTCTGTACTTTTTTTGTTTGTTTTTGTCATTTGTTATGTAGTAATGGTACAAACAGATTGTATAGGCCTATATAATTTGTTGTTTTGTTGGATGTCTGTAAAATGGACAGACATTTTTAACATTTTCATGAATTTTTTCATTTGTAACTGTGATGACGAGAGCTTTCATGAAAGCCTTAGTATGCATGTGTGTGAATTTTGCTTTTCTATGATAGTGTTAGAAATGAAATGTTCTTGTAATCAAGATTTGTACAGTATATATAAAAAAAAAAAAAAGTAACTAACATTTTCATTGGTCAGGATAAAGGATCGAGAAAGGGTAGAGTTGAGATGGACAGGTGGCAGGCGAT
The DNA here is from genome assembly GCA_030674185.1 of Monoplex corrugatus. Taxonomy (NCBI): domain Eukaryota; kingdom Metazoa; phylum Mollusca; class Gastropoda; order Littorinimorpha; family Ranellidae; genus Monoplex; species Monoplex corrugatus. The sequence continues at coordinate 12,449,446 of JAPXFY010000016.1, read as the reverse complement.
TGTATATCTGTCTTTATGTATGTGTGTTTTTCTTTCTGTTTTTTTTTTTTTTAAATCAAAGGAAAAGGAAGATGAAATGTACATGATGATGGATGACCACTGTATTTGATGGTGGATGACAACTGGGTAGAGTGTATAGTCATGGAGTGATGGGTAATATAAAAGAATGAACTGGAGGGTAAGTCAGTGAAACAAACTTTGCTAACACAGGACGATGAAGATTTCAAGAGTGTTCTGGTTGTTTGTGGATGTATCGTGTCACAGGTCACTATCTACTATGAATTTCAGTCATGTAAGTTGGTATTGTGCATGGCCTATATTCAGTGAATGAGGGGGTTGAAAAGACTGGTTGAGGATTTGGTGGAGGAGTTGGAAGTTTGTTCAAGAGGGAAATATCACACTGGGACAGTTCCATATGCGCTCCACCCAAATCTGCCAGCAGATATCTGGTAGACTCCCTGAGCCTGCACAAAACCTGTGTGCTGGAGGACTGGTGGAAGACTGCATACATAGTTGTGTGATTATATATCAGTCAAGGCATAGACTGGAAAAAAGTGGGTATTGTGACAGAGATTGTAAAAATGAGAGGGCTGAGCGTGTAAGAATTTTTTATGAGGTTTAAATCATATGTTGCCAGCAAGAAGTTTCAAACGCCAGGTTTAACCCATCTTGACAGATTTTGTAGAGTTAGAGAGGATTACGGGATGGAGCATGAGAAAGTATAAAGAAAAAGCATCCTTCATTGCTCTGTCTTTGATTTCAGGTGGGTCCACCCTATACATAGAAACAGTGTTGAAGAAGCCTTTCGACTCGGGCAGTGTGGAGAAGGAGTTGGGTTCCATGGAGATGACGGGAAACCTTGGCAACGTAATGAAGGAGAGTGCACAGCTGGCCTACACATTTGCCAAATCCTACATGGCCCGCTACTTCCCTGATAACCATTTGCTGCAGCAAGCCAGCATTCACCTCCATGTGCCTGAGGTAACAATCTGGGTGATGACAAAGATTACTTATATTCTTACAGTTCATTATGCCTTTGATGTATATGGTAGCAACAGATGTTCTCCACTTCTGTCTGTTCTGGATGTCATCTATTATACCCTCTCAGTGGTTTTATTCTGGCTTTCACCATTGTCAGTCATTGAAGTATAATCCGATGACTCTAGATGCCTGTCAACTACAGCAGTGTTGATTTCTTGTATTGGTGTTTCCATAACAAGTCTTTTCTGGGACTGGGTTGTTAATCAACTTGGAGGGCTAGTGGAGCATGCTCTGTCAGGCTTTTTCAACCTGTCCAGCTTGGGTGGCCCTACCTATAGCCGAAGCCACCACCAAGATAGCTCTATAATCACATTACCATTTTACTTCCTGGGTGTCAAAATTGCAGGGCTTGAAAATGTCCTGAACTGGAAAATGTGCATTCAGATATTTCCATTGAGCTAAAAGGAGAGAACATGTTTTATGTTTTAGTAAAGATTAAGACTTTTGGCGATTGTTTCTTCTTTTTCTGTGCACTGAAACAGTGGAAGTCACTTCCTTCAGATATTTGTCACCTCCAAATTTTGTCCTCTTTTAAGAGAGCTTTGAAAACTCACCTCTAAGACAATAACGCTTGTCTAACCTGTTTCTCCTGTTTGCTCACCACTACACTCTCTACTCTACACAGATTACTGTCTGAGAAAATGTTATTTTATGTGTTCCATCAATCTGTTTGCATACTTTGTGTCTGTGTTATGTGTGCCTGCATGCTTTCATGGGTCTGTGTATGTATGTGTGTGTGCATGGATGTGCATCTGTGCGCATGGATATGTGTTTGTGTGTGTGTCTGTGCACGCATTTGTGCCCACATTCATGTGGAAGTGTGTTCTTGTATGCACATGTACATGTACAGTTTTTCCTGATGGAATTACACCGTTGTCTTCTTTTCTTGTTCTTGTCATCTCATGCTTGTGTGATTGATTTATTGTTGGTTTATGTCGTATTGCATAACATATAGCTTACGGTACAAAGCACTTAGGAGCCTACTTTCTGGGATGTTCTGTGTGACTATAAATTTTCGTTATTATCATAATTTTTATTACTTTGGAACTATAATATGCAAAACCTGATGGCGTATTGTTTGGTTTGGCTTTTGTATTATTGTCTGTCTTCTTTGTTGTTATTGGAATTGCATACTGGCTGCCTAATATGAAAGCCTTCAAACGTATGACTTAACAGCATGTGGTGTTAGCTTCTGTCGCATAAGTTTTAAGAAGCAATTGACTTCAAAATAGCTCCAGTGCCCTTGTGAAGGTGGAAAGTGGGGTGAAAGTCCAAGGAGATTGAAATGGTTAGAAAAGGTTTGTAACTGATAGATCTTAGACTAGTTATAGTACATGAGTAGGCCCTATAAAGTGAAGACTTATTTAATTCATGAAGCAAACATGAATAGTTTGGATTGAGTCCTTTTGCCAGGCATACTAAAAGATTTTATATGGAAATAATAACAGATGGATTATACATTAGGTTTTGTCATTGCACTGATGGCAATAATGGTAATGATGATAAATGTCTATAATGTTGAGTTTGTCTCATATGCAGCAGTCTCTTGTTCACTTGAGAGCTAGTGATCCCCTCTGGGGATAGTTATTAAAAACTTGGTAGTGACCACAACACTTGTTGCTGACGAGAAATTGACTTATTTTTGTATTAGAGTCCTCATTATGTCATCATCATCATCAAGTGCCCTGCCACATGGCGTTGGCGATCATGGCCCTCCATATGCATCTATCCCTTGTTGCCTCAAGCACATCTTCCACTCTCTCTGTCGTCAGCCATTCTGCAAGTCCGTCCAATATTTTCTCCGTGGGTCTACCTGGTGCTCTCTTTCTCTCCATCATCATGTAAGGTCCAAAAAGTCTGCTAAATGCTGTTTTTAGTCCATACATAATGGATTACATATCATACTAATGGAGTACGTATCATATTGAAATTCATCAATTCCTCTTTCAGCATTTATTGTTTTAAGAAAGATGTCATCAGTGATATATTAAAAACGAATCTAATGCAGGGAGCCACACCCAAAGACGGCCCCAGCGCAGGCTGCACCATTGCCACAGCTCTTCTCTCCCTGGCCCTGGGGCGACCGGCCCTACAGAATCTTGCTATGACGGGCGAGGTTTCCCTCACAGGCAAGATACTGCCTGTGGGGGGCATCAAAGAGAAAACCATTGCGGTAAGTCTGGGAAAGTGTATGTATTGGGAACAAGAGGGTTAGGGGTTATGCTTGAGTGTATGAATGTTTCCGAGTATCTAAGCCTGTGGGTGGCAGTGTTGACTGGGTACTTTACTGGCAAAACGGTACAATACAGTCAGACAGTGTGTTTGAACAAAAATGAGAGTTATTCTTGCACTTCAATTCCATGATTGCTGAACCCCCTGAAGCTAGGTAAATATGTCTGTACAGTCATGATTTTACCAAACTTTGCTCAATGTATACAACTTGCTCGTAAGCTTAGTAAAATCAAATTCCACTACACAGTTCCTTTTTCAGTGGCACCTCATGTCTTGAGGAAAATAGTTTTCCTTTAATTAGGCAGTAGTTGTCAGTTTGATTAAATAACAAGATGCTTCAGCTTCTGATATAAGCAAAGACAAGATGTGTTGTTGGACAAGCAGACTTGTCAGCAGTATTGATTGATTGATTGATGGTTGAGGTTGATCACCAGTTTTTGTGTAGTTGCTGGTCTCTGTCCATGTCTGATCACAGTCCGTGAAGCGGTTAAAGTTTGGGGATATGTGTGTTTCACACATTGCCTCATGTATGTTGGTCATCTGACCTTTGTGTGAAAATTTTTAGTCTTGTATACATACTGGTTTTAAAGTAAAACTCAGAATGTCAGGCTGTGCATCTATGTATGCAAGATCCTTGACCATGTGAGTGAAACATTGAAAATGTAAAGAAACACACTGAACACATCTTTTGATTCATTCTTTGTCTGCTTCTTTAAGGATTCATTCAGTGATCAGTTTTTCAGGACATGATAATAGACATGAACAAAATGTTTTGAAATCTGTGAACAGATCTCTCTCAGCTCTCTTAGTAGGTAACTTAAAGATTATCAGAGCAGAAACATGCAGGCTGGATATTCAAATGTTTAAACTGTTCATCATACAGCTCCCTATAAAAGATGAAGGTATGTGCTATATTCAAGACAATTGAAAATCAGCACAGCCTGTGCTTTTCTCCACTCAGTTTTACATTGGAAGACTATCATTAAAATTAAATAGTTATATTCATGTAATTATAAACAAAGTAAAGATCAGAATATATTGCTTTGTGTGACCTTGAGAAATGGAAGACCAGTACACAATTTTTGCAGACATGGACACTGACTTTAGTGCTGCATCAGACATTGATGTAGACATGATCATAGATCATGTACACAGTAACGTAGGTGTTATTCTTCTTGATATATAGCCAAAATCTATCCTTTATTTTACCTACATCCATTATGCCCATGGATGTGTTTGTGGATTCAGGCCAAGAGAGCAGGCATCAGAACGATCATCTTGCCAGAAGAAAATCGCAAGGACTACATGGACTTGCCAGATTTCATCACCCAAGGGCTGGAGGTACATTTTGTGGACCATTACGATAACATCTTTGACATGGTCTTCCCACAATAATAACACCCAACCCCTTACAGCCTCCACTTCTGCTGTTGAGAAGCTGCTGTGTGATTCTTATACATTGCTGTTATATTCACCATATTATTTAATTATTGATACTTTATAGTGTTAAACTTGTGGAAAACTTGATCATTTTTGTTCATGCTTGCCTGGGGTTTGCATAGATGAGCGACATTGTGTGTGTTTAAAGCAATATTTAATTGAAGGATAAAGAAAGGAGTCTGTGTGTGTTAAGTGTTGAACAAAATGGTTGAAAGATGATGAATGTAATCATGAATATGTCATTTGTAATAATATATGCTGATTCAAGATTTTTATCTGTATATGGAGTTAAAATCAAATAACGTGTATGTGTGTGAATAATAAAAGAAACGTATAGGTTAATCTTTGTTGTCAGTATATGGAAAGTAAAGCAATAAGAATTTTAAAGTTGATTTTCTTATGTGTTTGTCTCTACCAAAAATGACGTCGACTTTTTTTTTCCTTTTTTGATTTTCTCAGAACCAAAGCAGACAATTTATGATAACAGAGTTGTTCATAAAGTAGGCTACCATACTTGTTTGTTAATATGTAGTGCGAGTGTTGAGGTGTCGGGAGACTGGGAAGAAATGCGAGGCACTGTTGTCATGATTATGGGGCTTTGTAGACTGTGTATGTGGAATCAAAAGAGGCACTGCCAAATACTACCAGAATGACCCAGACACAGTGCAGGGTTCGGTTTGATAGTTGGAATTACAGTGATCTGATATTCACAATGCTTTGTGAAATCCTGGTGCTGGGACTTGACTTGAATGAATCTATGTGTAGTGGTGTGTTGTTGAACTGAAAGAGAGTCATGCTTCCTACTCTATTGGTTTCGGTGTTGTTTTTCAATTCCTTTTAACTTGAGCTTGTGTATTTTTCAGTCACAGCCTGTTTTCATGAAAACAATAATTCAGGGGTTTGTGCATGATTTTTATATTAATTCATCAGAAACTTGTCATGATGTGTTTATCATGTATTTCGAAAAAGAAAAACAAAAGAACCACTGTCTAGTGGAATGTCAATCAAGATAAACAAAAGAAAAAGAACCACTATCTTATGGATTATCAATGTCTGCAATATTTTGTAAAGCTCTCAGAATAGTAATTTTCAAAACTGAGAACCTTATTTCATTATTATCGAGAGAAAAAAAACATTGCAAGTGGAAGCAATGAATTTTCTTATGTCACTGAAGAAGGCATGTTTTCTGTATTTTTGTCAGCTGGGTCCGTTTTTCACCCACTTCCCATTTTAGAAACATATCGTAATTTTGTCTGTCGAGAAATGTACCAGCAATGATCTATCTTTATGGGGAATTTGTTAATTTGAATCATGGTTCAAGCTCAGCTTTACACAAATGTGTGGAAAAAAATGATTGATCCATTGATGTATTAAGTAGCAGTGACTAGATTCATGAAAGTATTTCATTTGTGCCTTTTTATTACCTGTGTTTGTTTAAACTTCCGTCAGCAGGGCAGCTGAACAAGGCTTACTGCTGTGGTGTTTAACAGGGGCTTGGTTGGTTCATTTAGTAGGTTACCATTATGCAAACATACGTCTTTAACACTTTGACTCCCACACCCTACCCACCATATGTGTTTTGCTAACATGGTTGAAAATTCGGGATGTTGGTGGACAGGGCGCAGGAGGCAAAGGTTAATGAGCATGGCAAAAGTGAGATTGTGTAGCTTGATCTTTTTTTTTTTGTATTGTTGTTATGAACAGTGTGCTAGAAAAGTAAAATATTGAAAGGGATTGTTGACTGCTATGCGCATAGAAAGAAAGAACTTGTCAAATGAAATTATTATTGTACATATGTATTGCATGCTGGGAAACAGGAAATGTGAAAAACTGTTGGGTTTTTTTGTGTGTGTATTTGTGAAAAGTTGAGATTATGATGAATAAACTGATTTTATGTTTGTCAGCAAAACTGATTATTTTGGTTGTTTATTATGCAGCAGCTGTGAATACTTTTTCGTCCATACACATATTTATGGATCTATTTGTATTGTGTATTTCGCTAGATTTGTCTTTTCTTTTATAAGAGCAAAACTGAGAAAATTATAGAATAAAGCTTTCGAAGATATGTAGGCCCTATTATGTATTTGCTGCTATTCTTCCCCCAGGATAAAAGAAAAAAAAAGGCTAGTAGCCTATGTTTTTAATGGCTCAGCTTTTTGTGAGCGCCCTGCCATCTCTTTTTATCTCTCTACACACACATGAGAGAGAGAGATTTATAGCACCCTGCCATCTCTTTTTATCTCTCTACACACACATGAGAGAGAGATTTATAGCACCCTGCCATCTCTTTTTATCTCTCTACACACACATGAGAGAGAGAGAGAGATTTATAGCACCCTGCCATCTCTTTTTATCTCTCTACACACACATGAGAGAGAGATTTATAGCACCCTGCCATCTCTTTTTATCTCTCTACACACACATGAGAGAGATTTATAGCACCCTGCCATCTCTTTTTATCTCTCTACACACACATGAGAGAGAGAGATTTATAGCACCCTGCCATCTCTTTTTATCTCTCTACACACACATAGAGAGATTTATAGCACCCTGCCATCTCTTTTTATCTCTCTACACACACATGAGAGAGAGATTTATAGCACCCTGCCATCTCTTTTTATCTCTCTACACACACATGAGAGAGATTTATAGCACCCTGCCATCTCTTTTTATCTCTCTACACACACATGAGAGAGAGAGATTTATAGCACCCTGCCATCTCTTTTTATCTCTCTACACACACATGAGAGAGATTTATAGCACCCTGCCATCTCTTTTTATCTCTCTACACACACATGAGAGAGAGAGATTTATAGCACCCTGCCATCTCTTTTTATCTCTCTACACACACATGAGAGAGAGAGATTTATAGCACCCTGCCATCTCTTTTTATCTCTCTACACACACATGAGAGAGAGAGATTTATACTTAGAATTGGATGCAGTATTCCTCCAGCGCATGGACACAAGTTTTCTTTCCTTCTGCCCCAGCTATGTCTCTCTGTTAAACCTATCAGCAATAATAATGATTATCATGAGTGTTACCAGGTATTGTACCTACGCCTCAGTTGGTCAAATCAAGCTCAAACCACCACAAGTACCCCAACAGTCACTAAAATATGAATAGCTTGCAAATGTAGGCCTACACAGCACAAAATCTGAAAAAAGCAATATACAAACAATTCAAGTGTAGAAAAGGCCCATGGTTTCCTGTGACATCTCTGTGTTTCCTTATCAGTGTCTTTGATAAACACTACAATACACATAGGCTTACATGTTAAGTTTTCAAACTGATCATAGTATTATGTGTTGCCTCTGTGCCTTCACATCAATGTTTGGTAACCACTACAATACACAAACACTTTTAGTTTTACCCTTTGACTCTCGTGCCCTATCCACCAACTGCAAAAACTTAACTCTGCCCCCCCCCCCCCCCCCACGAGCTTTTTGTAGGAAGCTGGTGGACAGGGTGAGAGAATCAAAGGATGAAGTTTTTGTTCTCCTACCATGGTTGGCAGTGCAGGAAGCTGGAGGACGGTGCGGGAGTCAAAGGGTTCAATTTGGAGACAGCCAATAGTTTCCTGTGTTGCCTCTGTGTCTCCATATCAATGTCTTTGGTAACCACTACAATACACATAGGCCTACATGTTAAGTTTTCAAACTACTCATGGTTTCTTCTGTTACCTCTGTGTGCCTTCACAGCAGGATCTTTTGGTAACCATACACCAACATATCAAGTTTGGAGACAGCTGATAGTTTCCCATGTTGCTTCTGTATCTTCATATCAATGTCTTTGGCAATACACATGAGTTTGCAAGACTGCTCATGGTTTCCTGTGGTGTTTCTTTATCTTCACATCAATGTTTGGTAACCACTACAAAACACCAACATTTCGAGTTTTGAAACAGCTGATAGTTTTCCATGTTGCCTCTTTATCTTTACATCAATGTGTTTGGTAACCACTACACATACATGTTAAGTTTGCAAACTGCTCATGGTTTCCTGTGGTGTCTCTTTATCTTTACATCAATGTTTGATAACCACTAAATACACAAGTTTAGAAAAGGCCCATGGTTTCCTGTGGCACCTCTGTGTTTTCATATCAATATCTTTGATAACCACCACAATACACAAAGGCCCTACATGTTATATCTTCAAACTGCTCATGGTATTATGTGTTACCTCTGTGCCTTTATATCAATGTTTGGTAACCACTACAACACACAAGCATTTTAAGTCTGGAAACAGTTTATAATTTGATGTGTTACTTCTGTGCCTTTACATCAATGTGTTTGGTAACCACTACATTACACCAACATTTTAAGTTTGGAGATAGCTGATAGTTTCCTGTATTGTGCCTATGTCTTCACATCAATGTGTTTGGTAACCACTACAATACACCAACATTTTAAGTTTGGAGATAGCTGATAGTTTCCTGTATTAAGCCTATGTCTTCACATCAATGCCTTCGGTAACCACTACAATACGCAAACTACTCATGGTTTTCTGTGTTGTCTCTTTATCTTCACATCAGTGTCTAGTAACCACTATAAAGTATAATACACATATGATATACATGTATATGTTAAGTTTGCAAACTGCTCATGGGTTTCCTCTGAGCCTTTGATTCAATGTCTTTGGGTCTAGTTCATGTGGGCTGTTTTTTCAGTACACAGTGTTGTAGGCCTATTTGTTTTTGTTGTAGCAGATGAACTGTGAGAAATTAATGCTGCTCTGCCCAGGGAAAGTATGCCGTCATGGTTCAGCTCCTTTTTTTCTCCTGCATGCATTTTTCTTTACCAGTCAAAGGTAGACGTTTTTCCTAAAAAAAATTTCGTCTAAGATAATGGGAATTTTAAAACACACCGCGAGGACTGGTCTCCCTTCTTGTATATTCTGCGTGATGTTGTGACAACAGGTAGGGCCTACCTTCATGATGGGTCTTTATGTAGGATAGAACACCCATCATGAAGACCCACACCAGGTGACAAAGATCACTGTGCCTCCTCATGCATGGGATTGACAGGAGAGTCCCTTATTCATCACTATCATTTCTGATACTGCTACAAGGGTTCCTACGACTTCTACTGTCGTTTCTGCCCAAAACGATTGTGACCAGTTCCTATGCTTAAGAAAGATTCATGTTGGGGAGTATGTGATGGCTGTGATTTGTACACATGGTCATTATAAGATTGTGGTGGCAGTTTCTTATTTAGGGGGCAGCTTACTCAGTCTTTGTGACTAAGGGACTAACGCCTTTGGGACTAAATAGGTGCTGAAGAAGAAAAAGAAATGAAACTGTTTGGTTTGATAAAGTTTTAAAAAGTGCTGAATCTTTCAAACGAGTAGCAGAATTTTATTGCAACCAGGCTGACTTTGTTAAAAAATTCTAAGCGACCATACCGCCTAACACCGAAGTTGCCTGTTCATCTGGTGTAGGCTACGGTTTCACCGTTACAGTTACCCACCTTTCACCAGAAAAGACAGGCAGGTTCTAGATTTAAAGATATGTACACCAGTTACATCTCACCAGTTTGCAAGACAATGTCAACAATAGCAACGCTCCAATCCAAACCATCCAGCCCTTTCTTTCTTTTATTGTTGTTTAAAGCCCAGCCAGTCGGCGCAGAGCCATATCAGGGCTAATAATCGCTTCAAAACACACAAAACTTCAACAGGAAAAAAAAAAGAAAGAAAAGAAAATTAAGCACACATATCAATGCATTCGCGCACATAATCTGAGGACATGACTCCGGCGTAGGACCATTCCGTCCGATTTATCGCACAGGGGAGATTTAAAAAACACACCTGAATACAAATATAAGCATACATAAGGACATCAAAACATATATAAAAACAGGCATAAATTACCTAAAATTGCTTCAGCATATCTCACCTCCCTAGAGCCATAAATGCACTTAATACATATACCCAATTATCAATCCTAAGAAAAAGTGTAGAAGACCTTATCGAACACAAACAAGTGAGTGGACCAGCAAGGCAGAAAATGATAAGTAGAAATGACAGAAAGCAAAGGAACAAGGCAGAAACAAAAAAAGTGACAGAAAAGAGAAAATTTCTAGCACAGAATTTCCAGAAGGTGTGGATACTATTTATACTGAAAGAGCCCCCGGCATCCCCACGGGGGATGTGGATAGGTTGTGGGAGTCAAAGGGCTAGACATGTATACAATTACACAGACACACTAAACTCATGGCAGCCCTGTCGGTATGATAGCATAACGAGTTCTAGAACAAGACATCTGCCATTAACTCTTTGACTCCCACACTCTGTCCACCAGCATCCTGCATTGCCAACCATGCTAGCAAAGCAAAAACTTAACCCTTTGACTCATTCACCCTCTCCATCACCTTCTTGCAGTTGGTGGATAGGGTGCGGGAGTCGAAGGGTAAAAAAAAACCTGAACCTACACAGAAACATGATAACTGAAGACCCTGAAGCATACCAGGAATACTATATATAGAAGCTGGCACAAAACATACAAAAGTAGCGAACCAGTTGCCGTGGTATAGTGGTTAATGTCTCTGGGGCTCAAGTCAGTGGGTTCAAATCCCTATCAGTCTCTTCAAAAATCATTGTATGATTTTTCAGCTCAGACTGGCTCCTATCCAGAGTTGGGCATGCTATGGGCTCATTGGGAAGACTCTTGTACCACACAGTCGAGTCTCATCCACTTCACAGATGCGTCATTGAGGGTGTTGCCCAAATCTTCTGACCAATACCACAGCTGTCTGTATCTCTCAGGCCTGGTCGATGCCAGGATACATTATGATAGTAAACGTAGAGTAAAACCCTGTCATTCAGTCTCAATCCAAGATGGAAATCCATAGCATAATGATTATTATTATCCTCATCGACATCATCATCATCATCGCACTGTATAAAAAAAATTTTAAAAAGCAAAAAAGAAAAACCTGTGCCAGCTTCTGGGGCCATTAAGATGGCATAGAAAATAGGATGGAAAAAAAAAGGTGAACACAAAGCTAACCTCCCTAAATGCGATGATCAAAAAAAATTTCACCGCTCAGTCTTCCATGGTGCAACATAGTAAAGATCCATTGCTGCAGCCAATCCACACCCCACCTGAGGTATCTGTGTTGAGGGAAGATGGCTTTACCACCTCTCCATAACGCTCTGCCAGTAAATGTTGAAAGTGAAACTGATTTTCTTTGACTTTCACAACATCAACGTCATCATTCTACCAGTCTGCAATCAACAAAACATTGTGTTTCCCAAAGTGACAAAACCAGACATCTCAAGGCAGAAAGGAGGGCTTTGTGGGACGGTAAATATCCACTGGACAAGTTTCACCATGGCAGAACAGTTTGACCACAGCACCAAATGGAGGTTGTCTGGTGAAATCTAGCGAATAATATTCACTAGATGCTAATGATTCTTCAACATCGTTTTCGTCCTCTTCAAAATGCTTCATCTTCTTGACTTCCTTCTTCTTCTTTTTGCTGGTACCATCCTTTCTGTCATTCTCAAACTTCCATTTCTTGGGTACCCGTGAGATATTTTTAGATGCACCTTTTCCTCTGTCGACTGTGGCTTAATATTCCCCATTTCGACCCACATCAAAGTTGATGGGATCAACAACGTCCACATTCTGGAGCAAACTTTCAACATTTGCTGCGTGGACAGAGATGAACCTTGTGTCAACCAGTTTATCCTCATCCACACCCAGACGCTGCAGACTGATGTTGCCAAAGTCATTACGCAGCAGGCACACACTTGGCATCGTTTTGCAGACTTGAAACACACCGTAGTATGACAACGAAACTAAGAATGGAACACAGTCATATTCATGGTAGTTATACACGCACACCTCTTTCCCAAAAAGAACATCATGGTCAGCATTAAGCACCTTCCCATCTTCAGCCTGGACCGTTGCAATGGAAGACATGAGGTGCGGGGGTCCCCTCGGAAACAAATGATAACTTGTTTTGCATCATGTGATGGTGTCACATTCAAAATTTCTCATTCTTCTTTGGGTCGGCTGAATCGCAGAGGAAACTTGATGTCCTTAGTGGCTGTCAGTTGTGGCCCTTCTGTCCGTGGTGGATGTTCTGTGGGGCATCCCAGGAACTGGCTGAGGCATTTCCCACCTTTTCTTTTGTTAGGTTAGAGGCCAGGCCATGCACATTAACGGTACACGTGCTGCCTTTCACGGGAGGCAACCCCATCCTACTGTTAAGATGAGACCACACTTTCCAGGCAGTGTCCACAACATTAGACGGATCTTCCAGAGACTGCTTGCACAGATTATGGAGCCTGACACTCTTCTTACGTTCTTCTTGCAAACCAGTGATTTCCTTGGCCAATTTCTTACTTTCTGCTCAGCATTTCTGCCACAAGGCATGGTTGTTCATTTTGAACTGTTGATCCACCAGCAGGCCACCCAATATAAGCTACCATGCACAACACCCCTGGCAGTCTCTTGCCACCCAATGTAAAACTACCATGTACTACACCCCTGGCAATCTCTTTCCAGCCAATGTAAGCTACCATGTACAACACCACTGGCAATCTCTGGCCACCCTATGTAAGCTACCGTGCACTACACCCATGACAATGTTTGGCCACCCAATGTTAGCTACCATGTAAGCATCCTGCTTTGTCAGCCATGATAGCAAAGCAAAAAAATTAACCCTTAACGCTCTGCCAGTAAACGTTGAAAGTGAAACTTATTATCTTTCACTTTCACAACATCAACGTCATCATTCTACCAGTCTACAATTAACAAAACATTGTGGTTGCCAAAGTGACAAAACCAGACATCTCAAGGCAGACAGGAGGGCTTTGTGGGTCGGTAAATATCCACTGGACGAGTTTCACCATGGTAGAACAGTTTGACCACAGCACCAAATGGAGGATGTCTTGACGAAATCTAGCGAATGATATTCACTGTACGCTAATGATTCTTCACCATTGTTTTCATCCTCTTCAAAATGCTTCATCTTCTTGGCTTTTTCATTCTTCTTCTTCTTTTTGCTGGTACCATCCTTTCTGTCATCCTCAAACTTCCATTTTATGGGTACCGTGAGAAATTTTTAGATGCACTTTCTGCTCTCTCGACTGTGGCGTAATATTCCCCCTTTCGACCCACATCAAAGTTGACGGGATCAACAACGTCCACATTCTGGAGCAAACTTTCAACATTTGTTGCGTGGACAGAGATAAACCTTGTGTCAACCAGTTTATCCTCATCCACACCCAGACGGTGCAGACTGATGTTGCCAAAGTCATTACGCAGCAGGCACACACTTGGCATCGTTTTGGAGACTTGAAACACACCGTAGTATGACAACTGAACTACGAATGGAACACAGTCATATTCATGGTAGTTATACACACACACCCCTTTCCCAAAAAGAAACATCATGGTCAGCATTAAGCACCTTCCCATCTTCAGCCTGGACCGTTGCCATGGAAGACATGAGGTGAGGGGGGTCCCCTCGGCTAACAAATGATCACTTGTTTTGCATCGTCTGATGGCGTCACATTCAAAATTTCTCATTCTTCTTTGGGTAGTCTGAATCGCAGAGGAAGCTTAATGTTCTTAGTGGCTGTCAGTTGTGGCCCTTCTGTCCGTGGTGGATGTTCTGTGGGGCATCCCAGGAACTGGCTGAGAGCATTTCCCACCTATTCTTTTGTTAGGTTGGAGGCCAGGCCATGCACATTAACGGTACATGTGCTGCCTTTCACGGGAGGCAACCCCATCCCACTGTTAAGACGACACCGCACTTTCCGGGCAGTGTCCACAACATTACAACACCACTGGCAATCTCTGGCCACCCTATGTAAGCTACCATGTACTACACCCCTGGCAATATGTTACCACCTAATGAAAGCTACCATGTACTACACTCCTGGCAATCTCTCACCACCCAATGTAAGCTATCATGTACTACACCCCTGGCAATATGTTACCACCTAATGTAAGCTACCACGCACTACACCCCTGGCAATGTTCGGCCACCCAATGTTAGCTACCATGTAAGCATCCTGCTTTGTCAGCCATGACAGCAAAGCAAAAAAAAATTAACTGACTCCATAGGGTGAGGGTGTCAAAGGGTTAACTTTCTGCTGGCGGTGGATAGGTTACTGTCATGTTATTGTTGTTTAACCCTTTCACTCCCACACCCTGTCCACTAGCATCCTGCATTAATAGCAATGTAAGCAAAGCAAAAACTTAACCCTTTGATTCCCCCACTCTATCAACTAGCATCTTGCAGGAAGCTGCTGGATAGGGTGATGGTGTCAGAGGGTTAAGATTTTGCAGTCTGTAGATAGGGTGCGGGAGTCAAAGGGTTAAAGCCCAGCCGACTACGTAGAGCTATATCAGGGCTATAACCGCTTCAAAACATACAAAACCTCAACAGGGAAAAAAAAGCATACACATCAAAAAAATTCAATGCAGTCACGCACACAATCAAAGGACATGCCCCCGGCGCTATCCACTCCGTCCAACCTATCGCACAGTGGAGATTTAAAAAAACACACCTGAATACAAATTTATATAAGCATATATAAGGACATCAAAACATAAAAAAATATATATATGTAACAGAGTGCCTTGCTCTGTTACGATCTTTCCCCATTTACCTAAAACGCTCAAAGGCAATACCGTGTAGCGTGCTTGCCTAGATCAAAAACACCTGCATTCTCTTGGTCAAATTGTACTGTTATCTCACAGCCTTTGCCTACCCATAGCTATGCATTGAACATTCCAAAGATCTAACCAGTACATGACGTTTGTAGATAACACACTGCTAAACAATGAGCAGATCTACAATGTATACATGTATTCTGAAGCGGGCCTACGACAAGTCTGTATTACGTTGTAGTCCTACGGAACGTAGAGGGGGCCGTCACTAATGTATGCCGCCTTCAGCATTGTAAAACAACCGCCGTGTCATTGCCAGTATGTAGCCGGCGGGAACACTTAGACAATGACCGCAGGGGGTGTTGCAATAGCCACTCGCGAAACTGCCGGACAATGACCAGCGTCTCAGTTATGTGTACTGACGCGCTGCGTTAAAACTACACACTAAGTGTTGATTGATTAATTAGGTGAGAACAACCAATCAGACCTTGTCATCTGAAAGGTTTGAAATTTGAAAATATGACCATCATGCTCTGTTCCCAGAGTACAAATTAACAAGGCGCGTCATAGCGCGGGCTTTTCCACCGCCACTCTCAGTCTCACCAGAGGTGCCCTTTCCTGCCACCACTCTTAGTCTCACAGCAGGTGATCAACTTCACGGCGTTACTGTAGCATTGTCTTCCTTCCTGTCTTCTTTGACTTCTTCTTTCGTTCGTCTTCTTTGAAGTCTTCTCAATAATAAAGAGTCAAGTAGCAAAACGAGGACTTGTCTTTTGATTGAGACTTCCCTTTCTGCTCTGGATACAAACGACCACCACAGCAAAAATTATCACCCTACCCCTTAACCACTCGCTCCATCTCACCTGGCGCTGCGACCAAACATCATCCCTTACACCCTTAACCACTTGCTCCATCTCACCTGGTGCTAGCGAACAGGATCCAGATTCGGAAAGGGAACTAAATGGAAGACAGTGCTACAGGCTGCCCAACTGACCAACAACACTCCCACGACATGGCTGTAGTGAGCACTCCAATTCTTCGCCCCCAGAAATTGCCTAAATTCTCAGGAGAAGATGGCACCCTTGATGCTGAAGATTTCATGCGTGAAGTCAAACTGGCCCTCCACCTACAACCTATAGAGGATACAGCAGCAGCAGCAGGATGGATCCTATCTGCACTAGATGGACATGCCAGAAAACTAATTGTTCGCATGCCAGCATTGAAAATCAATACGCCAGATAAAATCTTGAATATCATCGATGAGAACGGGGGCGAACAGAGGGATGCTATAACATTGGCCGCAGCATTCTACAGGACTCAACAGGGTCTTGGTGAATCTGTCACAGAGTATGCCACTAGACTTTGGACTCAGTGGAACAAAGTGAACCAAGTACAGATTGACAGCCCTCTCTCAGAGAATGTCTTGAGAGACACCTTCGCCAATGGCCTACAGCCAACAGCCCTCAAGAGGGACATAAAGCGATATATTCGCGACCGCTGCCATGTCTCCTTCGAAGAAGCCCAGCGCTGGGTACAGGAAGATGGCACTTTGGAGCCCCCAGCCCAACAAGCAGTAGCATTGGAATACAATGCCACACTGGCACAGCTGGAAGCACAGCTAGCAGACCTCACCACCAAATTGGAAAGACGGCAGGACACAACCACACCCCAATCACCTCCTACTGCTAGTAGACCCGCACCAAGCTACAATGGGAATCAGTTGAAACAAGGCAGGAGGCGCAAATACTATATTTGGTGCCAGCGTTTCAGTCACACTGAAGACCAGTGCCGGGCAAAACAGGCATACCTGAAAGAGACGGGCCAACACACCTGGCAGCAACAACAGCAGCAGTACCAAAACACGTACCAACAACGCCAGCGTGACCGCCCACAACAGCAACGCCAGCATACCCAACACAGGCAGCAGGGAACTTCTAGTCCCCGTTGCCAGCAACAAACGGGCAACGGGGAACACAGTACAATCAGGACTCACCGGCCAGTGCCCCACTGCAGATATCACCATCAACAATAAGAGGGTCTCTGCACTTGTTGACACTGGCAGTGAAGTAACTATAGTGACTGAAACATGGGCTGCACAGCACCTGAAAGACCTTTCACTTCAGGACTGCCATGTTACCCTAAGAGCAGTCAACGGCGCAGAAGTTCCATACTCCGGCATCTACGTCGTCGACATTGAACTCTTTGGACAACGCTGCCCCAATATCCCAGTCCTTGTAGTTAAAGAGCCCACAAAGCCATCTATGCAGCAACGCAAAAAGTGCCTGCCGGTTCTGCTAGGCATGAATGTCCTTGGCCCTTGCCTTTCCCAAGCCCCAAACCTCCCTTCATCCCTCCAGGCCATAGCAAGAGAGATTTGCAGAGAAAACACCCTGACCCGAGGGATGGCACGAACCATGCGACGTTGCAGAATCCCTGCCAACTCCATGGCTATAATCAAGGTGACGGGAAATCAAGTTGCCCGTCAGTTCCTCGCGTCACCTTTGGCCCGACCACTGCCTGGGGGTCTCATGCTGGTTCCCACTCTCCTGGATGCTGACCACAACTCCAGGTATGTACGTCTTGCAAACTTGTCCCAGGAAGATGTCTTTCTCCCTGCCAAAACTCCTGTGGCAGTTCTAAGTTCCATCACAGCTGTTGAGAGCCCAAGTAATGTCCAGTTTTCAACAACAGTGAACGAGCTGGTAGTCTCCATGGAAGCCCAAACATCTAGCCCTACTCCACCTCCTTTCCACCTAGTCAGGCGCATCCTTATGTCAAGTTTGACGGCACTGCTGAACAGCAAAAATAACTGCAAGAGCTGCTTTCCAGACACACAGCAAGTTTCACCAAGGATAACAACGACGTAGGCTACACAGATGCAGTTCACCACCGCATCCGAACAACAGACCCTACGCCTGTGGCTGTACCGTATCGACGCATTCCCCCACACCAGCTGAAAGAGGTACAGGAACACATCAAGGGACTTCTTGCGCAGAAGGTCATTGTTGAGAGCTACAGCCCATATGCTGCCCCCATAGTAATCGTCAGAAAGAAAGATGGCAGCCTCCGACTTTGTGTTGACTACCGCCGCCTCAACAAGAAGACTGTTGGTGACGCCTATCCACTACCATGGATACAAGTCTTTTGATGCCCTTGTGGGTGCTCAGTTCTTTTCAACACTTGACCTGGCCAGTGGTTATCACCAGATTGCAATGCACCCAGACGATCAACACAAGACAGCATTTGTCACTCCCATGGGTCTTTATGAATATACAAGAATGCCTATGGGGTTAGTCTCAGCACCAGCAACATTCCAGCGCCTGATGCAGTCAACAATGTCGGACTTCATGTTTCAGTTTCTCCTTGTATACTTGGATGACCTTCTGGTATATTCGAAAACCTTTGAGGAACATCTGGAACACCTTGATCGACTATTGGGACGCATCGCAGCTGTGGGCATGAAACTGCGCCTGAACAATTGCCAGTTCCTTCGTCGGGAAGTGAATTACCTGGGCCACACTATCTCAGCTGGGGGAGTCAGCTGTGAAGATGGCAAGATTGCGGCAGTGAGAGACTGGCCAAGACCTACCACAACAACAGCCCTGCGAAGCTTTCTGGGTTTTGCCAGTTACTACCGCGTTTTATCCACCGTGTCTCTAAATTAGCAGGACCACTCCACGACCTGGTCGCAGAGGGTAGTAGAGATGCTAAAAAGAAAACTGAGGACATTTCCAACCTGTGGGGCACCATCCATCAGACAGCCTTTGATGCTCTGAAGACGGCACTGATCTCTGCGCCAATATTGAGCTACGCCGATTTCACCAAACCCTTTCACCCTGGAAACGGGACGCCAGCCATGATGGGTTAAGTGCCATCCTATCCCAGGATCAAGACGGAGGCCGGCGTGTCACTGCCTATGCCAGCCGCCGTCTGCAGTCTACAGAGAAGAACAAGGCCGCCTATAGCGGCATGAAGTTGGAGTTCCTGGCTCTCAAATGGGCCATCACTGAAAAGTTACGCCACTACCTGCTGGGAGCAAATTTTGTCGTCTTCACCGACAACAATCCCCTAGTCCACTTCAGGACAGCTCCCCTTGGTGCCTTGGAACAGAGATGGGCAGCACAACTTGCCCAGTTTAATTTCGACATCAAATACCGACCAGGAAAGACCAACCCTGCTGATGCCCTTTCCCGATTACCCCACAGCCCCAGTGCCCCACCCCCTCCCACACCCATGCCACCTGAAGTTGCCATAGTCCAGCAGACCTGCTGCAACAGCCAGAACGCCACTACCCCACAGGCTGACCAACAGGACCATGCAGCACCGCCTGACGAGTCCCTGCAAACGGACACCATCCTGCCACGCCTGTCAACAAAGGAGCTCCATCAACTGCAGACCCAAGACAACACTTTGGGACCTGTACTGAAGTCCTGGCCAGCCAAGCCACCAGGTAGCCACAACCACCAGCTGCGCACGCTAGTACGGCAATACCCTCGTCTCATCTGCAAAGAGGGGTTGCTGTATCGGCGGGTGACGGACCCATCACATGGAGCCTGTGAGCAACTAGTCCTCCCCAGCTCACTACGCCCTGATGTCCTGGCATCTCTGCATGATTGCATGGGCCACCAGGGTTACGACAGGACCATGGAGCTACTCCGGACCCGTGTCTACTGGCCTGGCATGTATGCAGATGTGAAGCAGTACCTGGCAAACTGCCAACGCTGTGCCATGAATCGCCTGCCCACCAGACTGCATACCCCATCTACCCTTGGAGATCCTCGCAATAGATTTCACCAAGCTTGAACCTGCAACTGATGGTCACGACACCATCCTTGTCATCACAGATGTGTTCACCAGGTTTGCACAGGCCATTCCTACCCGCAACCAAGAAGCATCAACAGTTGCCCGGGTCCTGGTACAAGAATGGTTCCAACACTATGGGGTACCAGAACGGATCCACAGCGACCAGGGGCGAGAGTTTGAATCGAAGCTAGTGAAGGAACTGTGTGATCTCTATGGGATCAGGAAGACGAGAACAACTCCGTACCATCCCCAGGGTAACGCACAGTGTGAGCGATTTAATCAATCCTTGCAAGACCTCCTGAGAACACTGCCCCCAGAACAAAAGAGGCGGTGGCCTCTTCACCTGCCAGAGCTGCTACAGGTGTACAACACAACGCCCCATGCCTCCACAGGTTTTACACCATATTTCCTCCTCTTTGGCCAGGAACCCAGACTCCCAATAGATGACCTTTTAGGACGGCCAGCCACCACAGCAGCTGGGACAGTTGACTGGGTAAAGCAACACCGCGTACGACTCCTGGCAGCACACCAGAAAGCCCTGGACCAGCTCCAAAAAGCAGCAGCGGACCGATCCCGATATGACCCCAAACAAGCTGCAGACCATGAGCTACAGGTTGGTGATCATGTCTATGTCCGTAACCGTCTCATAGGACGCAACAAGATCCAGGACTACTGGCAGCCCCAGCTCTATCGTGTGACAGCCAGGCCCTATGGCGGTCAGCATGTTTACTCAATACTCCCTGTTTCAGATGGACCAGAGCAGGTGATCAACCAACGGGACCTACAACCAGCAAATGGACCCCTCAATGCAGCTGTGGGTCAACCACTTCCACAACCCATACCACGACAACAATACTCTTCTGAGTCTGACTCGGAAGAGGAAACCTGGGTCTTCCGTCCACGGCCAAAACCAAGACGCACTGTGCTGGCTCACCCTTTACCCACTGATCCTGCACCACAGCCAGCTATACCTGCACCTCCGCCCATCCCTCCACGGCGCTCCCAACGTCTCCTGAACAAGACGCAGTGAGGACTTTGAAATAAGATGTAGAGTCTCATGCGATCCTTTCTGAGGTCGCACAAAAGAACTTTTCATAGCGTGCCTACCCACAGATATGAATATTTTTAGTAAGACATTTTTACATTTTATGCTTCACAATTGCATTTGAGAGACTGACCTAGGTGTATTATTGTACCTTGTATATGCCCATGTATGATTATTATTGTACCTTGTATATGCCCATGTATGATTATTATTGTACCATGTATATGCCCATGTATGATTATTTGCACATTCTCTTTTCTAATTTTTCTTCATTTTCACGTAAACATGCCTTTGGAATTTTGATTGACATATTAATGTGATGCTCTTAATATTCACCATGTAGTTTTATATATTTTGTTATGTTATTTCCTGCAATGAATGTTTTGATGCATAGGTATGGCAAAGAGGCTTAGTGAACTTATCAAATGCTACGTTCTTTAGCATATCATGTTAAGGCATTTGCCATTTCAGTGTTTTGTACTGTCAGTTAGGTTGACCAATTCAGAGTCCTAACTTGACCAAGTAGTTTAACTGTCCTTTCGGAACTTAAATTACAACTCTCCAGTGTGCCCATGCATACCCTAGCTAATATAGCTAGTGGATTCCATACTCCACCATATTCATAGCATTTCTCAATTTTGTGAATTCTTGAGGTGGCCCTGAAATTTCAGCCTTCAAGAATTTACCCAATGTTCGCGCACTATCGCGGACAATGGTTTTCAAATTGGTGGGGGGAGGTGTAACAGAGTGCCTTGCTCTGTTACGATCTTTCCCCATTTACCTACAATGCTCAAAGGCAACACCGTGTAGCGTGCTTGCCTAGATCAAAACGCCTTGCATTCTCTTGGTCAAATTGTACTATTATCTCACAGCCTCTGCCTACCCATAGCTATGCATTGAACATTCCAAAGATCTAACCAGTACATGACGCTTGTAGAAACACACTGCTAAACAATGAGCAGATCTACAATATATACATGTATTCTGAAGCGGGCCTACGACAAGTCTGTATTACGTTGTAGTCCTAGAGGGGGCCGTCACTAATGTATGCCGCCTTCAGCATTGTAAAACAACCGCCGTGTCATTGCCAGTATGTAGCCGGCGGGAACACTTAGACAATAACCGCAGGGGGTGTTGCAATAGCCACTCTCGAAACTGCCGGACAATGACCAGCGTCTCAGTTATGTGTACTGACGCGCTGCGTTAAAACTACACACTAGTGTTGATTGATTAATTAGGTGAGAACAACCAATCAGACCTTGTCATCTGAAAGGTTTGAAATTTGAAAATATGACCATCATGCTCTGTTCCCAGAGTACAAATTAACAAGGCGCGTCATAGCGTGGGCTTTTCCACCGCCACTCTCAGTCTCACCAGAGGTGCCCTTTCCTGCCACCACTTTTAGTCTCACAGCAGGTGATCAACTTCACGGCATTACTGTAGCACTGTCTTCCTTCCTGTCTTCTTCGACTTCTTCTTTTGTTCGTCTTCTTTGAAGTCTTCTCAATAATAAAGAGTCAAGTAGCAAAACGAGGACTTGTCTTTTGATTGAGACGTCCCTTTCTGCTCTGGATACAAACGACCACCACAGCAAAAATTATCACCCTACCCTTAACC
Source organism: Monoplex corrugatus (assembly GCA_030674185.1). Classification (NCBI taxonomy): domain Eukaryota; kingdom Metazoa; phylum Mollusca; class Gastropoda; order Littorinimorpha; family Ranellidae; genus Monoplex; species Monoplex corrugatus. Next base: position 12,426,639 of record JAPXFY010000016.1, on the reverse strand, counting down.
ACTCGCTCCATCTCACCTGGCGCTGCGACCAAACATCATCCCTTACACCCTTAACCACTCGCTCCATCTCATATATATATATATATAGATAGATAGATAGATAGATATAAAGATATATATATATATAAACAGGCATAAATTACCTAAAATTGCTTCCGCATATCTTACCTCCCTAGAGCCAAAACTGCACTTACTACTGTACAGTACATGTACCCAATTATCAATCCTAAGAAAAAGTACAGAAGACTTTATCGAACACATACAGGTGAATGGACCATTGGCATTAAGGCAGAAAATGATAGGTAGAAATGACAGAAAGCAAATCAACAAAGCAGAAACAAAGAGAGCACTTGACAGAAAGAGGAAATTTCTAGCACAGAATTTCCAGAAGGTGAGGATACTATTTATACTGAAAGAGCCCCCGACATCCCCACAGGGGATGGTGGATAGGTTGTGGGAGTCAAAGGGCTAGACATGTATACAAGTACACAGACACACTAAACTCATGGCAGCCCTGTCGGTATGATAGCAAAACGAGTTCTAGAACAAGACATCTCCCATTAAAAAAACTTAACCCACACAGGAACATGATAACTGAAGACCCTGAAGCATATCAGGAATACTGCATATAGAAGCTGGCACAAAACATACAAAAGTAGTGAACCAGTCACCGTGGTACAATGCATAATGCAACGGACTACAAACTAGAAGGCTGTGGGTTCCAATCCCCATCAGTCTCTTCAAAAATCATTGTAGGATTTTTCGGCTCTGACTGTCTCCTACCCAGAGTTGGGCGTGCTATGGGCTCATTGGGCAGACTGGGACCACACGGTCGAGTCTCATCCACTTCACGGATGTGTCATTAAGGGTGTCATTGAGGGTGTTATCCAAATCTTCTGACACCACCACAGGTGTCTGTATCTCTCAGGCCTGGTTGATGCCAGGATACATTATGATAATAAGCGTAGAGTACAACACTGTCAGTCAGTCTCAATCCAAGAAGGAAATCCATACCATCATAATTATCATTATCCTCATTGACATCATCATCATCGCATTGTAAAAAAAATTTTATAAAGCAAAAAACAAAAAACTGTGCCAGCTTCTGTGGCCATTAAGATGGCGTACAAAATGGGATGAAAAAAAAGGTGAGCACAAAGCTAACCTCACTGAGTGCGATGATGCAAAAAAAATTTCATCGCTCAGTCTTCCATGGTGCAATGTAGTAAAAATCCATCGCTGCAGGCAATCCACACCCCACCTGAGGTGTCTGTGTTGAGGCAAGTTGGCTTTATCAGCTCTCCATAACGCTCTGCCAGTAAACGTTGAAAGTGAAACTGATTTTCTTTCACTTTCACAACATCAACGTCATCATTCTACCAGTCTACAATCAACAAAACATTGTGTTTGCCAAAGTGACAAAACCAGTCATCTCAAGGCAGAAAGGAGGGCTTTGTAGGACGGTAAATATCCACTGGACGAGTTTCACCATGGCAGAACAGTTTGACCACAGCACCAAAAGGAAATTGCGCAAGACATGGGTACTCTCAGAGTTACGGTCCCTTCGGGCTTTATTGTTACGAGACAGAAATGGCAAACGCCGCTGCTAGTTGCATTTGTGAGCCACGGTATAGTATGTGTAATTAAATGGAGGTTGTCTGATGAAATCTAGCAAATGATATTCATTGTACGCTAATGATTCTTCACCATCGTTTTCGTCTTCCTCAAAGTGCTTCATCTTCTTGACTTCCTTCTTCTTTTTGCTCGAACCATCCTTTCCGTCATCCTCAAACTTCCATTTCTTGGGTACCCGTGAGATAATTTTAGATGCATCTTCTGCTCTGTCGACTGTGGCATAATATTCCCCATTTGGACCCACATCAAAATTGATGGGATCAATAACGTCCACATTCTGGAGCAAACTTTCAACATTTGCTTCATAGACAGAGATGAGCCTTGTGTCAACCAGTTTATCTTCATCCACTCCCAGATGCTGCAGACTGATGTTGCCAAAGTCATTACGCAGCAAGCACACACTTGGCATCGTTTTGGAGACTTGAAACACACCGTAGTATGACAACTGAACTACGAATGGAACACTGTCAGATTCATGGTAGTAATACATGCACACCCCTTTCCCAAAAAGAACATCATGGTCAGCATTAAGCACCTTCCCATCTTCAGCCTGGACAGTTGCAATGGAAGATATGAGGTGAGGGGGGTTTCCCTCGGAAACAAATGATAACTTGTTTCGCATCGTGTGATGGCGTCACACTGAAAAGTTCTCGTTCTTTTTGGGTCAGCTGAATCGCAGAGGAATTTGATGTCCTTAGTGGCTGTCAGTTGTGGCCCTTCTGTCCGTGGTGGATGTTCTGTGGGGCATCCCAGGAACTGGCTGAGGGCATTTCCCACCTGTTCTTTTGTTAGGTTAGAGGCAAGGCCAGGCACATTAACGGTACACGTGCTGCCTTTCACGGGAGGCAACCCCATCCCACTGTTAAGATGAGACCACACTTTCCAGGCAGTGTCCACAACATTAGACGGATCTTCCAGAGACTGCTTGCACAGATTATGGAGCCTGACACTCTTCTTACGTTCTTCTTGCAAACCAGAGATTTCCTTGGCCAATTTCTTACTTTCTGCTCAGCATTTCTGCCACAAGGCACGGTCGTTCATTTTGAACTGTTGATCCACCATGGCATGTAGAATGGCTCGTTGCTGGCATAGCTGTGCACAAGACAAAGGACAACAAACAATTATTACTCAACTGGCAACTCCCAAACCATCACTACTGTATAAATGATCATGTCTGAAAGCGTTCAACAAAGTTGGATTGGTTTATGACTCAAGGTTTCTAAAAGTAAGGTTGTCCCATATCTCACAATTTGTCATTTTCATGAAAGACTTTTCACTTATAAAGTAACCAACTTTTGACAAACTGTCAACTCATAATCATTTTCAAATATATATGCTTATAACATTTCACCTCAAATGGGGGCTGAACAGCGAAATGCGCCATGTCCAGAGCATCGTGATGGCCACTTCCACAGCCATTTGAACATTTCCTTGCTTGTAGTTTGAAAAGCAACGTTAACTCAGTAAGTGCTTCCGTCTGCCAACTGTTGACACTAGAGCATGCGGAAAAGAGCGGGCAGCTATGTGAGCTGGCGGTTGGGCAGGCTGCCCAATACACACATGAAGGCCCAGAATAAGGCAAGAGAGGGCTCTTCCATTTTGTCTTGTTCTGGTAGCTGGGCTGGACCTGATTGGTGCATGTTGTGTGGCTCTGTCCAGGGGTTTGTCAACTTTCCATGTTGCCATTCAGTTTGTAAACAAGGTAACTGATGACTCGGTCTGAATGGGTCATGCAGTGGCATGGACAGCCCCCCTTTGTTTGATGAAATGGCTATCGTGTGGCACTAGGAGCTTGGGAGGCAATTACCTCAGGGTTTTCTTGTTAACATTTTCAAACGTTTATAACATTTCAACTCAAAGAGATCCTCTCCTCCCTGTTCAAAATATCCAGCTTACCCAGCCATTCTTCTCAAAACAACACACTTTGCATTCAAATGTTTATAACATTTTTAACTCAAAGAGATCCTGTCACCCCTCCCCCCACCCCCACTTGTTTAAAGCAACCAGCCTAGCTTACCCAGCCATTCTTCTCAAAGTAACAAAAACCAGGCATATTATATCACCCTTCTCAAAATTAAAATGGACAGAGCATCTACCATCTTTAAAGAACAGACAAACGAAAAGCTATACTATTTCTGAAACTTTACAGACAACAAGGTAAACATCTTGTTTTATAACTCTCAGTGAGGCTGTAGCAAGTGAACTGGTTAAGGGAAATTATTGTTATTGTTGTTTAAAGCCTAGCCGACTGCACAGAGCCATATCACGGCTATAACCGCTTCAAATGAGAAAAAAGAAAAAAGAAAATTAAATACACATATCAATTCATTCGCGTACATAATCTAAGGACATGTCCCTGGTGTTGACCATTCCGTCCAATTTATCACATAGGGGATGTAAAAACCACAACTGAATACAAATTTAAGTATACATAAGGACACCAAAACATATATAAAAACGGGCAAAAATTACCAAAAATTGCTTCTGCATATAACCTACCTAGAGCCAAAAGTGCATTTAATACATGTACCCAGTCATCAGTCCTAAGAAAAAGTACGTAAGATTTTATCAAACACATACACATGATACAGGTGAATGGACCAGCAAGGCAGAAAATGATAGGAAGAAATGACAGAAAGCAAAGGTGCAAGGCAGAAACAAAGGGAGTGGCAGAAAAGAGAACATTTCTACCACAGAATTTCCGGACGGTGGGGATACTACTTATACTGAAGAGACCCCGGCATCCCCACGGATGGGGGTGGGGAGTGGGGTTTAAACCTAGTTTATTTAAAAACTACAGCAGTGGAATATATCCAGTAATAAAATTTAGATTAAAACCGCTATGATCACTAGTGGTTCAATGAATGTTCTTTCAAATGCTAGATTTACAAAAATCAAGACAAATGAATGAACAAATCCATCCATAAAATTCTATTTAGTCTAAGCACAGGAGAAACAGAAAATAACTAAACAGTTCCTTGCATTAAAGACAAGCTTACTGTTATGTCTTTAAGTCACGGTGTGTGAGGAGTTATGATAACACAAAAGCCATGAAAGCAACTTTTTCAGAGATTCAAAATGACAACCAAGGTTAAGGATAGGAATGACTTTATTACCTCAATAACATTTTTGCAAGCTGCCATGTACTACACGCCTGATAATTTGTTGCCACCCAATGAAAGCTACCATTACTACACCCCTGGCAATCCCTGGCCACCCAATGAAAGCTACCATGAACAACACCCCTGGCAATCCCTGGCCACCCAATGAAAGCTACCATGTACTACACCCCTGGCAATCTCTGGCCACCCAATGAAAGCTACCATGTACTACACCCCTGGCAATCTCTGGCCACCCAATGAAAGCTACCATGTACTACACCCCTGGCAATCTGGCCACCCACTGATAACTACCATGTACTACACCCATGGCAATCTCTGGCCACCCACTGATAACTACCATGTACTACACCCATGGCAATCTCTGGCCACCCAATGAAAGCTACCATGTACTACACCCATGGCAATCTCTGGCCACCCAATGAAAGCTACCATGTACTACACCCATGGCAATCTCTGGCCACCCACTGATAACTACCATGTGCTACACCCATGGCAATCTGGCCATTGGCCACCCAATGAAAGCTACCATGTACTACACCCCTGGCAGTGGCAATCTCTGGCCACCCACTGATAACTACCATGTACTACACCCCTGGCAATCTCTGGCCACCCAATGAAAGCTACCATGTACTACATCCATGGCAATCTCTGGCCACCCACTGATAACTACCATGTATTACACCCATGGCAATCTGGCCACCCAATGAAAGCTACCATGTACTACACCCCTGGCAATCTCTGGCCACCCACTGATAACTACCATGTATTACACCCCTGACAATCTCTGGCCACCCACTGATAACTACCATGTACTACACCACTGGCAATCTCTGGCCACCCACTGATAACTACCATGTACTACACCCCTGGCAATCTCTGGCCACCCACTGATAACTACCATGTATTACACCCCTGGCAATCTGGCCACCCACTGATAACTACCATGTACTACACCCATGGCAATCTCTGGCCACCCACTGATAACTACCATGTACTACACCCATGGCAATCTCTGGCCACCCACTGATAACTACCATGTACTACACCCATGGCAATCTCTGGCCACCCACTGATAACTACCATGTACTACACCCATGGCAATCTCTGGCCACCCAATGATAACTACCATGTAGTACACCCATGGCAATCTCTGGCCACCCACTGATAACTACCATGTACTACACCCATGGCAATCTGGCCACCCACTGATAACTACCATGTACTACACCCCTGGCAATCTCTGGCCACCCACTGATAACTACCATGTACTACATCCCTGGCAATCTGGCCACCCACTGATAACTACCATTTACTACACCCATGGCAATCTCTGGCCACCCACTGATAACTACCACGTACTACACCCATGGCAATCTCTGGCCACCCACTGATAACTTAACTACCATGTACTACACCCCTGGCAATCTCTGGCCACCCACTGATAACTACCATGTACTACGCCCCTGGCAATCTGGCCACCCGAAGAAAGCTACCATGTACTACACCCATGGCAATCTCTGGCCACCCACTGATAACTTAACTACCATGTACTACACCCCTGGCAATCTCTTGCCACCCAAAGAAAGCTACCATGTACTACACCCCTGGCAATCTCTTGCCACCCAATGAAAGCTATCATGTACTTCATCCATGGCAATCTGGCCATTCAACTTTGATGCACAATATGAACTATACCACAGAATGTCCCAGGCAATCTCCACTATCACATCATCTTTGCATTTTACTCGCACCCACACACACTCACTCTTACACACACACACACACACACACACACACACACACACACACACACACACACACACACACACACATACTTAAATACACACACAACATGCATACACACATGACTGTGCTTGTTCAATAACTGATTAAAACTATACCTTACTCATTACTGCCACAACTTTGAAGCCATCTGCAATAGTCTCCCTTGAGTTTATCTTGTCAAATCTATTGTCATTTTTATTGTCGACATGATTAAGTTATAGTATATCTGCAGGAGTCAAGGCACCAATATTAATTCCTACACGACGGACATATCAGCCATGTTGAGTTCCAGTCATAAGGCTTGGGTTCCAGCCAGCCAGGGTATTGTATAGCGTGTAAAGGTTGGAGATTTTACCAATCTTCCAGGTCAACTAGTGGACCTGTTGAATCCCTCTGTGTATAGATTATATGGTAACACACAGAACTAGTTAGAGACAGGATACATTTAACTACCCCAGCAGTCAACTGAATCTAGTCCATGTTCAAAATATGATAAAGATCCAAAAATCGTGATACAACAATGTGAGCTTTCTTAGTTGAACAAAAAGATAATGCTGGCACATTTATTTTTTTCCTCTCTCTGACTCTCTCTCTCTCTCTCCCACACACACAAACTCTCTCTCTCTCTCTCTTCTCTCTCTCTCTCACACACACACACACACACACACACTTGTTACACACACAAACACAAATACACACAGAGCTTCCCAATCAATATATACAAGAATTTGTTTAAAAAAAAGTGTAAAAATGTCTTAAGTTAAACAAAGGACTTACATGGCGAGACAGCGCAGAAGTCTTTATCTGCACACTCTGCAGTTCTTGTCGGTTGATGGTCAAAAACTCCTCAATCTCCACCACCTGGGACCTCACGGCTTCCTCGGCCTCAGAGAGCAGCAGTACCCTGTGCTTGGAATGTTTCCCATGATTAGGGTCAGTACACTCTGAACAGGCAGGTGTCTTGCACCTGAAGCACACGCGATCAATGTCATTGTCTGTGTGGAAAGTGCACCTCCTATTCATCATAAACTTTTGTGCTTCCTCCAGTACGTCTTCTTCTATATAAAAGTTGTCTTTTAACTCGACTGCTCCAAGCTCTGTTCACTGATGCATGCCCTACAGAAAGTATGGTAGCACCCCACTAGGAATTTAGGCTCTTTAAACACCTCTCTGCATATGGCACAGGTCACATGTGAGACATCCATCCTGCATTCAGCTGCAACAACAAGAAGAAGCTGTTTAATCCAACAGTTCATTAAAAGAAAAAAAAAAAGAAAAACCTAAAAAAGGGGTCAAATGAATTAATTGATACAAATTTATCTAAAATCACATAACAGCAACACATAATGAAACATACAAATTACTAACATTTGTAATCAGATTGTGACCACATGAGTTAATAAATCTAAAATAACAGTTAAAATGATAACCACTACTACTATTTAGTAATGATATAAGTATAGAATATACCTGTAGATTAAAAACTGTTACGTGATTAATACATACATAATTAGAAAAAATACATGTATAATGTGACGCATAATAGAGTGGTTCTGTTATTTTACAACTATTTCGGGTACTAATCTTGGTTTAGAGTATTTGACTTAGATCTTGATCAAACCTGAATGTTCTGTTATGAGTTTGGGTCTCTATTGTTGGCAGTCTCACTTAAGCCCATGGTCACACATGGTGAGTGCTTGTTAGGGGATGGAACATTACATTCAGGGACTACTTTTATTGGCTGTCACATAGGCCCATGGTTACACATGGTGAGTGCTTGTTAGGGGATGGAACATTACATTCAGGGACTACTTTTATTGGCTGTCACATAGGCCCATAGTCACACATGGTGAGTACTTGTTAGGGGATGGAACATTACATTCAGGGACTACTTTTATTGGCTGTCACATAGGCCCATGGTCACACATGGTGAGTGCTTGTTAGGGGATGGAACATTACATTCAGGGACTACTTTTATTGCTGTCACAGGCCCATGGTCACACATGGTGAGTGCTTGTTAGGGGATGGAACATACATTCAGGGACTACTTTTATTGGTTGTCACATAGGCCCATGGTCACACATGGTGAGTGCTTGTTAGGGGATGGAACATTACATTCAGGGACTACTTTTATTGGCTGTCACATAGGCCCATGGTCACACATGGTGAATGCTTGTTAGGGGATGGAACATTACATTCAGGGACTACTTTTATTGGCTGTCACATAGGCCCATGGTTACACATGGTGAGTGCTTGTTAGGGGATGGAACATTACATTATTACTTTTGAATGTGGAACTAGTTACCTGGCTTGACTCTGGTGTTTACCCTTTGATTCCACACTCTGTCCAACAACTACAAAAACTTAACCCTTACACTCCCTCACCCTATCTACCAGCTTCCTGCCAGAAGCTGGAGGATAGGGAGAACAAGCCAAAGTTTTTTCTTTGCTAGCAATGGTTGACAATGAATGTGCGGAAGACAGTGTGCAGGAGTCAAAGGGTTAGAGTTTGCTCAAAAGGGATTCATCACAAATGGACAATTCCATATGTGCTCCACCCAAAACTGAAAACATTTATCTGACATCCTGAGCCTGCACACACCCTACACACTGGTATGAACTTGAAATTGGGATGGGGTGACAGACTGTGAAATGGGGATGGGGGAGACGGACCTGTGAAATGGGGATGGGGGAGACGGACCTGTGAAAAGATACGCAGACACCACTAGAACAATGGAAACATTCAGACAAGCAGTGAGCATGCCACCACTAGAACAATGGAAACATTCAGACAAGCAGTGAGCATGCCACTTCTTATGTTGTGGGCTGGGACTGAACCCAAGATGTCAGATCTTGAGTCTTCACCTATATAAGCACAGCCAGCCAGCATGCCTAAAATCTACGCACATTGATCTCTGTACTTTTTGCATACCCAGTGAGAACTCTACTATTTGAGCTACTTACCCTCTTGACTGCGGCCCATCCGTGGGTTGAATACTTGACACCTTGTAATATCAGCATGGCACTCTAATCCACTGACCTAACAGGGCCAAAATGTGCATTCCTAGCGAGATATGAACCTGTAACCTCTGACTTTAGAAGTCCAGTGCCTACCTATTGTACTAAGGGGACTTCCATGTCTGTGGTCAACTTCAGTGTTGAAGCCATGAACCCTGTTTGTTAGCATAGTGCTCTAGATTTATAACAAATAAGCTAACACCAACAGGCAAAGAAAGAAATCTGTGGAGATGTGGGATATTGATTCGTGCATCTCTCACATGCTAAGTGAGTGCTCCAGCATCTGCACTGCAAACTCTGCCTTAAAAAAAATCAACAGAACTATTCCTGGATTTAACATAAGAATCATTTCTCTACAAAGCTTGCTTGACCATGCATAATTCTATGAAACAGCCTACACAATTACACCACTGGTTTAATGCTGTGAGCATCAACAGCAAGTTCAAACCACCACCTTCACGCCAACGAGGACACAAACAACAGCACAGTCACACTGCAGTACCTAATATCAGCAGTTTTCTTTCCTGTTGAGAGTCGTGGAACAACCTGCTCCATGATGTAGTATTGAGTCATTAAGGCCATTGATACATTTGTGTCATGGACCTCCATGCTATACAAAATCAAAAATTCTTCTTTTGTCAGTCAGACCCCTTTACAATGACAGAATAAATAACCAACGTCGAAATAACACTTAACAGTAGCACGTTTTACAGGTATGTCACAATTGGTGATTACGCGTGTGCGAAAAATTTGGCAGAAGACTGTGACCGGCGTGGCGGCACACGTGAGAGGGTAGGCAAACAATCGCTCTTTGTTTCGTTAATGTATTCATGTGTCCAATAATTACTGATCTGTGAATACCAAAGTCTGTACTTTTCCCATGATGACCTGGTCATTTTCACGAGCTTCCTCTCAATTCTGAAGTGGTAGTGGTGGTGTGGATTGTGGTGTGTGCGGTCGTATCTCCCAAACTTACGGGTATGATCATTAAGTCAATTAAATCAATCACCAATAAGAACATGCATTTTCCTGCTTATGTGTAAAATTTGTTGCAGATTTTACTCCCATAAACCGTTTTAGGCCATATTACAGATAGTGGGTGTGGTGACCGTTGTTACTGCCTTGTTTACAATGGCCGTCAGACATTGGTGCAGTCTCACCCCAGTACTTCAAGTAAAGTGGACAGGCATGGTGATCCATGCCAGTTTGAAGAGACACTTCACAGCTCTGTTAGTAGGTTGATGTTTCATCATTCTAACCTGTGTTTGCTTGCTCGTGGCATTCCTGGGACTAAAGTGATCCATATAAGTCTGGCCTACTTGATTAGTTGTGCCAAAGATCAGCCCAGTCTCAATTTGCTGGGACACTTAGTTTGGAGGAAACATCTTTCCTGATTATCCAGTCTGTGGCTGTGACCAGAGTAAACACTTCAAGTGTCTGTCCAGGTCTGATGTTTGCCATCTATTGGATAACAGGAACCTGTTATCTCTATCTTGTCTGCTACAGGCACGTAAAAATGAAAGAAAAGGGAGAGAGAGAGAGAGAGAGAGTTTGTGTGGATTACTTTTTCGTGCGTCTGTGCTTGCTCTGTCTGTTCTGTGCTACCAAAGAATTACAGTTCTGATTTGGTGTTAACTTTTCCAATTATGTGTGTTTGTCAAGATCAACATGTTGCGTGTGAAAATGAGAACCACTGCTTTTGGTTATACATACGTATGTACTGCATATATGCATAAGACCTGACTGTAGTGGAGAACTTACTTGTGCTGAGCGATTGATCGAAAGATGCTATGTGATTCGTTTTTAATTGGAAGCCAAATTCTGTCAAATTCCGTTGAAATGGATTGCTGCTGACAGCGAAATGCACTATAGATGTAACTGCATAAGGTGAGCGCTGTTTAGGTGTCAATTTGATGAAATATTACGACTAGATAATGATCATCAAACTTTGGAAAGGTTTGGGGGTTTTTTGTTTTAGTTACCTGATGTATGCGTACAATGTCTCGCTGTGGAAGCTCCGAGAGTGTTGAAAGTACGTTCATTTAAAAATCGTTAAATTTTCCTTTTCAAACATATCAAACATGATACCAACACTGGTCAAAAACAGCATGTAAAATAAATTAGAAAGATGCCCAAATCTTTACGTTGGCAGGGAATCGCCGCGGCCAGCTGCTTCCGTAAGGGGGGAAAAGCTGCCTAGCACTAGTAGCAGCCTTCCGTAGGGATAGCGTTAAAGGCAATTTTTCATGAAAAAACTCAATTGATTATTACATAAAGATTGAGCCTAATGGTATTGAATAACTGTTGTAATTTATCATGATAATTATCTTGAGGCTTTAATGAACAATTTTCAAGTCAGAAAGATGATGATTTTGGAAACTGTAGGCCTAATGATTTTAGGAATCTCAGTTAATTTTCGCTTCAGCCAGATGAGGCAATCAATGAATTAATTACTAATTAATGCAAGGACCCAGAGATTCATGAAGGTCTTAATCATCTTGGCCTAAACAAAGATCTTTCTAGTAATTCTACTGATATTTGATTTTTTTCAATCGGTTCAGTCATTCCAAAGTTAAGGTGCTTTTTGTGGTGAAACAGCACATGCGTGGTCACAGTTTTTACAATGTAATCCAATGAAGGAAAACGTCGAAAATTTAATTATTCAAAAAAATCATAACTTTCGTCACAATCAATTGAAGAACTTTTTATATCATTTTAAAGGTTGTTGTTGTTTTTTTTTTCTCTTTTCAGTGATGGTAATTGCATATTTATTAAAAATAATTGAAATTTTTTGTAACATACCTACGGGTTTTACGAATCTACAAAACGGATTAGCTTTGAAAAATTCATTCGTCCAACGCACAACATCGTGGAATTCTCTAAATAACAACACAATCAACACTATGTCGTCAACCATGCCTGTCACCTGGATTCTAATCAGACTAATGTCTACGTTATTTCCCAACGGATACTGAGGGCGTAAATGGTGGCGATTTCGGTCACTACACCCAGGGAGAAGAACTTTCTTCATTGCTTTCATAACTTAAGTTTGTCAGAAAAGGCTTTTGATGTTTGGAATTCAAGACTTACTTGAATGGTCGGGAACTTGCCTTCTCCTCAGTAGTAGTTTTCTGTGAATAATGTGTCGCACTGGCCTCGAATGAAACTCCACACCACATGACAAACTCCGCGAAAAGTACCTTATCAAATAGTCAACAGTGTTGACAGAACACACTTGAGTCATCTATTAAACATTAGCTCTATGTAATTAAGTATAATTCTAGATCCAATACTAGAGCATAGCATATTACTATTAAACCATGTCATCAAAACAACACTCTATACATGATTATCAGTGGTGCTGAGCAGACAAGGGATACAACAAATGGACCAATTAGCGGAGCACGTGTTATATTAGTCATCATCAAGTCAGTATGTGTAGCCTATACAACCTTGTCAAGTATAAAATACTGTTCCTCTGCACAACAATGCCTTGCATCTTTGCTTTTGGTAGAATATCATATTGAATATGGTTGTCAATAGTCCTACAACAGCCATATGAAAATAGGGACTAACTCTATAATGGCAACTACGTTCAAACCTCAGTCCCATCCTCACAATAGTAACCACCACGCTAAAGACTAAAGTGTTACAGATTTTGTGAGATAGCGCATCGTTTAGATCAAAACATTCTTTCTCGCTGTGCGAATTCTGCAAATCTAACGCGGTACTCAATAGGCATGAGCTAGGATCTAAAGAAATGAGACCCTAAGCTAAGGTCCCTAAGCTTACTGCAAATGACACTAAATAATAAAATGTGAAAAATCCAGAACTTACTACAGTGACAGCAGTCTAACACCGTGAGGTTGATCACTTCTGGTGAGAGTGGTGGCAAGAAATGGTGTGCAATTCTTCTTCTTCGCAATGACGTGCCTTGTTGGTTTATACTCTTTGGGAACAAAGCACGATGGTCATACTATCAACATTTTCAGATGAGAAGATATGATTGGTTGTGGGAACAGCCAACCTACCGAATGAACACTTGGTGTGTACTTTTAAAACAGCGCTTCGGTACACACAACTAGCACACTGGTCATTGTCCAGCAGTTTCGAGGGCGTCTATGTACTGGCTATTACTCCGCAAACACCGAAGGGCGGCGAGGAACAAAGACAGTCTGCCCCCCCCCCCCCCCCCCCGGGCTCATACAACCGCAACATCACCTGCGGTCATTGTCTGTGGGTTTCCGTGGGCTACGTGCTGGCTATTAATTAATACGGCGTTGGGCTGAAGGTGGCATAGATTAAAGACAGTCCCCTCCAGGTTCTGTAGGACTACAACGTAACACTGTGTGTAACAGACTGAAGATGACAACGAAACCTGTCGTAGGCCCGCTTCAGAATACATGTACACATTGTAGATCTGCTCATTGTTTAGCAGTGTGTTATATGTGTCATGTATTGGTTAGATCTTTGGAATGTTCAATGCATAGCTATGGATAGGCAGAGGCTGTAAAATAACAGTATGATTTGGCAGAGAGAACGCAAGGCGTTTTTGTTCTAGGCAAGCATGCTACACGGTGTTGCCTTTGAGCGTTGTAGGTAAATGGGAAAGATCGTAACAGACCAAGGCACTCTGTTACATATATATATATATATATAAATATATATATGATTTGGTTGATTGTTACTGCAGCCAAAAGGCAAGCTGATAATAATGAAAATAATAACAAAGAAATTCATAAATAATATATACGACTATTACGGCAGCCAAAAGGCAAGCTGATAATAATGAATAAAAAATAAAAATAAAAATTCATAAATAATATTTCAGTTTATTTTTAGTTTGCCTTTTGGCTGCAGTGACAGTCAAACCAAATTCTGTGACTCGTTTCTATTGTTTAGTTTCTATGTCACATCCTGTGTAGTTATCAGTTCCACTTTCGGTTTCTTTGTTCTGTGTTGACAGCAAGCGACTGGAGTCTGTCTGTGAGAAAGAGGTCGGCTATCCGGGCAACTGCCATCAGCACAGTCTATTTTTAGGTCTGCAAGTCCACCAAAGCAGAGTTTACAAGCGAGGTCTTGGAGCGAACAGATAAAAGTCCAATTCATCGGGTGGTTGATTTGTTGATGTAGTTATCTGGGGTCTTTCAGCACGGCAAGTTGAAAGTCATTGCAATCAACGGACCGATAATTCGCAATGGTCGTGGTATGAAGGTCGTAGTGGACAGCGGACGTAAATCGCAGTGATACGGATACGTTAGTTAGTTTGTTTAGTAAGTTTAAGTCCTACCACTCTCAGAGTATATGAGGACTAGCGAAAAAAATTGTTTGAAGGAGCCTTAAAAAAAAATTTGTGCATTGCGAGAAACCGATGCTAATTTTCGGTTCTCTGATCCACCCTGGATGGCAATCGAATGGGTGAATGATACGGATACGGGATAGGCTAGACATTTATATTGCTCACGGTATCTAACTTTTACAGACTTAATTTTTCAATTGGAAGATGTAGCCATGAACTGCACTGTGCATAGTTATATTACTTTCTCTTCTAGAGTTGTGATTGTGGTAGGCTTTCACTAACGCGTAAAAACTTGACATTTGTATCGGGAAAATCAGATTTGTTTTGCAACGCTGAACATGTAATAGGGAAAACGCTTTGCAGTCGCTGATCGACAGTGGAATCAGTTTCAGTTTGATTTGTCTCAAGATGCTCCGAAAGTTCCCTTTGCAACAACTTGCAAATACCATATGGTTGAAAATGAAAACAAAAACAGAAACAAAGAAAGAAAGAAACAAACTAAAATTTGAAAAATAGAGTTGCATTTGGCATAAGCTTGCTCCTTCAGTAACACTCAACAAGTACGGCATATATATATATATAATATATGATATGATATCACTATATGAATTGACTTGAATGATGTCACTACATACATGTAAATTGATTTGAATGATGATGTCACCATATGAACTGACTGGACTGATGATGTAACTATACGAATTGATTTGAATGATGATGTGATGTAGCTTCATGAATTTATTGGAATGATAATGTTATCATTGATTTGATGATGTCACTACATAACTTGTTTTTGAATGACGCCTTTTTCAATGTCATAATAGTTCTATAAGCTAGGGAGAAAATAACATTGTCCATATGGCTTGACCGAGTCATTGTTCTGTTCACATGAGAGATTTTCATCATAAAAGAGATGATGGGCATAACTAACAATGATCAAAGGTGAAATGAGTGCTTCCTTCCTACTGGCAGAACACCAGAATGAATAATTATTTTAGTTTTGCATGAAAGTCATTCTGCCGAATGCTTTGGACTTCAACACTAAAACAATGGAATGATTTTTTTGACTGAAAAAGGAAACTAACAAACAAGCACACAAACAAACAAACAAACAAAAATATACAATAGAAAACCAAACCAAACCAAAAGCATTTTAAATGTATTTTGCGTGTGCATCTGCTGGCACATTACATGTAGGCCTACCTGCGTAAGTTAAACGTGCATATGTATCCAAGTCTTTGCTTTTGTCTGTTGTACAAAGATTCTGTGTTTATTGCGAGTCTTGCGTGTATTTGTCAGTTTATGTTGTTATAATTGTCTGTGTATGTTGATGTGCATGTGTGTCTCCGTTACTGTTTGTGAAGGGTATGTGTGTTGTGTACAAGATCAGCGCTTACGTGTTTGTTTCGTGTTATTCAATCATTGAGTAGACTGGGACCACACAGTCGAGTTCACGGATGCCTCATTCAGGGTATTGCTCAAATGTCTGCTGTATATGGGCTATTGTAGGCTATGAAGCCTTGTTATGCTTCTTCTTAGTATAAAACTAGTACACTGCGTCTGATTACATTCACTTTACATACAATTTCACGAAAATGCCATTAGTTTAGTGTGTGAAAGTAAGTTTCAGCAACCAACAGATTGTGTGTGTGTGTGTGTGTGTGTGTGTGTGTGTGTGTGTGTGTGTGTGTGTGGTGTGTGTGTGTGTGTGTGTGTGTGTGTGTGTGTGTGTTGCACTTTTGTAGCACTAAAGTTGCAGAGTGTGAGTATAACCAGATTTCTATAATATTATTTCAGTCATAGTGTTGTGTTGTGACTGTTTAATGGTAAATAATTACAATTATAAGGATTATAATAACAGGTGTGACCTAATATGATAGATGTTGTCATTATATATTGTTAGTAGTGGTAGTATCATTACTATTGTTGTTGTTGTCATTGTTGTTTTAAATATTTGGGGAATTTATTTTCAGTTCTCATCAGGTATATCTTTTGTCAAAAGATCAGTGTTATTAAATATCAAACAATGATCAGTATTTTTGTTGGATTCTAAAAGCATTCATGTATCTAAATTGAATGGTGCAAATTCTGTGTAGAGATGTCAAGTCCAATCTGTTTGGTGCTGCCCCTGTTCATGCCCTGCTGTGGACATGCTGACCAGAGACATTGGAAATTTTCCAGTCTTTACCCACCACGCGCAGGTGTCTGATCCAATCGAATCCAGTACCTTCCAGGTAAATGGAAGTCCAACGTTTAAACCACTTGACTACCGCGCCATCAATATTTACATATTTATTCTTTTGTTTGTTCAAATGGGTTTTCGTCATTGTGTTGAAACTTTGCGCCACCTGGAGTACGCAGGCTGTGTAGCAACATTTCACCTGCACAGTGTTGTTTAAACTGTAAATACACGCATCTGAGAATAATCCGAACGGTTAAACTTTTTTTTTTCAAATAAAATTTAAACGGTAAAAAGAAAATCACTAGTTGACAATAGGTAACCTAATAGGAGAAGAGTCAGGGGAGAGAAGTCTTCATTATCATGACAAAAGTCATATGATTGCTTTCCCTTCTACAGACAGCGGCTGTCAGGATGGTGATCCGGTAGTCCAGAGTGAAGTAATTGTGATGTCTGACTTTTAACAATTTTACCAGTGTCATCTTCATAGACTGGCGGGAGATTTTCAGACGAAAATGACAAACGATTTCCAAAAACTATCCAAGCGCAACATTAATTAAAACATGTTCTGTTTCTGCCTTTGTCTCTGTCTGCCTCTCTCTCTCTCTCTCTCTCTCTCTCTCTCTCTCTCTCTCTCTCTCTCTCTCTCTCTCTCTCTCTTTCTCTCTTAGATATCCAGTTGGAATGGCTACTGTGTGGCCTCGAGAGCTAGAAGGTTATTGTTCGGCCAGTGGTGAGGCATTGGTGTTCTGGGTCCCATCCAGTACCCTTGGATGTTTCTTATTAAGTCTGACCTGGCGGCTTCAGAAGATCAGGCCTGATGACTGCTGGGAAAGCGATGGTGAGAATTCAGAAGGACGGTAAACTTGGGATCTCTTTTGGGGCATATCAGACCTAGCGGCAAAGCAAAGTAAGCTGTGTCTGAAGCATAGTATCTGGCCGCTTTTTTTGTCCCTCCCCAACACCCTCTGTGGTTTTGGTAAGCCAACGAAAGGAGGTAGGCCTACTGATTGCTAGGTGTCAAGACTATGTTAAGGGGAAAGCAGCTGGCAGCTAGGCGAGTTGGCGGCTGGACAGGTTGTCCAGTTGGGAGTGGGACAAAGAAGGGCTCTTTGATTCTCTCTTGGTACGGTGGTTGGGCTGGACCTGGCTGGTAATCATAGGTAGGCATGTAAGTAAGTGAGTATTTAAGTAAGTAAGTAAGTAAGTGAATAAGAAGTAAGTAAGTAGGTGAATAAATAAAAGCAAGATAAAGGAGTATGTAGATAAATAAACAGGTAAGAGATGAAAATAACAACAGTAAGTACATGCATATACCCACATGCCCCCGCACACACATATGGACACATACATTCATACATACACACCCATATCGACACAGCGTAATGGCTGACAAGAACAGCTACAACAACAACAGCAACAACAACAATACCAGCAAAGAGGAAACCCTCATATATACATATCATGACAAACTTACAGACATATTTGGATAACAATCAACAAACAGCGCACACGCACACACACACACACACACACACACACACACACACACACACACACACACACACACACACACACACCCATACACACACACACACACACACATACACACACACACACACACACACACACACACACACACACACACACACACACACACACACACACACACACACACACACAGACGGTTTGGCAAACTTGTTCTTCAGTTGTCTTTTTCTTTTCTTCATTTTTCCTTTATTTGTGTTTCAGGAAAAGCCCAAACACTTTCCATTCCACGCTGTAAGAGTCTGCGCAGTGTTACTTTTGGATGATACCAATGTTGGTCTGATTAATGATAGCTCTTGTTTTTCCTTTCATAGTGGATTTCCGACCACAGAATTTGCCTGACTCCTCTTTTAATATTTTGGAAAGAGCTTATATCGTTTTCTATTCTCATTGCTGCTCTTTGTTCCCAATACATATTTCTGATTATTCGTAGATCTTTTCCGTCAATATTGAGTCTTTCTAGTTGGTTGATCAATTCTTCATGTCTTACCCGATCGAAAGCTTTGATATAGTCAACAAAGCATAAATATAAATCCTTCTTCAACTCGACTGACCTTTCTATGATAGATCTTAGGATGTATAAGGAACTATTAATGCCATATACATCCTAAGAACTATCACATGTCTTCCTCAGAAAGATGGCAACATTGGGCAACATTGCTCTACTATTTTCCATCAGTTCATCATTATCACTTGTTGACCCCCCTCCCCCCCCCCCCCATGAGGATGTCGGGGGCTCT
>JAPXFY010000016.1:12384813-12402313 GCA_030674185.1 Monoplex corrugatus | reverse complement strand
ACACACACAGATATATAAACAGACACACAGACAAAGAATACAGACACACACACACAGACAAAACACAGAAAGATCCACAGGGACACAAACTCAGACACAAACACAGAAATGCAGACAGAGACACAAACACACACACAGAGATATGGGCATATACACAGAGACACAGAACACAGACGCACAAACACGGACACAGACAAATGTGTAATGTAAACGAAAACAAAAGACACGAAAGGAACCAGTTGCCGCGGTACAGTGGTTATCACAATGAATTAGAAACCGAAATACTGTGGGTTCGAATCCCATCACCCCTATCCAAGTTATTTCGGATTCTTCGGCATCAATCAGCTCCTACCAAGAGCTGAACTTACTATGGTCGAGTGTCACCCACCTCACTGATGCGTCACTGAGGGTGTTGCTCAAATTTTCTGACCAATACCGCGGGTATCTGTATCTCTTGGGCCTGGTTGGCACCAGGGATATGTGAAAGGAAGCATAGAACACAGCTCTTTCAAGCAGTCTCAATCCAAAGTGGAACTCTGTGGTATCATGATTATCATCTCCATCGTCAGGAGCACATCATAGCATCGCCAAAAATTGTCTCAGATCCTGTAGCCACAGTAATGGCATAGGAAACATACAGAAAAAAGTAGCGAAATAAAACAAGAGAGAGACAGAGACACAAAGAGAGAGACAGAGCGAGAGAGAGAGATAGAGAGAGCCAGAGGGAGACAGAGAGAGAGACAGAGACAGAGAGAGAGAGATGGAATGAGGGAAGAGGGAACAGCAGCAACAAATGACACGACATGGTCACTAAGACGGGAAAGTAGGACAGACAGAGACAAATAACAGAGAAATACAAAGAAACGGACGAAGTGACAGACACAGACTACTATAGTGGCATTAAAGGGAAAAAACTAGATGGATAAAGAAGGAAACACACAGACAGACACACACAGACACATGCTAAAGAGAAACAGAGAATGAATCATTTTTACACAGTTGCGGTTCGTTTTACACTAAGAAAAGCCGAAAAAGTATTGAATTTCAATGACATGTAATTGTAGCTAGATTCCATCGAAGATAAAAGCAATACTAACACAAAAAAATATTAATGACACTGTCACTTAACAAAATTTACTTCAAGTTTCAAAAAAAAATCAGAAATAGTGATAAATGTGTAAAAGCGAAAAAATAAGACATCTTCAAATCTATCACTTCAAAAGCAAATTTACAATCAGGACAGAAATGAAAGAATATTTGTTGAAAGGGAAATGGTTTCTCTTTTGAAGTAAAAAGGAAGGGGAACAATTTTTTGAACTGCCTCCGAAACTGGAGGGCAGATAGGGCGTCAGGTGTGTGCGTGTGTGTGTGTGTGTGTGTGTTTTGTGTGTGTGTGTGTGTGTGTGTGTGTGTGTGTGTTTGTGTGTGTGTGTGTGTGTTTGTGTGTGTGTGTGTTTGTGTGTGTGTGGGGGAGGAGGGTTGTGTGTGTGTGTGTGTGTGTGTGTGTGTGTGTGTGTGTGTGTTTGTGTGCTTATGTCTGTGTTCTTCTTATGATTACAAGCTTTTACCTTTTAACAGGCATATTGAAATGATTGTAGCCTGAGACAAATATGACAGGGAAAAGTATTGTAATTTTTCACGTTGATGCCGGTTTTTTTTACAGGTATACAGCGCCTGAAGTTAAACACTGGAGTTTAATAAACAAAGATGCACGTCTCTAAACCATACTTCATTCTGAGTTAGGAAATATCTATAATGTAAAGTATTAATCTTACAGTAAAATAAAACTGAAAAGACAGAAAACAATAAATAAATGAATAAATAAATGAATAATAAATAAACAAACAAAGACGCTCATTTCTAAACCATATTAAATTCTGAATTAGGAAATATAAATACTGTAAGTAGGAAATATATATACTGTAACTAGTGTAAGATATTTAACTTACAGTAAAATAAAACTGAAAAGACATAAAACAATAGATAGATAGATAAATAAATAAATAAAGACGCACGTTTCTAAACCACATTGAATAAATAGATAAATAAATTAAATAATGAATGAAGACAGAAAGAACGAGAGATAATAAGAACGAAATCAAACAATCTTTATTCAGTAAACACCGCTACACAGTTTTAAAGGGAATTGATGTAATACATTTCAGCAAACATTGAAACGTCAGCAAACACATGATTATGATGATAAACAAGAAACGCACGATTATAATATCTATGTATATTTAACTGAAGTCGGTGGGTTCAGTTCGGTTGATCTTTTTTTGTAAAACACATACACACAAACACGACACTTTTTACGACCGAGAAACAACAAGAAATGTTTTGAGACCATAGTATTAATACATAAGGTTCACACAACATGATATAAGTTTGTGGTTCCAACGAAGACAAGTATGAAATTATCACACGATTGAATGTAGAATAGAGCATGAACAAGTACGGCTGAAATGAAACAGATTGGTCTACAATAGCTGAAGTACACGAATTGTTATCCTATTTACTGCAGAATAGAATATGAACAAATATGGCTGAAATGAAATGATTGTCTACAATGGCTGAAGTACACGAATTGTTATCCTATTTACTGCAGAATAGAATATGAACAAATATGGCTGAAATGAAATGGATTGGTCTACAATGCTGAAGTACACGAATTGTTATCCTATTTACTGCAGAATAGAATATGAACAAATATGGCTGAAATGAAATGGATGGTCTACAATGGCTGAAGTACACGAATTGTTATCCTATTTACTGCAGAATAGAATATGAACAAATATGGCTGAAATGAAATGGATTGGTCTACAATGGCTGAAGTACACGAATTGTTATCCTATTTACTGCAGAAAATATGAAAATATGGAATACAAAATTTAAAAATGCCTGCTGTGACAAATGTGAAATGGATTGGTCTACAATGGCTGAAGTACACGAATTGTTATCCTATTTACTGCAGAATAGAATATGAACAAATATGGCTGAAATGAAATGGATGGTCTACAATGGCTGAAGTACACGATTGTTATCCTATTTACTGCAGAATAGAATATAACAAATATGGCTGAAATGAATGGATTGGTCTACAATGTGAAGTACTCGAATTTTCACACGATTTAATGAAGAATAAAACAGAGGATGAATGAATATGGCTGAAATGAAACGAGTTGGTCTACGATAGCTGAAGTATACGTGATGGGTGATGGGCATTCCAATAGAATTGATGTTGCTCATATGTTTTATTTTCATCTACCTGTGATATTGAAGTGAATGATATGAAATAACACTGAAACATGTGAGCTACTATTTTATATTTTGGAAACCCCCCTTTACACAAAACATCGTCTGTGCATACCAAGAAACAAACCTTCGGTGGGATTTTATCAGTCAAATGACGTTTCAGTGAGTAGATTATATTGATAATTTTGAGGTTATCAAATCAAGAAATGAACAGTTAATTGCGTTAATTTTCGATCAGAAATGAAACAATTGTGGTTTTGAATAACAAACCACATCAGTCTTGAACAACGGATGACACAGTAGCGGTTTTATATAATCAGTTATTTCAGTTCGATCAAGAAAAGGAACTAACGATGTTCATGTTCAGAATCAGGTCTATTTTGACGAGCAAACTACATAGATGGGAGTGATGTTCGTTTAACAATTTCTGGTTTAGATGATAAGCTACACTGACTGATATTTCATTCAAATAATGTCTTTTGATCAACAAGGAGATAAAATGATAGGGTTGAATAGTACGTTAAACAATGTTCCTTTTGGCCACCACATTAAAATGATGGGGTTCTGTTCACCAACAACTCAAAACTAAGCTACAAAGTTATAGTGTAGATGACAATGAATATAAATGACAGGAGGAGACAATCAAATTATCTTCACCTAAAGCAAAAAAGTTTATGTGACCGTTTATCATAATCATAGTATTTGTTCAGGAGGAATTCTTCAGCCTAAGACTAAGCCCAATACATCAGATCCTGAGTCGACGGCACGGTAGTTCGGCTGGTAAACGTTGGGCTTCCCATGGGAACGTCCTAGGTTCAATCCGCTGGTCATGGTGGCTAAAGGGTGGACATTTTTCCCTGATTTCTCAAGTCATAAGGTGTGCAGACATGCAGGTATCTAAATCCCCTTTGTGTGTACACGCGTGCACAATACCAACTATACACGTTAAAGATCTTTAAGTTATGTCGGTGGCTGGCTTATGGAAACATGAAATCACCCAGCATGTACACCCACTGATGACAGGTTATGTAGACTGTGCAGCAACTTGCCACTGACACAGGGTGGGAAAACAACATGCATACATGCATACGAAAAACTTTTTTTTATAAAATACACCCAGAGTTAATGATTTTATCAAGAATCCACCAGCTTACGCAAGCAATCCACCCGACCATCACTGTGTCACTGATAAATTGATAAGTTAAAAATTGATGAAAAACAGCATGCTAATCATTGATGACATAAAGATGATATTTTGATATATTATGATATTGAATTACTTGACAATAAGATGAAAACAACAAGAAAAAAATTACAAACATCAAATATGGTAGTGATCATTGATGTCATAAAGAAATTTTGATAATATGACAATGTAAAGATCACTAACAATAGAATGCTATTCATTGTTGTTAAGATCGCTAAAAATGTGATACTGTTTATTACAACGTAAAGATCACTGATAATAGAATACTAATCAGTGATATCAAGATCACTGAAAATTCGATACTGATCATTGATGTCATAGAGATCATTAAAAATAGTTGATACTGTCTTCTTTCTTTCTCTTGTCCCACCGTTTCTACCAGGAATATGTTGCTGAGAATAGAAGTTGATGACATACGGCAAGACGGGAGGCCTGGATTAGCATCATGCTGTGGGGTGGGGGTGGGGGTGGAGGTGGGTCTCTGAGACTCCGTCAGTCCACTGCCAGTGTGATCTCCTTCTGGGTCTTCAACCCGAGTATTTGTTGTTGCATGATTGCAGGGCTGGCTGGTTGACCGGCATTCTTGTCAGGTGACCATACCGCTTTGTGCGTTGGTGTCTATGTAGCTCTGTCCAGAGATGTTCAACCTGGTTGAGGAAAGACAAGATGTGGAGGACAGAGACCCGGAGAGCAGTTCAGGCAGCCAACATTCCAAGGTGTGGTGGTGCTGTAGACTGACTGACTGACTGACTGACTGACTGACTGACTGACTGATGATGACTGACTGACTGACTGACTGACTGACTGACTGACTGATTGACTGACTGACTGATTGACTGACTGACTGATTGACTGACTGATTGATTGACTGACTGACTGACTGACTGATTGACCGACTGACTGACTGACTGATTGACTGACTGACTGATTGACTGACTGATTGACTGACTGACTGATTGACTGACTGATTGACTGACTGACTGATTGATTGACTGACTGACTGATTGATTGACGTGGCTGACTGATTGATTGACTGACTGATTGACTGACTGACTGATTGATTGACTGACTGACTGACTGATTGATTGACTGACTGACTGACTGACTGATTGACTGACTGACTGACTGACTGACTGACTGACTGACTATGTAGCTTACTGGTGGAAAGACAGATCATCAGCCGTCTATCTGAGGTCATCGTTTCCATCTCATCTCACAAGCTGTGAGTTTTCGCTACTGATAAGAGTGGGTTGGAACAAGATTGCGTTGATCAGACTGGTATTGGTTTCCATACTTATGTTTGGGTGCTTCCGAAGGGGTACCAGTTGATAGATGGCCAAGTTGATATTAATAACATAACAAAGAGACCACTGATAATAACTGATAAGTGATAACACGAAGATAACTCACAACACTGATAACTGACGGGAATGGAACATCATTGATAATATGATATTGATCATAAATAGTGTATAGAATATAGAAGATCATCAATAATATGATTCTGATCTCTGAAAATCTCACGATCACTGAAAACAAAAAGAAAAATCATTATCAATATGATGTAGATCATTAATGGCATGGCGTTCATTGACAATAACGAACTAATCACTGACGATGTTAAGAAGATCACAGATTAAAACCAAATAAATCACTGATCATAATCACGATCAACAATAATAGATATAACACACACACACACACACAAGATAATGACCCATGTCGTCATATCATTTTTTTATTTACATGTGTTTAGTTTGTGACCATGCATGGGCAATAAGATGTTTTAACATTCCCGCTTTTTCATTTTCTACCCCACCTCTACCCCACCCCTATCTCCACTCTTCCCATTTCATGCGCATGTGCATCTTTCAATTCTTCCCCCACAGCCACCCCACCCCATCAAATACAAACTCACGCTCCTCAAGAGAAAGAAAAATACACTAATGACAACATCGAAAGTAACGGTATTATATTGATCACTCAGTTGTCAACTTCTCTTCCCATACCTTAAAAAAGCAACGAACTATTCTACCAATCAATCAGTTAACTAACCAAGCGTTTATAGAAATACCCTCTGTTATCCAACCATCCATCCTCTAATCTTTCACCACCACCACCACCCTTCCCTTTAAACTCCCAACCACAACCAAAGCCCCAAATAGTACAACAAAAATAACAGGGGGAAAAGGAAGCTTACACACAAGTGCTGACTACATGAAGGCATATAGGTCTGGTTAGTTTTAACATCTACATGTACAGGCAATATTTTAGTTACAACGCCGAGTGGTCGTTCTTCAGATAAAAAAAGATGCGGGAAACATGGGTGAATGGGTGAGTAAGTGGGTGAGTGGGTGGACCAATGAGTGACTTCGTTTGTGAGTAGACAGGTGAGAAAGTGGACGAAAAAAAAGTGAGTGAGTGAGTGGGTATATAAGCGAGCGACGAAGTGAGTTGGATGATTTGGCTGGTCAATCAATCAATTAGTTAAGTAAGGGGTTTGTTTGTTTATTTCATTGTTTTGTTTACTTAGTTGCTTAGTTGTTTTTATCATTTACAATCAACAACAAAAAAACCCCATAATTTTTCGTCTTTCTTCTCCGTCGTATTCTATTTCCAGGGATAACTTGTAAAGACATTCTGTGTTTCTTCTCAGCTTCAATTTTTTGCTGACACGAACATTCTAACAAGTCGTTTGTACTGATGAATAAGTGGCATCAGCTGGCGAGCTAAACGACGCGAGGAGATGGTGTTAGCGTATCATTTCTTGGCAGACGATTTTCTTCCAATAAGTCAACGGCCAGATCGGAGGGGCTCCTGGGACTTCGACTGTCTCCTGTTTGTGACCAGAGCAAAGCTACGTAGTTGGAGGGCTTCGGCTGTGATCGAACTTAGAGAAGGATTGGCTCTGCCAGTGACAACTTGGGTTAAGGGTCAGACACCTGCCTAACAGGCTGAGTGTATTCCAGCTCAGCATCCTGTATGTGTGTGTGTGTGTGTATTGTGTGTGTGTGTGTGTACTGTATGTATGTGTGTGTGTGAGTGTGTGTGTATGTGTGTGTACTATATGTGTGTGTGTGTGAGTGTGTTTGTGTGTGTGGGGGAGGGGGGTAAGACAAAGAAAGGATGACACCTCGGATCAAGAGTGATACATCTAATAAGCTGAGCGTACGCTTGCTAAGTATCCTGTGTGTGTGTCTGTGTCTGTGTGTGTATGTGTGTCTGTCTGTGTGTGTCTCTGTCTGTCTGTCTGTTTGTGTCTCTGCGTGTGTCTGTGCGTGTGTCTGTGTGCGTGTGAGTGTGTGTGTGTGCCCGCAGATTGTGTGCGTACGTGCATGTGTTTGTATGTGTGTGTGTGTGTGTGTGTGAGACAGAGAGAGCATGACATCTTAGGTAAGGGCCACACGCCTAACAGGCTCAATGTACTCCAGCTCAGCATTCTTGTGTGTGTGTGTGTGTGCGCGTGCGTGCGTGTGTGTGTGTGCATGCATGCGTATGTGTGTGTGCATGCGTACGTGTACACTTGAATTGCTTGCGTATCTATGACGAATATGTGTAATACTTATTTTCATTTCATGTTTTGTCAACGTCTGTTATTACTTGATTGAAAATTTAATAACGTCGTAGTCCTGTAAGCTGCAACGAGCATGCTATTGATAGGTACTGTTTGCGCTAATAAATAACATTATCATCAATAAATAAAATTATCATTAATAAATAAAATTATCATTAATGAATAGTTTTCATTATCATTATTTTTGCACTAATAAAAAAAAGTTATCATTATCACCAGAAATACATAAAACGATATTACAAAAAAAAACAAAAAACAAAAACAAAAAACAGAAGAGGAAGAAAAAAAAAGTTTTTTGGGGTCCAAGTGTACATTGCGTAGCCTGCGATGTTCAGATTTGAATAATAAAGGATTGGAATATGGGGGTGGGAGTGGGGGTGGGGGTGGGGAGTATCTTCACACTATGAAAGCGCTGACAGGAAGAACGAAACTGACCAAAGTCATACTACTTATAATTAGCTGGGTTGAGAAAATTATCCTTGGTGTTATCAGTGTCTTCATACAACAAATGTTACGAAATTTATAGCAGCCTGTCAGAAAGTGGCTTCCATTAACTTTTAATGATATAAGCGTTTATTCAAAGTAAACTTATTCAGTACTTTGTAATGGTAAAGTACGATAGATAATACTAATACGTAAAAATCATACGTAAAACATTAACGGATGAATGTTAACTATAACAGGCTGCACACATAATAGGATGATGTCATATACAAATGGTACATCAAATTGTGTCCAGTAACACGTACTGCAATTGGTTTAAGAGAAATGTTCACGGCGATATATTTTTTCACAAATTACTCATGATAATAATAGTGGTTTTCATACAATGACAGCCAGTTAACATGTAATGACAAAGCTATGCACTTCATGATAATCGGTTTACACATGACGTAATCGCTTTACACATAATGTAAGGGCTTACACGCAGTAATAGGTTTACAGATAACAACAGTGTACACATTATGATGAACGGTCTTCACACAATGATGACGGTATATTCATAATTAAATTCGGTTTACACATAATGATAATGGTTTACACATAACGATAATTGGTATACACATGCTAATGACTAACATATAACGATAATCATTTTACACATAATGATAATGTTTACACATCATGATATTCGGTTTACACATAATAATAATGGTTTACGCATAATGATATTCGACTGACACATAATGATAATAGTTTTACACATAATGATAATGGTTTACACTTAACGATAATCGGTTTACACGTAATGATAATCGGTGTACACGTAATCAACTCACGTTCTAAATTGTACTTAACACATATAGATAAAGATGTGTTATCAATAGTAGTAAACATGTAGGCTAATATTCGTCTTACATATGATATACCACACACACAACGACGATAGGTAACACATACTGGAAACATGAAACATGCTACACAGTAACAGGTCACATGCAAATTTAAAAGAGTAAACGTCGTGACAGCAATGGTCACGCTTTAATAATGCATCATGCAACGAGTTAGGCTAAATGATACCAGTTCATGACTGCAGTTTTCACACTTATGGAAGCAAATTAATACTTAAAAGAAGCAAGTAACATATTATGGAAATATGTTACATAACAGAAGGATAGCAAGTCCCACATTATGGTAACTGGTTACATATACAATGTAACGTGTTACTTAATGGCAGTCGAGCGCGGCAAAAGATAAAAAGATTTATATATATATATATGATAATAATGATAAAAAGTTAAAAACAAATTAATGAAGCATAAAAACACATATCTGTAAGTGGTAGTATTGTCCCCACGGGTGCGACAGTCAAGTTGGTCAAGAACTCAGACTTGCAGTTAAAAGGTCTGGAGTTCGACTCCGCTTGGCAGGCCAGT
The DNA here is from genome assembly GCA_030674185.1 of Monoplex corrugatus. Taxonomy (NCBI): domain Eukaryota; kingdom Metazoa; phylum Mollusca; class Gastropoda; order Littorinimorpha; family Ranellidae; genus Monoplex; species Monoplex corrugatus. The sequence continues at coordinate 12,392,400 of JAPXFY010000016.1, read as the reverse complement.
GCTAGATAAGGTGGGGATTGTCCTGATCTTCCACGTCAACAAGCGTGCAGACCTTCTAGTGTCTGAAATCCTCTTTGAGTGTTTTATGCACGCAAAACATTATATACACATGTCAAAGTTCCTGTCAGTGTTTTGGAGACTTATCATCATCATCATCATCATCATCATCATCATCATGTGCCCTGCAGCATGGAGATGGCGATCATGGACCCTCCATATGTATCTATCCCTTGTCGCTGCAAGCACATCTTCCACCCTCTATGTTCTCAGCCACCCTGTTAGTCCGTCCAATATTTTCTCCCTGGGTCTAACTGGTGTTCTCTATCCCTCCAGCTTTCCTGTTGTGACCAGGTGCTCTAATTACCCTTTCCTCATAAAATGGCCTATAAATGTGCTTGTCTGTTCGTAATTCCTTACCATGATCTCTGTTGGTGACTTATGAAACACAAAATTCCGCAATACACCTAACCCCCCCCCCAATCCCCTCAAAAACAAACGTTTCTAAGGTAATTCTCCCTTGTCTTGTTCCAAACTGTGTTGGCTTTACCCTTTCCATTGGCTCACCGGTGTCGCCTTAACCCTGTCCACCAACGTCCTGCACTGTTAAACATGCTACAAAGCAAAAACTTAACCCTTTGACTCCTCACCCTAGCCACCAGCTTACTGCAGGAAGCTGGTGAATAGGATGGGGGAGTCAAAGGGTTAAGTTTTTGCTGTTGGTGGATAGGATGCGGGAGTCAAAGGGTTAAGTTTTTGCTGTTGGTGGATAGGATGGGGGGTCAAAGGGTTAAGGTGAGCCCGCTGTAGGACATCAGCAGTGCTCCACGTCACTATGTCCCAGGCTATGTCTGCTGTATCTGAGGACATCTATCCTGTTGTGCAACTCCATCAGCCCTAGGTACTGGAGGAGACCAGCTAGTATTACACATGACTGCTTCGGACAGTGACAGGACGGAAAGTCCAGCTGGGTTTGCAGTCTCCGTTTCTGGTATGCTCAAAGCAACAGAAGAAAGGACATTTTCTTGTAACATGAAAAAAAAAAAAAAAACAAAAAAAAAACCAAGACCAAAAAGTAAACAGCGAGGTAGATCGAATATCTTCCCCTTATCTGCAAATGTGTAACTTTCAACAGTTTTTTTTTTTCCTTCTAATTCCGTGGGCTGAATGTAAAATCTTATAACTGGTAAACATCCATTCGTCACTGGTTAAAAGGCTAAGAAGTCGTCGAAGATTATATTTTCATCATTTTGATCCAGAGCATTTAGCTTATCACACACACACACACACACGCACACACACACACACGCACGCACGCACGCACGCACACACGCACACACACACATATACACAATCACACACACACACACACCCCACACACACACACACACACACACACACATATATACACAATCACACATACACACACGCGTCTGTATGCATATACACAATAAGTATGTACGCGTGTTGGTATTCTCTTTTGTGAGAAGTCAAAAAAGAAAAAGAAAATAACACTTTACCGATCGTGTCGCTAGGCAGCGTGTAGATAACAGGGGTCCGTGTTTTTTCACGCTAGTTCACTCGCGCGCAAGGGGCGAGGCAGCGAGTGTGAAGGGCGAGGGAACATGTGTGCTATAAAACGGATATAATGCGGACGTAGATTTCAGCCTATTGAAGACGAAGTCGTCATCAATATCAAACACAAAAGCGACTTGCATGACTGCCATCTTTATCTCGCCGGAAAGATCCTCTTAATGCTACCTAGCCCTAACTAGGGAATACCTAGCCACGTCTGTCGCTAGGTGGAACAACGAAACACTCCTACCTAGCGTATCACACGCGAAAACCTCGCCTACGTAACGCGTAAGAAACTGGCCTCAGGATAAAACTGTGTTTCTTACAGACATAGACACGATAGCCAACTGGTGAGACCGTCTGATTTCCATATCGAAGGTCTGAGTTCCACTCTTCTGGTACTGTCTGATAGGCAATGGGTGGAGTTCATTTCTATCTCCAATCTCAAACATATGTGTAGGCCTTCTAAGTGTAAAACTAAAAACACGCACGATAAAGATCCTGGCAGCCATGTAAGTGTTTGGGCCTAATGGAAACACAAAAGCACACAGTATGCACACCTCCAAAAACGGGAGTATGACAGTCTACTTGATGAGCTAAAAACCTGGCCATTGCCCGAAAAAGGTCCTTTCCTGTATTTGAGATGTCGCTTGAGGTGCAGCCCACAAACGCTTTAGAAGCTACCTGACTGATCTTTCTGCTTCACTGCACATAAAGTAGCTACAATATGTGATCGCCTTTTTTTGACTCTTTGCTTTTTATAAGTGTCTTTTTAAACAGGCATGAAAACTACAGATATTTGAACGTCAACGTTTTGGAAAAGAAACGGACACCAAGGGATATTACTCACGTAAGAAACGCTCATTACCAGGAAGAAAAACAGATCTCGTAGTTGGAGTTGTTTCTTAGACTGATTTTGATTGTGAGAGAAAAAAAAGAAAATGAATAATAAAGCAGAAGACAAAGAAGAAGAAGAAGGGGGAAAAATTAGCCGAGGAAGAAAATGGGAGGACAAAAAAAATGAACTCACAAGATGAAAAATTACTGGTAACATTGGTAACAGTGCTAGTGGTAGTAGGCCTTCTGTTAGTAGTAATTTGTTATTGTAGAAATACGTAGCGGTATCAATAGTGGTAGAACTAGTAGTAACAGAGGTAGCAGTAGCAGTAGTCATGGCGACAATAGAAGCAGATGACAATGATGATATAGATGACAAAGACGAAAACAGGAAGAATTGAAACAAAAAGAGTCAGAAAGAAAAACCAGAATCTAGGGAGCGAGGAAAGAGAGAAAGAGAGAGGGGGGGGGGGGGGGGGGGGCAGGATGGGGAATATTAACACACATACAACAGCCCAACATTTTGATATGTCCGACAGGGCTGCCGAAAGCTAGTTTTTGTCCGTGCATACATAAAGTAAGTGTCATGATAAAATTCAGCCATTCCTCCTGTAACGGCAGACACAATTTCAAAATGACGTTCTCAGTGGTGTAATTTACCGTAGGTCATAAAAAATGACATAAACAGGTTCAAAAACAGGGTAATGACAGCCTACTTGGAGTCTTGTAATAACAGACCCGAAAAAGGAGTAAATTTGGTTCTACATCGTTACCACATAGAAATTTGAGGAAACCGATGAAAATTTATGCACATATTGGAAATAGTTTATGGGAGACATTTGTGTGTCTAAGCACAGTCTGAATATGGTTGAGCGTTTTAAAACAGTGTGCAGTGATCTTGACGATACACAGAAAGCAGGGCGACCTATAACATTTAGGAACAAGCAAACTTTGCTTTTGACAAAATGACTGGTGGAAGAAGCTCCTGCCTGAGAAGTAAGCGAGATCTGTAACCTCGTTTGGAACAACAGAATAGATTCTGCGACATGACCTTGGCCCTAAAAAGATAGCCGCAAGATGGAAACCCCGTTGTTTACAGAAGATAATAAAAACACTCACATAAAAAACTGATCATGCGAATGTTTGATAAACTTGTTTTCAATGTTTGGGCCAGATGGCCAGAAATACCTGTGTGACGTGATCACAGGTGACGACACTTGACATCATTTTATGGTATCCCCAACAAACGTTGGAATCAGATGTGGGCGCCTGCTGATACAGAGAGACCGGTTGTTCTGTGGTCAGGATTTCAAAGCAAGAAGATACGTTTTTGTCAATACCAATGGGACTGTCGTTGATACTCTCACTGAGAAGTCCATACTCTTGCTGACTGCTATGTGGGAACCGTTCTTTACAAAGTTACGAAATATTGTGATGATCAGTACCCAGCTATTGGCACTTGTAGAACCTTGCTACTTCACGACAATGCTAGTCACCTTAAAGCTTAGGTCACTGCCACCTTCTTCTGATTAGCAAGCTGTCCAAATCCTTCCCCACCCACCCTGCAGTCCTGACCTGGCTGCATGTGACTTTGGTTCTTGAAGCGAAAGTTGGTAGGACGAATGCAAAGTAATGTTTCCAGAGCTCCATACTTTGTCTACCGGGAGCACAAAGCTTACTTGAATCATCACTGAGGTGCCTTGGACTGTGTATGGCTTGCAGAGGAGACTACTCTGAAGGAAAGTGAAAGTAACGAGCCATTCCGATTGTTGCCTGCTGTTTCGCAATGTCAAGGACAATACTTCTAATGACGGGTCTTCGTATCATAATCATACTAACCATTCCTTTCTGTTGGCTCTGGTGTCGTTTCACACATAACATTGTAAACAATGACATAAAGGAGACACGAGAATCGTGTGATATTTAAAATTATATACGAATTATTTGGGGCATATTTGGTGTACGATGTGTGCTAAAATGCACAATGAAAACAAAAAAGATGGCCAAGAATTACCTATAATTTACTTAGAATAAAACAATCCACTCTTGTATTGACATATTTTGGTCATGCATTGTCTATAATTTACCCCAAATAAAACAATTCACTTTTTTATTGACATTATCTTGGGTAATTTTGACTTCCAAACTGGACAAACAGCTCACATCAGATCACATAATATTAACTTCATGTTGGAAAAGGCAGGCGATCCTGACGCTGATGAAAATTCCATCTAGTAAACACCCTAGAGATCCTGAGTGGAATATGTTAACACATCTGACTGATTTTGTGCAAATGATGAACATACGTATTGACTTATAATGCATTTTGGATTTTTTTTTTTTCGCTTAGGGTGTATATTTCGTGACGATACATCCACAATCTGTCAGGAAATATTTTTGTCAACAACAGATTTTGTCTATTGGTGTAGGGCACACACACACGCGCGCGCGAGCACACACACACACACACACACACACACACACAAACACACACACACACGCGCACGCACGCACACACACACATATATACACGCACGCACATACACACACGCGCGCACATACACACACTCACAGAGAGAGAGATAGGCAGACAGACAGACAAACAGAGACCGACAGAGACTCAGAGAGAGAATGTGAGACAGACAGAGAGAGACAGAATGAGACAGACAGACAAACAGACAGACAGACACACAGACAGAGACACACAGAGAGAGGGAGACAGACAGACAGACAGACAGACAGACAGAGACAAACAGACAGACAGAGAACTCAATGTGATCTGAACCAGTTGCTCCTTGGTTTAAAAACAAACGCAGGAAAACAAAACCATGAGAGCGATAGTAATGGTAATTTTGTTGTTTCATGTATACATGTTCCGTCCAGATAGCCAATTACTGAACAGCTGAAGTAGACAAGACATGAACACATTTACCAGAAAACGTCATGACATTTCAAAACAAACTTCGTCAAAGAAACAAAAGCACATAGGAGGACAGGAGAGCAGGAGAAACATAGCGTGCTACGGAGAGAAAGGGAATATAACTTTAAACATACTTTAAGTTACACACGATCATGAATTCAAATTAACCTTAACACGTACGAAAAGTCTTCAAAAATGAAGCTTAAATATGCCTGAAATGCGCCCATTGAGACAGAAGAAAATCATGCTATGAATCGTTAGTTAAGATATACCTATGCTATTACTAATGTAGAACAGTTACAAAAAAGACAAAATAATCTAACTCCCTTAAACCGGTCTATTTCGTTCTTTGTCATTATGTAATGAGTCAGAAAAGTGTATCAAGTAAAGAATTTAAACAAAATTTAAGTAGGCCTATCAACGCCATAAAGACTGTTGTTAAAACGTGAAAAAATTTCTTTGTTTAATTTTGACAAAATAAAACTGTCCCAGTAAGTCATGATTTCGTCAGATCAATCGTTCCTGAATAATCTTGATAGGTCATTTCTGTTTTTGGTGTCACACTGTTAATATCTAATTTCTAAGATTTTATGTTCTGTTTTCCCGAAACGTTTAGAAATAACCCTTTTTGTTTTTAAACCTGTTCAGAAACATATTTTTGTCCTTTGTTTTTGTCTCATAAACAGTAATCCTTCAAGTTTCATTGTCCTTATTTATATCAGTTAATAAAAACATATTATTCCAAATTATCAACCCCGTAATTATACCCTATAATCAACAAAGAATCAGTAGAACTGATCCCATCATATTTTCAACATCTTTCTCTTTTTGGCCCACGAGAGGGGAGACTACTCCAAGAGCTTGTGCCATTCAGCAATCTGCTTCCGGGGACAATTCATGACCTCATTCCAGTGGTTGGCCTCTTGACCTCCGCATTTGACCCCGACCTCCAGACGACCTACGACCTCATTCTTGGTCATGCGATCCCAGTCGAGGACGAGGAACTCGAGGGAGATGTTTTGCAGACCCTCATTATAGGGCACGTCGAAGAGGAAGGACTCGTTGAATACGGGGTTCAGGGTTCGCTTCTTCACGTGCGTCTTCTTCTTAGCGATCCTCTGGCCGTTGTACAGCAGGTAGATCTTGACGTAGGGGTCTGCACACACATAGACATATATTTATTTATCTAGTTATCTGTTTGTTTGTTTGTTTATTTATTTATCTATTTATTTACTTGTTTTTTTTTTATTCATTTATTTTTCTACTGGGTTGTTTGTTTGGTTGGTTTGTTGGTTGATTGGTTGGGTGGTTGATTGGTTGGGTGGTTTGTTGGTTGATTGGTTGGGTGGTTTGTTGGTTGATTGGCTGGGTGGTTGGGTGGTTTGTTGGTTGATTGGTTGGGTGGTTTGTTGATTGATTGGCTGGGTGGTTGGGTGGTTGTTTGTTTGTTTTGTTCGTTCGTTTGTTTGTTAGTAGCATCATCATCACATCATCATCGTCACCATCATCGTCGTCATCGTGATCATCACCACCACCATATTTACCAACATCGGACAACGGTCGTCGTCGGCGTCATATCACTACGATGATGCTAATATTGCTGAAAAAAATATGATGTGGATGAGGACGACGACGCTGACGACGACGACGACGACGACACATGACGACGACGACCATGATCATCATCATAATCATCAGCTTTTTCATCATCATGAGCAGCAGCACCACCACCACCACCAGCATTACAAAAATCACCACGAAAAAAAAACCCACTCACGTAATCAATCCCTCAGAGGAAATTGCACCTCTGCCCAAAGGCATGACACGACACATACAAACACATGCAGCACCTCAGGGCACATAAAGAACATTATCATAAAAACATAGGCCGCATCATATCCCCCTGTCCTCACACCCCATACACCCTACATATGCTCACCCCAACCCTTCTCTCCACACACAAATACACACATGTGCGTACACACAAATCACACACAAAACACACACGTGCAGATGTACAGGCTCGATATCCATCCCCCTTCCATCTTTACCCCCCTCCCCCCTGCCGCACACACACACACACACACACACACACACACACACACACACACATATATATATATATTATATATATAATATATAATATATATATATATATATGTATGTATGTATGTATGTATATACGACCGCATTCCGGTCAACACATATCATCATCATCATCATCGTCCTCCTCCTCCTCCTCCTCCTCCTCATCATCA
>JAPXFY010000016.1:12377313-12379813 GCA_030674185.1 Monoplex corrugatus | reverse complement strand
AATGTCCGATGCCAACTTCTGAACAACATCAGGACCATCTACGCGAACAACCTGAGCAGTGTTTGAACTCAAATAGGACTCACAGACTGGTTTTTGGAGTCAGACAAGGGTGCGTCTTGTTGCCCCTTTTGTTTGATGTTTACATAGACAGCTTCACAAAAAATGCAAACCCAGATTTAGAAGCACTAAATGAATTACTATTTGTTGACGACCAGTCCCTTGCCCATGAGAAGGAAGAACAATTCCATCAGCACACCAACAGTTTTATGAACACTATGGTATGAGGATCAGTACTGGCACAAAACTAAGGTGATGAAGATCTGCAGAAGACCAGATAACCTCAACATAAACATAGAAGGGGGGAAAACTGAAACAAGTAACCGAGTTGAAATGCTTCGGAAGCAACTTCATTGAAGATGGAAGTTTGAACAGAGAAACTGAGACTAGAGCGCAAAAGACCAATAATATCGGCTACCAGCTCGCCCCACTGCTGAGACACCCAAACATCCCGATGGAAACGAAAGCAAAGCTGATTAATTCTATCTTCACCCTCACTCTCACCTACCAGTGTCAAACCTGGACCCTGACCAAACCGCTCAAAAGCAAGATCACAATTTGTGAGATACGTTTCTTATAAAGAGCCGTCAACAAGATCAGACGAGACATGATCAGGAATGCAACAATCAGAGAAATGGTGAAGACAACCTCAATCCACCATCACATGAAGCAACAGAGGGTGAAATGGTTTGAACATCTCATCTAAATGCCAATGTCCCGCTGGCCCATCATGCCTACAACACGTGAATGACTGAGGCAGACCAAGAAAGACCTGGAACAGTAGCGTCAAGGAAACTTGGTGATCAGCTGCATCACAGCGAAACAGGTTTTCCAACTGGCCACAGACAGAGGCTCTTTCTTCCCGCGACGCTCCCGATGGAACAAGGAGACCGAGAAAAGAAAAAAATGAAGTGAATTTGTGTATGTGTGTGTGCGTGTGTGAGTCTCTCTCTCTCTCTCTCTCTCTGTCTCTCTGTCTCTCTCTCGATATATATATATATGTGTGTGTGTAAAATGTTTCCTTTTTTGCTAATAGTGGCTTTTTCAAGAGTTACACAAGGTTGTCTTTTGCTGTCTCATAATCTTATGTAATCAAAAAGGCAACGGATTTACCTTTTAAAAGGAAGATTATTTGCATAGCCTGAACATCTTTCTTTTGTATAAAAGAGAGAGTAGAGCTGGGGAAAATAAAATAATCAAAGATGGACAGGAAATGACAGAGAATAGCTCTAATCAATCAGAAAAAAATGTAATAGACATATTTTTGGTTTGTTTGTTTTTGTTAAAACTTTGGCAAACTTTTTCTTTGTCTGTTTCTTCTTCTTTGCATAAAATGAGCTTGGGTACTGACCCCACATACACGTGCATTTACAGGCACGTGAACCAGACAGGAAGTCCTAGTCACGTGCTGCGTATCGAAAGAACGTGTGCGTGACTGCCTCGTCTGGGAAACTGGAGGATCAAATTATAGTGGACCGCCATCCTCACCCTCTTCTCCTTTTCCAACTTTATCTCCAAGCCACTTACTTATTTCATCGAAAATCCGTTGTTGGACGTAAGTCTTCCCCAGCTGCTTCCATTCACTTAGTTCCAGCGCTTTTCCTCTCCAGCTCTTGTCAAATTCATCAAGGTCGTCTCTCCATCTACTTTTCTGTCTTCCTCTATTGCGAGTGCCGTCTCTTGGTATCCAGAACGTGGTTTTTGTTGTCCAATGATTGCCCATTCTCCGGGTGAGATGTCCTGCATGCCCAGTTCCATTTCAGTTACTTACTTTTTACTTGCTGCATATTATGCTTTTGGAGTTTAGGATAGCCAGAAAGGTTTTTCAGTCCTGTGTGTTCTGGGCCTGCCTCTCTGTAATGCCCAAAGCAAGCTGATGTTTCAGGGCTATAAGGTCTGCTATTGTTCGTCGCCAAGTGTTCTCGGGTCTTCTCTTTTGCGTCCTCCTTCTGGCATCAAGGTTGAATCAAGTGAAGGGCAATCAGAGTGATGTTATCCCGATCTCACTGGATGACGCACCCAATCCATCTCCATCGTCTTTCAGAATGATAGTGACCAAATGAAATGTGGTTCTACAGGCGTCTTCTCAGAGTAAAATGGACAGACAAAAGAAACCAATGAAAGCGTGCTAAAAGAATTAGCTGTCCAACGTAAAATGCTCCCAGAGATCAACAAAAGAAAATTGAAGTATATCGGGCACATGAACAGAAACACAAAAACTGACTTGATGACATCAGTCCTGCAGGGGAGAGTCGAGGCAAAGAGAAAACAAGGAAGGCCAGCAAAATCCTTCATGGACAACATCGCAGACACCTGCAAACTGGGGGCTCCATGACATCATACACATGAGCAGAGACCGTGTCGCCTGGCGATCCTTCGAGACAAAGAGTGGAGCTCCCACCGCCGTCCACTGCGATGGAGATAGATGAGATGATGATGAGTG
>JAPXFY010000016.1:12369813-12372313 GCA_030674185.1 Monoplex corrugatus | reverse complement strand
AATCAATGTTTACCTTTACAATCCATAAGAAAATGAAGTGCACAAAAACAGGAACAACACCCAAATGTTTAAAACCACATATCGTCATTATCATCATCATCTTCTTCTTCTTCGTCATCATCATCACAATCATTATATGATCACCACCGTCATCATCTTCGTCGTCGTCAAAAAAAAAAATTACCCAGAATATAATAAAGCCTACAGGCAATTCATATACTTAACACTAACTTATCACATCAGCAGCACAGGCGTCCTGAGAGAGTAGAGAGGGGTAAAAACAGAAAAGAAAGATTTGGCAGAATGATTGAGAACTGGTAACACTATCCTGCTGTGTGCGCTGTGTGTGTGTGTGTGTGTGTGTGTGTGTGTGTGTGTGTGTGTGTGTGTGTGTGTTGTGTGTGTGTGTGTGTGTGTGTGTGTGTGTGTGTGTGTGTTCCATCTGGATCCCTGGTGGGTCCCATATATGGGCACAAGTGTCGGTCAAGTTAGCCCAGCTCACGTTATGAGGCTGTTGGACGCGCCGTCCCTGTTGACCTTAGGTAAATAGAAACGGACAACTGCCTCGCCTTCCCCTTGCTCTCCAGCTCTGTCTCTGTCTCTGTCTCTGTTTCTGTCTCTGTTTCTCTCTCTCTCTCTCTCTTTCTTTCTTTCTCTCTCTCTTTCTGTCTCTCTCTCATTCTGTCTCTCTCTCTCTCTGTCTTCACCTCCCTTCTCTCTATCTTCCCCCCTCTCTTCCTCTCTCTTTGTCTCCTCTCTCCGTCCTTCTCTTTGTCTTCCATATCTCTGTCTCTTTATCCCTATATGTCCCTCTCTCTCTTTATCTCTCTCTCTCTCTCTTTGTCTCTCTCTCTCTCTCTCTCTCTCTCTCTCTGATATTCCTCTTTCTCTATGTCTCTATCTTTATCCCTATATGTCTGTCCCTCTCTTTATTACCCCTCTCTCTGGCTGCCAATATCTTTGTCCTTCCTTGTCTCTCTTTTTGTCCTCTCTCTCTCTCTCTTTGTCCTCTCACCCCTCCCTTTCTCCCCCTCTCTGTGCCTCCCTCTCTCTCTCTCTCTTTCTCTCCCATCACTCTGATCCTCTCTTTGTCCCTCTCTGTCTATCCCTCTCTTTGTCTCTGCTCTCTTTTTATCCATACCTTTGTCCTTCTCTCTCTCCCTCTCTCTCCCTCTCTCTCCCTCCCTCTCTCTCTCTCTCTCCCTTTCTCCATCACTCTCCATTGTAAGAAGCATTTTCGCAGATGACCAAGGAAACATTTTGTCATAATTTATCACACCTTGCATTATTATTATTACTGTTGTTGAGTTGTTGTTGTTGCTGCTGCTGCTGCTGCTGCTGCTGCTGCTGCTGCTGCTGCTACTACTGCTGCTGTTCCATTTTAGTTTTTGCCTCTGCATTTCATTCGAGTAAAATGGCAAGGAACAACTGCAAGACAGATCCATTGAAACTTATTGTGATTATCAACGAGGTTTTCCGTCGATCGATTTCACGATTCTGGAAGAATTCTGTCATTTCAGCTTTTACTTTTTTTTCGGATGATCAGATTTTTTTTCCCAGCACAATGCTTTCCAAGTCCAAGTGGCAGAATGGTTCAGACGTTCGCCTGCCAATAACTAAACTCTGAGGTTTCAGGATTCGTTTCCTATTGACGCCTCGACTTTTCTCGTCAGTTTGAGCGGAAAGTCGAACTGAACGTCTTGTCTTTAGAAAGGGAATGAAAAACGGGTCAGACCTCTGTGCCTTCTGACCTGCGCACGTCAAAGATCCCATGGCAAGTTTATTATCGTAAAGAAAAGGGCATTTGCCCGGCTTCCTTGGTATAAAATATTGGAAAGACAGGGTTCGTATCCCAGGTTCCTCCCCAATTGGCCTTCTGGCCTTTTCTGAAGTCTTGGTTAAAAACAAGTGACCCGACAAAAAGAAATGAATATGAATATGTATAATGAAAAACGCAAAAACATTTGTACTTACCGTACTTAAATCAAACACAAGAAAATCAAGATCCCCAGCTCAACATCCAGTAGATATAGATACATAGATAGATAGATAGATAGATAGATAGATAGATAGATAGATACATACATACATACATACATACATACATACATACATACATACATAGATGCATACATACATACATACATACATACGTACATACATACATACATACATACATACATACATAAATACATAGATATAGATAGATAGATACATAGATAGATAGATAGATAGATAGATAGATAGATAGATTGATTGATTGATTGATTGATTGATTGATTGATTGATAGAAGATAGATAGATAGATAGATAGATAGACAGACAGACAGATAGATAGATAGATAGATAGACAGACACACAGACACACAGGTAGATAGATAGATAGATAGATAGATAGATACACAGATAGATAGATAGATAGATAGATAGATAGATAGATAGATAGATAGATAGATAGATAGATAGATAGATAGACCAAACTGGGATTAAAATGTAGACC
>JAPXFY010000016.1:12352313-12357313 GCA_030674185.1 Monoplex corrugatus | reverse complement strand
TTCTCTCTCTCTCTCTTCTCTTCTCTCTCTCTCTCTCTTTTCACTCTCTTAAATTCTCTATCTTGATCTCTCTGTGCCTGTCTGTCTGCCCCCCCCCCCTCTCTCTCTCTCTCTCTCTCCTCTCTCTGTTGAATTCTGTCTCTCTGGATCTCTCTGTGCCTGTCTGTCTGCCCCCCTCCTCTCTCTCTGTCTCTTTCTCTCTCTCTCTCTTAAATTCTCTCTCTGTCTGGATCTCTCTGTGCATGTCTGTTTACCCACTCCCACCCTCCTCTCTCTCTCTCTTAAATTCTCTCTCTCTTTCTTTCTCTCTCTCTCTCTCTCTTCTCTCTCTCTCTCTTCTTCTCTCTCTCTCTCTTTCTCTCTCTCTCTTTCTCTCTCCTCTCTTTCTCTCTCTCTCTCTCTTTCTCTCTGTCTCTCTCTCTGTTTTTCTATGTCTCTGGATCTCATTAGATCCAAATGAACTGAAAAATTACTGGCCTATCTCTAATCTCTCTTTCTTGTCAAAACTCCTTGAAAAAGTCGTCCTCAACCAGCTGAACTCTCACCTGTCTGTCAACAATCTCCTCAATCCTTTCCAGTCAGCCTACCGCCAGTGCCATAGCACTGAAACTGCCCTACTACACATTCTCAACAATCTCCTCCTTGCAACTGATACTGGCAAAGTCTCTCTCCTCACACTCCTTGATCTGTCTGCAGCCTTTGATACCATTGATCATGGTATTCTCCTTTCTAGACTTCATCATACTTTTGGCATCTCTGACATTGCTCTGTCTTGGTTCACTTCATACCTATCCAACAGAAAACAAACCGTTCTCATCAATAGCACTTACTCTCAACCCGCATACCTGACCTGTGGTGTTCCACAAGGATCTGTCCTTGGCCCTGTTCTTTTCACTCTTTACACCTCCCCCCTGTCCACCATCATCAACTCCCATTCTATAAAACACCACTTCTATGCTGATGACACCCAACTTCAAGACAGTGACTCACCTGATAATATACAGCGCCTGTTGACTCGCACCACTGAGTGTTACTCGGACATTAAGAACTGGATGACACACAAAGACTTCAGCTTAATGACGACAAAACAGAAGCTATCCTCATTGGCACCCGTCAGAAACTTTCTCAGCTGCCTCCTCTTTCTCTCCCATTATGTAACACATCAGTCCCAATTTCTGATTCAGCTAAAAACCTTGGTGTCTGCATTGACTCTACCCTCTCCATGAACAACTTTGTTACTCAAACTGCCAGATCCTGCTACTATCATCTCCATCGTATAAGGCTGATCAGGAAGTATCTCTCTGTCGAAACAACTGCAAAACTCGTTCTCTCCTTCATAATGTCTCGCATTGACTATTGCAATTCACTCCTGTCTGGTCTTCCTGCCTCCACCATTCACATCCTACAGCGCATTCAAAACAATGCTGTACGCCTTGTACTCAAAAAGAAAAAAGCTGACCACATATCTCCTCTCCTGGCACAACTTCACTGGCTCCCTGTATCAAAGCGCATACAGTACAAACTAGACACCATGTGCTACAAAAGCCTCAATAACGCAGCCCCCGATTACCTGTCAAGCCTACTTGAGATCTATCTTCCCTCACGTACCCTCCGCTCTGCCTCCGATCCTCTGACTTTTCGCTTTCCACGCACTAAGCTCAATACCTATGGTCCACGAGCCTTCTCTGTTTCTGGTCCACTCTCCTGGAACAAACTTCCTCTCTCAGTCCGTCAGCAACCTACTTTTGTCTCCTTCAAATCCGCTCTCAAAACTCACCTTTTCTCCTCCGCATAAAATCCTAACCTCACTCAACCCCCCCCCCCCCTCTGCAGCCTGTCTCCGCTCGGAGGGAATCACATGGTTATAATATATAATTGTATATGCTATGCTCTCTATAATTTTCCATTGGTTTTATTCTTGCTTTTATTGCTTTTATTCTTTCTCCCCATTTATAGCCATGCGTGTGTGTGTGTGTGTGTGTGTGTGTGTGTGTGTGTGTGTGTGTGTGTGTGTGGTGTGTGTGTGCGTGTGTGCGTGCGTGCGTGCGTGTGTTGCGTGTGTGTCTGCTTCAGCGCTTAGATTTGATTTTATCAAGATTTTGCGCTATATAAATATTGTAATTATTATTATTTTAAATTAATTATGTAATTATTATTGTCAATATCTCTCTATGCCTGTCTGTCTGCCCCCCACCCACCCACCCTGTCTCTCTCTCCTTCTCCCTCTCTCTCTCTTCTCTCCCTCTCTCTCTCTCCTCCCCTTCCTCCCTTCTCTCTTCCTCTGCACGTGTCCCTGAAAGCTCTTACTGTTTACCCCCACCCTCCTCTCTCTCTCTCTTAAATTCTCTCTCTCTCTCTCTCTCTCTCTTTTAAATTCTCTCTGTCTGGATCTCTCTGTGCCTGTCTGTCTGCACCCTTCTCCTCTCTCTCTCTCTCTCTGTCTCTCTCTCTCTCTCTTTCTCTCTCTCTCTCTGTTTTTCTATGTCTCTGTCTGGAACTCATTGTCAGTATCTCTCTATGCCTGTCTGTGTGCCCCCACCCACCCCCTCCTCTCTCTCCTTCTCCTCTCTCTCTCTCTTTCTCTCTGTTTTTCTATGTCTCTGTCTGGAACTCATTGTCAGTATCTCTCTATGCCTGTCTGTCTGCCCCCACCCACCCCTCCTCTCTCTCTCTCTCTCTCCCTCTCTCTCTCTCTCTCCTCTCTCCCTCTCCGTCTCTCTCTCTCTCTCTCTTCTCTCTCCTCCCCTCCCCTCCTTCCCTTCTCTCTTTCTCCGCACATGTCCTTGAAAGCTCTTAGCGGATTTAGGGATGTGGAGCAGTGGATTCAGCTAGAAAAAAATTGTTCTTGACTAGTACTAAATGTCACACAAAACTCAGATAATCCTGATTTTGAAATCCTAGCTTCTTAAAGGATCTTTAATCCCCAAACCCTAAATTTAATACAGTCTATGTGTAATGTGTGGTGTGTGTTTTGTATGGTGTGTGTGTGTGTGTGTGTGTGTGTGTGTGTGTGTGTGTGTGTGTGTGTGTGTGCGTGCGTGTGAGTTTTGTATGTTGTGTGTGTGTGTGTGCGCGCGTGTTTTGTATGTGTGTGTGTGTGTGTATGTGTGTGTGTGTGTGTGTGTGTGTGTGTGTGTGTGTGTGTGTGTGCGTGTGTGTGTGTGTTGTGTGCGTGTGCGTGTTTGTGTGTGTGTTGTGTGTGCATGCGTGCATGTGTGTTTGTGATTGTGTGTGTGTTGTGTGTGCATGTGTGCGTTTGTGTGTTTGCGCGTTAGTGTGTGTGTGCGTGTGATTATGTGCGTGTGTGTGTATGTGTGTGAGTGTATATATATACATATATAATATATGTGCGTGTGTGTGTGTTTGTGTGTGTGTGTGTTTGTGTGTGTATGTGTGTGTGTGTGTGTGTGTTAGGGGAAGTGTGCATCTGTAAAGGCATCGTAAATGTTGCTGAGCCTTTACCAGACCTACTGTAGTATAGCACAAGTCTGACCCACAATAACTGTCATATTAATACATGATATTGAGTACAGAAAAGTCAAAATGCTCACTAAGCTCTGATCATTCTATGTTATAGAACACACACACACACGCAAACACGCACACACGTACATACACACGCATGCACATACAAGAACACAAGCATACACGCACACACGCAGGCTACAAGTGCATACATGCGTGTGCACATGCGCGCGTACACACACACATACCTCCACACATACATACACACACACGCTCGCGCCACACACACACACACACACACACACACACATCACACATCACACATACACACACATACATAGGCACACACCACACATACACACATACATAGGCACACACACATCACACATCACACATACACACACATACATAGGCACAGACCACACATACACACATACATAGGCACACACACCATACACACACACATACACAGCCACAGCCACACACGCACACATACACACACATATATATATATACACACACACACACATCCACATACATACACACACAGACACACACACACAAACAAACAAACACACATACACACACACACACACACCATACACACATACACAGCCACACACGCACACGCACACAAAGACACACACATATACTCACGCATACACACATACATACACACACACACAACACAAACAAACAAACACACATACACACACATACACGCAGATAAACACACACACATACACACACATACACACACACACACACAAACAAACAAACACACATACACACACACACACACAAACACACACACACACACAAACAAACAAATACACATACACACACATACACACAGATAAACACACAAACAAACACATATACTCACACATACACACAGATAAACACACACACACACACACACACACACACACATGCCATCAAATCTCGCCACTTACAGTACTACTCCATAGCAAAAGATGGCACATGCGTTCTACCAGCGGAGGGTTAGTTTTCAGACTAGACCACACTCGCTACTGACCGACTGCCTATCTTACTGACCGACCGGCTCATTGATTGATTGATTGAGTGAGTGAGTGAGTGTTGAGTGAGTGAGTGAGTGAGTGAGTGAGTGAGTGAGTGAGTGAGTGACTGACTGACTGACTGACTGACTGACTGACTGACTGACTGACTGACTGACTGACTGACTGACAACTTGACTGACTACCTGAATGAACAGATGAATACAGGTATAACATAACGGCTAATCTGACTGATTAAATAGGGGTATAAAGAAACAAACGATTAGATTTAATATGCATATAAATTAACAAGTAACTAATCTAAACTGATTTTTCGCCCAACTAACTAACTAAGCAACCAAGCAAACAACCAACCAACAACTAATGAACGAACAAACCAACGATTTACCTAACAAACGAATGGATGAACTAAGTAACTAACCAGCCAACCAACCAACCAACTAACCAACTAACCAACTAACCAACCAACCAACTAACTAACTGACTACCTGACTA
>JAPXFY010000016.1:12339813-12344813 GCA_030674185.1 Monoplex corrugatus | reverse complement strand
TCTCTGTCACGTTCGGCGTGCACAGACATAATTCTTCCACTGATTTCAGTGGCCTGTGAGAGTATCGATCCCCCCCCTGCACCTTGCCGCAAGGCAGACGAAAACATGTCCTGTGTTAGTGATGAACTATAGAAAAGGCCATCAACCTCCTGCTGAACGTGTGTATGTGTGTCTGTGTGTCTGTGTGTCTGTGTCTGTGTGTGTGTCTGTGTGTCTGTGTGTCTGTGTGTCTGTGTGTCTGTGTCTGTGTGTGTCTGTGTGTGTGTGTGTGTGTGCGTGTGTGTGTGTGTGTGTGTGCGTGTGTGTGTGTCTGTGTCTGTGTGTCTGTGTCTGTGTGTGTGTCTGTGTGTGTGCGCATGTGTGCGTGTGTGTGTGTGTCTGTGTGTGTGTGCGTATGTATGTGTGTCTGTCTGTGTGTGTGTTTGTGTGTGTATCTGTGTCTGTGTGTCTGTGTCTGTTCGTTGCTTGATTTAACGTCTTTTCACTATAAGTGATATTAGACGGGGAAAAATGGCATGGAGGATGAAATAAGGGGGGGGGGGGGTGTGGAGGGGAGAGGGGAACAGAGTAAGGGACGTAAAAAAAATTAAAAGGAAGCGGCAAGGTCTTAAGAAAAAGGATATGGATGAACAGAGAAATGAAACTAGAACAACGCTAACATCAATAATGTAAAAGAAAAATCGTCATAAAAACAAAACAAAACAAAAATAATCATAATTATAATAATAATCTTAAAGTAACGCATTAACAGGACTGTGAACCAATGATTCTGAAATTTTAACTAACAAAACTTGATCCGATACTACTTCTTTAAAATGCGTTTCAAGATAGTTTCCTTGTGTAAACGTCTTTGGTAAAAAGGAACGAAGCTTTCTGCAGTAAAACAAACAGTGATACAATGTGAATTGTTCGCCACAAATACATAAAACGTTGTTACAATATTTTGTTTTCAAAGCGTTCAGTTGAATGCGAAAATATGTCATAACAATTAATCTCAAATGATATAACGAGGAATACTGCAAATTTTTACAGATATTTTGAACTGAAAGTTTGATTCTTTTTTGAGACACAAATTTTTCATTTAAATGTTCATGAAATCGAATCCATGATGCTAATTCTAGCGAGTTGTAAGCTTCTTTTACCGAGGTGTTAACATGTAATTCTATGGAATTTTCAGAATGGAGGGCACCGGATTTAGCTGCTCTGTCAACTACGTTGTTGCCATGAAGACCAACATGAGAAGGCACCCAGCATAAATTGATTTCCGAACCATTTATCTTTAAACAATGTATTAGATGATTTGCCTCAATAATTAAGTCAGGTCTTGTGTCTGTATCAAAAGACTGTAAGGCATATAATACAGATTTTGAATCAACAAAGAGAACTACTTTGAATGACACAGGCCGAAGGCTTATTAAATAATGCAACGCTTGAACAACAGCGACCAATTCTGCTGTATATATAGATACATTTGCCCCAATGAAAAAAGACTTTTTAATGTTAAATTTTGGAACATAAAAGGCTGCTCCAGCGCTCTGGTTTGCTAAGACTGACCCATCGGTAAAAATGTGGAGGTGGGTACTGTACTTTTCATCGATGTGTTCACAAGCTGTGGATAGCGTAATGTTGACATTATCATCTTTTTTAACTTTTGCATAATCGAGATCAAATGTGGCATTTAGCATTTCCCATGTAGGGATAGGCGTTATCGTTGGTTTCTCAGCAATTTCATCCATTGTTATGTTGGACTGTTTGATCAGGCCAGATATGTAAGTTGCGGCTGTAATTTGTGATGAAATGTTTTTTGCTCGTTTTGGAAAGTCAGTATCAGACCTGATCTTAATTTCTTTGCTCACAAAATTATCCACTTGTGACGTAGTTCTAATTGCAAACTTTGCTGTAGCTAACTCACGATGGTTGTTTAAAGGTAGAATTCCAGCAACTTTGTACGTTTCCAGAGTAGAAGCATGAGTTGGTACACCTAGTGCAATTTTAAGACTTTTGCAGTCCAAGCTCTGAATCTTTTTTAGTAAATATTTGGGTGCATTGAAGAAAACTTCTTGCGCGTAGGATAATTTAGACCTGACCAGCGCTGTTGACAGATGAATCAGTACATTTGTATCCATTCCCCAGGGTAATTTGCTTATTATCTTTAGAAAATTTAAGGTTTTTCGCGCTTTTGTTAAAATATAATCAAAATGGACATTCCAGCTTAATTTGGACGTGATGTAAACTCCCAGGAATTTTACGACCTGTTTGTAATTTAACACTTCACCAAGCAATTTGAAAATAGGCAAGTTATTTGAGTTACCACCAGGATCAAACAGCATCATGTTAGTTTTTTCTGCTGACAACGACAGCCCATTTTCTAACATATAGTTTCCAAGATTATCAAGATCAATTTGATACAACTTCCTGATGTAATTTCGCGTTCTCTGTGGAGTTGTCTTTTTTAAAGTGATATTCATCCAAGTGCATATATCATCAGCGTACTGTACTAAAACAACACGATTTGAAAGAGCTTTAGGAAGATCCTGTATAAGGATATTAAATAAAATAGGTGCTATCACTGAACCTTGTGGAATCCCCATGTCGAGGCATCGTGAAGAAGAATAACTAGCTCCCACTCTTGCCTGAATTGTTCTATTAGCTAAAAAAGATTTAATGTAATTGAACATATTGCCCGATAAACCAACAGATTTTAGCTTGAACAATAAACGTTTATGCCAAACTTGATCGTAAGCTTTTTTCACATCAAAGAAAGTAGCTAAAACACTTTTTCTGCGGGCAAACTGTTGTTTGATCTGAGTTGTAAGTTTAACTAGGTGCTCAACTGCGGATCTTCCTTTTCTAAAACCTGCCTGGTTTACCGGAATAACGTTATTTTTATCACAGTAGTGTAAAAGTCTGTTTAAGACCAATCTTTCCATTAGTTTGCTTGTGTGGGACGTTAAAGCAATAGGTCTGTAACTGTTTTTATCGGTTTTCGATT
Source organism: Monoplex corrugatus (assembly GCA_030674185.1). Classification (NCBI taxonomy): domain Eukaryota; kingdom Metazoa; phylum Mollusca; class Gastropoda; order Littorinimorpha; family Ranellidae; genus Monoplex; species Monoplex corrugatus. The sequence continues at coordinate 12,341,821 of JAPXFY010000016.1, read as the reverse complement.
TTCCTGTTTTTAAGATTGGTATAACTATAGACTTTTGCCAGATTTGTGGCACAGTTCCAGTAACCCAGCATTTCTGCAAAATTTTGTGTAGGAAAATAAGGTAGTTTTCAGGGAGATGTTTAATCATTTCAGTCGAAACTGCATCAACACCTACCGAACTCTTTTTGTTGTGTAGAGACAGTACTGTGTTTTTTAGCTCTTCTAAGGTGATTGGAGAATTAAACCAGAGATCATTCTGTGGTACTGGATCAGTGTAGATTGGGTTGTAATCTTCCATTTCTCTGTGATGTTTGCAGTCAGGAGATAAACCTTCAACTTTACTGTTTTTGGCGAACAGATCCACAAAAGTTTCTGCTTTGTCCATGTCTGAAGGAAATGTGTTACATGTTTCAATCATTATCGGACACCTAGGTAAGTTGGTTCCATCCTTCATTTGTTTCATTTTCGTCCAGACTTTATGGAAATCTTTGAAATCTGAAATTTCTTTTGTGCAGAATGATGCCCAATAATCTTTCTTTGCTTCAGCAATGATTTTGTTACATTGGATGTTAGCTTTTTTCATTTCGACATGATCCTCAGGTTTCCGGCTTTTGATGTAGATTTTGAATTTCTCCCTTTTATATTGAACTGCTTTCTCACATGCCTCTGTCCACCAAACATTACCCAATCGATTATTTGATCTAGAAGATTTGAGTTTCGGAATCGATAGGTCTGCAGCGGCTAAAATTGACTCTTGGAATTTAGAAAACATAATGTCTACATTTTCACTTTCATAATGTCTGTAATCTTGATTAGCTAGAGCAGTTCGAAATAAGGACCAGTCAGAACGCTTGTAATTATATTTTGGAATAATTTCAGGAGAGCTGTCTTTCATCCTGATGTTTTTGTCAGTTATGGTTATGATGATAGGTAGGTGATCGCTTCCCAAAGTGTCTCTGTGAGTTTCCCAGGTACAGGATGGTGCTAATTCTGGTGAGATTAGAGATAAATCGATGGCTGTCGCCCTGTGTTTGGAAACATCAGGGATCCTAGTGACACTACCATCATTTAGAAGGTAAAGCGAACTATCAACGATATTTTCTACCAAACGATTGCTCGTAACAGTAGAACAGTTCTTTTCCCAAAATGGGGAGTGGGAATTAAAGTCTCCACCTATTAGCCATTTACCACGCTGCTGATCTTGGATAGTGCGCAGCCATTCTGTGTTGTGGTCATTTGGACCTGTTGGTAGGTAGACTGACAAAACGTTAATGTTTAGAGAATTGCTTAATTGGACAGTGGCAGCACAAGCATGCAAATCTTCGCTTGATTTCAAAACTGGGGAAGTAAGTAAGCAGTATTGTAACTCTTTGAGTATATAAATCGCGGTGGATACCTTCTTCCCGTGATTCCCACATTCATAGACTGGAGGATAATAATAATTGGGGAAATTGGGAAGCTTGGTAGCGACAACATTCATCGACTGTAGAATCAAAATTTCACACCTATTTGATGCTAGGAAATGCTCCAAGTAAGCCGAATTGGTGGAAAGGGATCTACAATTCCATTGCAAAAACTTGACTTGGGATTGTTTTCGCATCTGTGTCTGTGTGTGTGTCTGTGTGTGTGAGCATGCGTGCGTGTGTGTGTGTATGTGTGTGCGTGTGTGTGTGTGTGTGTATGTGTGTGCGTGCGTGTGTGTGTGTGTGTGCGTGTGTGTGTGTGTGTGTGTGTGTGTGTGTGTGTGTGTGTGTGTGTGTGTGTGTGTTTCGTGTGTTTCGTGTGTTTCGTGTGTTTCGTGTGTGTGTGTGTTTGTGTGTGTGTGTGTGTTTGTGTGTTTGTGTGTGTGTGTGTGTGTGTGTTTGTGTGTTTGTGTGTGTGTGTGTGTGTGTGTTTGTGTGTTTGTGTGTGTGTGTGTGTGTGTGTTTGTGTGTGTGTGTGTGTGTGTGTGTGTGCGTCTGTGTGTGTGTATGTGTGTGTGTTCATGTGTGTGTGTGCGTCTGTGTGTGTGTATGTGTGTGTGTGTGTG
>JAPXFY010000016.1:12317313-12322313 GCA_030674185.1 Monoplex corrugatus | reverse complement strand
ACACACATACAAACACACACACGCACACACACACACACACACACACACACACACACACACACACACACACACACACACGCACGCACGCACGCACGCACGCACGCACAAAAGATACTAGATGTCACAGAAATATTTCCACCAACTACTATTCAAATTTGCTTTCATTTCAGATGTTGCTATCGATTCATCATCGCATCGCTTTTTGTAATCTTACAGTTGGAGAGAGGACGGAGGTTAGTACTAATCTACCAAATCTTAAGCCATGTTATGTCTTCTGCCTCGATTGACTGGATAATACATGGCAGAGATGAGATGTACGTACACACTTTTCAGTTTCAGTTTCAGTTTTTCAAGATAACATCTACGCGGTCGAAATGAATTGTGTATGCACGGATACTGCTGATGCTATGTGATAGAGAATATCCATGGAACAAGCCTTCAGCCCGCAAGCACACAAGCTCTATGTGTTGGCCAGGTCTTGTGGTCCCATCTAGTGTTTGGGCTTTTGAATGATTTGTTACTTTTGGCAAACTATGGCAGAATTTCTCTAGTTATTCTTTTAGATATTTCTGCCGCTTTTGACACCACTGACCACTCCATCCTCTTCTCTTGACTGGATCATACTTTCGGAATCCAAGTAGTGCTCTTTTTTTAGGTTTTGCTATACTTGTACGACCGCTTTCAGTCAGTCGTGGTAAATAAGTCTAAGTCCCAGATGGTTAAAGTTACATATGAGGTCCCCCAAGGCTCTGTATTGGGGTCAGTTCTCTTCACACTCTACACCTCACCATATATCAGTGTTATCGGGCAGCACAATATCAAATATCATTTCTGTTTCAACTCTTCTTTCTGAAGTCTCTGTAATGTTGAGATCCGAAACTGGATGATACAGAAAATGCTACAACTGAATGAAGATAACACTGAAGCAATGCTTCTTAGCACAGAACACAAGCTTTCCATTGTAACAGTTTGTTCTATCCAACTAGGTGATAACGCTGTCGTACTTTCTGATTCAGTCAAGAACCTTGGCATTGTTCTTGATATGCAATCTCTAAGCAGAACTTCATCATCCAAACCTCTCAATCTTGTTACTGTGAACTGCAACGTTTCAGTTCTATCTGATATTTTCTTTCAACCTCAGCAACATCTAAACTTGGGACTTTTTTTTTTTATCTTGTCTCGTATCGATTATGGTTACTCTCTGCTCTCAGGCTTGCCTACTTCTTCTGTTGCATGCCTCCAGTGTATTCAGAATTCCGCAGCCAGTCTTATCTTCGTAAAAAGAGGCATGATCATATCACTTCCTTGCTTCACATTCTCCGCTGGTTGCCCGTACAAAAAGAATTTCACCCAAAATCAATACATTATGTTACAAGCGCATCAATACAAAGAGCATCGTTATGTTACAACCGTATCACATACACACACAATTACATACACACACAATACCACACAACACACACACACACACACACCACACACACACACACACACACACACACACACACACACACACACACACACACACACACTTACACACAAACTTATATACACACACAATTCCATACAATACGCGCGCGCACGCACACAATCCTTTGTCCCGCCGTCAAGCCTATCATTTTCTTTCTGGAGGCTGGGCGTTACTATGGTAACTAAGCCTGTGTATGCGTGCGTCTGTCTGTCTGTCTGTGCATGTGTGTGTACGTGCGTGTGAGTGTGTGTGTGTGTGTCATTGCTCAGGAAGTTGGTGGACAGGATGAGGGAGTCAAAGGGTTAAGTTTTTGCAGTTGGTGCATAGGGTTCGGGAGTCAAGGAGTTCAGTTTTTGCAGTTGGTGAATAGGGTGCGGGAGTCAGAGGGTTAAACTTTTGCAGTCGGTGGATAGGGTGCAGGAGTCAGAGAGTTAAACTTTTGCAGTTGGTGGATAGGGTGCGGTAGTCAGAGGGTTAAACTTTTGCAGTTGGTGGATAGGGTGCGTGAGTCATCTTAGTGCCATCCCACTGGCTGGCACAAGGATTTTTCAGAAAAGAACTGCACTTTGAAAACCACAGCGACAGTTTCTGTTTTTGCTGAGTGGACACAAGTGGCTGTGAAGATGGTGTTGTTTGCAGGTTAGTTAAGAGGGATTCATCGCCCTCGGACGATTCCTTATCCGCTCCGCCTCACATGGTAAAACTCCTTAAGCCTGCTCAAAACTGTACGCGCTAACAAGGTATTGAAATATGGACGTGGAGAGGTGGGAAGCAAACGGGACCTCTGACACACTTAGCTGACATCACCAGAATGATTGAAGCCTAAAGGTGGGCAGCGAACAGGCCAGGTTTTGTTGTTGTTGTTGTTGTTGTTTTGTCGTCGTCGTCGTCGTCAACGTTGTTGTTGTTATTATTGTTGTTGTTGTTGTTGTTGTTGTTTACGCTGTTGTTGTTTACGTTACGGACTAGGATGGCACTCGACATATCAAAGCTTGAGAGCAAGGGTTATATCAAGAGAGATAGTAAGCCCGTGTGGATATCGTTGACAGAACCATTCACGTTTTAGCCATCAGGGCATTTTTCACACAGGTGTGTGTGTGTGTGTGTGTGTGTGTGTGTGTGTGTTGTGTGTGTGTGTGTGTGTGTGTGTGTGTATGTGTGTGTGTGTGTGTGTGTGTGAATATTAGTATGTGTGAGTGTGTGTGTGTTTGAGTGTTTTGTATGAATGTGTGTGTGTTTGAGTGTATGCGTGTGTGTATGTGTGTGTCTATATGTCTGTGTATGTGGTTTTTTTGGTGTGTTTTTTTTAATTTCTTCCTTTTATTTTCTTCCCTCCTTCTTTTCGGCTCTCTCTCTCTCTCTCTCTCTCTCTCTCTCTCTCTCTCTCTCTCTCTTCTCTCTTCTCTCTCGTTTGTTCTATTCCTTTCTCTTTGTTGTCTGTTTTCTTGTGTGTGTGTGTGTGTGTGTGTGTGTGTGTGTGTATGTGTGTCTGTCTGTCTGTCTGTCTGTCTGTGTCTGTGTATCTGTGTGTGTGTCTGTATGTCTGTGTCTGTGTGTCTGTGTCTCTGTGTCTCTGTGGGGGGGGGGGGATGTCTGTATGTGTATGTGTCTCTGTGTGTGTCTGCTTGTCTGTGTGTGTCTGTGTGTGTCTGTGTAGTCTGTGTGTGTCTGTGTGTCTGTGTGTCTGTGTCTGCGTTTCTCTTTATTGGGGTGGAGGAGTTGCTTCCTTCCATTTTCTTTCTGTTCGTCTTTTGTTCTTTTTGCACTGTTTTGAAGTGAAGCTAACAGACTGTAATGTGATCAACTGTCACAATGAATACACTCGACCATTTGTTTTCACATTAGTGCCTGCATCTTCTGCCCCTGTATGTGTCTGTGTGTGTGGCTGTGTGTGTCGGTGTCTGTGTGTGTCTGTGTCTCTGTTTGTGTCTGTGTTGTGTGTGTGTGTGTGTGTGTGTGTGTGTGTCTGTGTGTGTATGTACGCGCGTGTGTGTCTGTGTGTGTATGTGCCCGTGTGTGTGTCTGTGCGTGTGTGTCTGTGTGTATATGTGCCCGTGTGTGTGTCTGTGCGTGTGTCTGTGTGTGTGTGTTGCATTTAATATTTTGTAGTCATAGTACTGCGTAGGTATTAGAAAAATGACTTTTAGCCAATGATTTCTACCTACGAAAAATAATGTCTCTGTCACTGTCATTCTCATTGTTACTGTCATCTTCAGTGTCATTCTCTCTCTCTCTCTCTCTCTCTCTCTCTCACGCAGGCATTCACACATACTTACACACACACACACACACACACTCTCTCTCTTTTTTTCTCTCTCTTCTTTCATCCCCCTCTCTCTCTCTCTCTCTCTCTCTCTCTCTCACTTCTTTCTCCTCTTTCTCTCTCTCTCTGTTCCTCGTCTCCTGCTCATCCCCCCTTCTGATAATAATAAGCTTCATCGTTTGCCTTGCCCCTTTGCCTCATGGCTCTTGCCTTGCCTTGTCTTGGTCCCCTAACGCGGGCGTTAAGTTGTCGGGGCTCCATATCAACGTGTTCAACACACCTGTTCATCATGTTCCACTGATGCTCCATGACCATCTGCGTCCATTCTTCCATTTCATCCACCTTCTCATCAGCAGCCTAAGTCCATATCAGTTTGTGGCAATGATGTCACCTTTTCTCCATCTGCTCGTAATCTTGGCTTTCAAATGACAGAGAACATGAGTGTCGACTTACACATTAAACATGTGTGCCGTTCAGCCTATCTTGAACTACGTCGCATTAGTTCAATTCGTCATCTCACCTCAGCTAATACCAAAAAAACTCTGGTATCTGCCCTTGTCTTGTCAAAATTAGATTACTGTAATTCAATTCTATCAGGCTGCTCCAAACATTATCTTGATAAGCTTCAGAAAGTTCAGAATTCTGCTGCAAGAATGGTACTGAAGGCATCCAAATATGATCATGTACAACCTCTCCTCAAAAATCTGCATTGGCTTCCTATCCAAGCAAGGATTGATTACAAACTTTCAACTCTCTGCCATTCCTTTTTCTCTGGAACTGCACCTCTCTACCTCTCAAACCTTCTCTCTGTATACACACCATCACGTCAACTTCGTTCCTCTTCTGATTCAAAAATACTTAACGTTCCTCATGTCAGAACTGCTACCTTTGGACAACGTTCTTTCTCCTTTGCAGCCCCCAAAACATGGAATTCCCTTCCACGTGAAATTAGAGAAATCTCATCAACTCCGTCTTTCAAAAAAGCTCTGAAAACTCACCTTTTCAAGAAATACTATAACCTTTAAATTCTTCTGGCCCACCCTTTAATGTCTAGCTTATTTGGCTGTCTCGTGTGCTGCTTCGTGTTGTTTATTAAGTGACATGTTATTTAGTAATGATTGTATAATTAATCTCTTGTGTATGTATATCTGTGTTCAGGTTTGTATGTGTGTATGTGAGTGAGTGAGTGATTGAATCAGTGCGTGTGTATGTGTGTCTGTGTCTATGCGCGCGCGCGCGCGCGCGCGGTGTGTGTGTGTGTGTGTG
>JAPXFY010000016.1:12282313-12292313 GCA_030674185.1 Monoplex corrugatus | reverse complement strand
GGGGTTCTCTCTCCTCTCTCTCTCTCTCTCCTCTCTCTCTCTTGTCTCTGTCTGCTGTCTGTCTCTGTCTGTCTGTCTTTCTCTTTCTCTCTCTCTCTCTCTCTCTGTCTCTCTCTCTCTCTTTCTCTCTCTGTCTGTCTGTCTCTCTCTCTCTCTCTCTGTCTCTCTCTCTCTCTTTCTCTCTCTGTCTGTCTGTCTTCTCTCTCTCTCTCTGTCTCTCTCTCTCTCTTTTCTCTCTCTGTCTCTCTCTCTCTCTCTCTTCTCTCTCTCTCTCTTCTCTCTCTGTCTGTCTCTCTCTCCTCTCTCTCTCTCTCTCTCTCTCTCTCTCTCTCTTCTCTCTCTCTCTCTCTCTTCTCTCTTTCTCTCTCTCTCTCTCTCTCTTCTCTCTCTCTGTCTCTCTCTCTCTTCTTCTCTCTCTCTTCTTCTCTCTCTCTCTGTCTGTCTCTCTTCTCTCTCTCTCTGTCTCTCTCTTCTCTCTCTCTCTCTCTGTCTGTCTGTCTTCTCTTTCTCTCTTCTCTCTTCTCGTCTCTTCTCTCTCTCTCTCTTCTGTCTTCTCTCTCTCTCTCTCTCTCTCTCTCTGTCTCTCTCTCTCTCTTCTCTCTTCTCTCTCTCTCTCTCTTCTCTTCTCTCTCTTCTCTCTCTCTCTCTCTTCTTCTCTCTCTCTTCTCTCTCTCTCTCTCTCTCGTCTCTTCTCTCGTCTCTCTTTCTCTCTTCTCTCTCTCTTCTCCTCTCCTCTCTCTCTCTCTTGTAAATGTAACTGTATATTCCTACTCTACTGAATAAGTGACCGTACACCCTGCCTCGAAAATAAAAGTGTGTTCTTGTCTCTGTGTGCGTGCAGTGTGCGTGCGTGCGTGCGTGCGGCGTGCGTGCGTGCCGATGTGTGTGTGTGTGTTTGTTGGTTGGTCTTTGATTTAATGTCTATTCACTGAAGTGATTTTAGACCCAAAAAAGTGAGGATAGATGAGAGGGAATTGAAGAGAATACTTTAAAATAATCAATCTTCAGGGAAAAAATGAACCAGAAAACAACTGTGCCGAAGACGAAAAGGAAAGACTAACAAATGACCTTACCATAATTAACGATTTAAACAGTAAATTTGGTGAATCATAACAGTGAACATGTGGAATAACGGCGTATTAAAGATAATTCACAATAGGACTTTTTGACATGTAGGAATATGTCGTTTTACCCGAACGCATGAAAGAATGTGACTATGTGTTATCTTCTTTCCACACAGACACACTATATTCCTTGTATACTTTGTTTTGAATGCATCAAGTTTCCGCCTTTACATAAGGGATTGTATAATTCTGCAGGCAGGAAATTGCTTAAGTGTTGTGCTAATTTCAAAGATCATGTAACAGTTTTCATACTTTTTTTTCGGTTTATCTTGGAGCTTCTTCCATACGTAGGTGTCCACTAAGGTATAATACTTATGCAATGAGAGAGAAAGCTGTATATTGTTTGAATCTGGTGAACTCTTTGCCCCCTGTTTGGCAGCCTTATTAACCATATCATTATGATAAAATGAACTATGAGATAGTATCCAGCAGAAAGTAATACCAATGCCTCTTAAGGATAAACTATGAATCAAATGACTAATTTCCAATATTATTTCAGATCTTGTTTGTAATTTTGATAATTCAAGAGCTTGAAGAACATATTTTGAATCAACGCAAAAAAGTATCTGAAGAATTGTCTAAGCATGACATCATATAATTCAAAGCCATTAATATTGCAAAGAGCTCAGCGGTAAAGACAGATTTATTAAGTCCTATATAGAAAGATTTCTCAATTTTGAGAGCAAGTATTAAGAGCGCTGACCCTGCTTGTCTTTCAATTATTGATCCATCAGTGTGTGTGTGCGCGCGCCCGAGCCTACGATGTTTGTGTGTGTATGAGGGGAGGGAGGTGCGTGCGAGGGAGTGTTGGCGCACATTCGTCCATGCGTTCATGCGCATGTGTACTTTGTATTATCTGGTCCACCAGCAAAACGATTCGGCAAACAAAAACAAACTTAAGGTTCACTAACTCGGCTTGCCTCTATTGATTCTTTCTCTTTGGGTCGCTCGTCTCTGTACGTAAAGGACAGGAGTGGTGATGATGATAATGGTAATGATACAGAGCTGTGCTTGTGAGGGTCGGTGATTTGTTTGACGTCAATAGACAGAATGCTGCTGGTGGACTTGATTTATCGTTGTGGGGGTTGGATGAGTTGGTTGGTTGGTTGGTTGGTTGGTTGGGTAAGTAAACGGTTGGTTGGTTCGTAAGTTGGTGGGTTCATGGTTGGATGGGTAGGTGGTTGGTTGGTTAGTTGGTATGGCAGATGAGTTAGTTAGAGACTTGGGATGGTCAGTTGGTTGGTTGATTGGTTAGTTGTGTAAGTAAATAGTTGGCTGGTTAGTAAGTTGGTGGGTTCATGGTTGGATGAATGGTTGATTGGTTGTTGGTTGGTTGTGTTGGTTGGTTGTTGGTTGGTTGGTTGTTGGTTGGTTGGTTGGTTGGTCGGTCGGTCGGTTGGTTGGTTGGCTGGTTGGTTGGTTGGTTGGTTGGTTGGTTGGTTGGTTGGTTGGTTGGGTAAGTAAACGGTTGGTTGGTTCGTAAGTTGGTGGGTTCATGGTTGGATGGGTAGGTGGTTGGTTGGTTAGTTGGTATGGCAGGTGAGATAGTTAGAGACTTGGGATGGTCAGTTGGTTGGTTGGTTGGTTAGTTGTGTAAGTAAATAGTTGGCTGGTTAGTAAGTTGGTGGGTTCATGGTTGGATGAATGGTTGATTGGTTGTTGGTTGGTTGGTCGGTCGGTTGGTTGGTTGGTTGGTTGGTTGGTTGGTTGGTTGGTTGGTTGGCTGGTTGGTTGGTTGGTTGGGTAAGTAAATGGTTGGCTGGTTGTTATAAGTTGGTTGGAGTTTATATGGTTGGATATGGTGGATTGTTGGTTGGAGGTAAGATTGGTTTGTTAGTTGGTTTGGTGGTTTGGTTAGAGAGTTGGGTATGGTCTTTGGTTGGTTGGTGGTAGGTAATGATTGGTGGTTGGTAGTGGTGGGTTTGGTTGGTTGGTTGGTTGGTTGGTTGGTTGGTTGGTTGGTTGGTTGGTTGGTTGGTTGGTGGTTGGTGGTTGGTTGGTTGGTTGGTAGTTGGTTGGTTGGTTGTTGTGTGGTTTTTGGTGGTGTCGTTGTGTATGGTTGGCTAGGTTGCTGTTGGTTGTGTTGGTTGTGGTGGTTGGAGTTTGACAGTAGTTCTATTTTGGGGCATGGTAACCGTATAACGTGTAATGGTGCGTCGTTGATGTTAAGGTTGTGTTGGTGTGTGGAGGTCGGATGTATGTTGGCAAGCCGCTCGGTTGTGGTTGGTTGGTTGGTTGGTTGGTTGGTTGGTTGGTTGGTTGTTGGTTGGTTGGTTGTTGGTGTGGTTGGTTGGTTGGTTGGTGGTCGGTGGTTCGGTTGTTGGTTGGTTGGTTGGTTGGTTGGTTGGTTGGTTGGTTGGTTGGTTGGTTGTGTTGGTTGGTTGGTTGGTTGGTTGGTTGGTTGGTTGGTTGGTTGTTGGTTGGTTGTGGTTGTTGGTTGGTGGTAATGTATGGTCTTGTTGGTGTTTGTGTGAGTGCGTTGGTTGGTTGGTGTTGGTTGTTGGTTGGTTGGTAGTTGGTTGGTTGGTAGCTTTGACTGTGAGGTTCTATTTTGGGGCAATTGTAATAGTAATGAAATGTGTAAATGGTGGTCAGTTGATGTAAGGTTAGTGCATTGGTGTTGTGGAGGCGGATGGTGTTGGCAAGCAGCTCGTTGGGTTTGGGTTGGTTGGTTGGTTGGTTGGTTGGTTGGTTGGTTGGTTGGTTGGTTGGTTGGTTGGTTGGTTGGTTGGTTGGTTGGTTGGTTGGTTGGTTGGTTGGTTGGTTGGTGGTTGGTTGGTGGTTGGTTGGTTGGTTGGTGGTTGGTGGTTGGTTGGTTGGTTGGTTGGTTGGTTGGTTGTTGTTGGTTGGTAGTTGGTTGGTTGGTTGGTTGGTTGGTTGGTTGGTTGGTTGTTGGTTGGTTGGTTGGTCGGTAAACTGATTGGTCCGTTGGTTGGTTGGTTGGTTGTTGTTGGTTGGTTGGTTGGTTGGTTGGTTGGTTGGTTGTTGGTGGTTGGTTGGGTTGGTTGGTTAGTGGTTGGTTGGTTGGTTGGTTGTTTGGTTGGATTTTGGTCGGTGAGTTGGTTGGACGGCTGGTTGATTGGTTTGGTGGGTTGGGATTGCCAGTCTCCAACTGAACAATTATTCGCCAAATACAATCACGAGAAATACAAACACTGTTACCATCAAAAGCAAATGGAGCGGGCAAATCAACCCGAAGACAGCAGGATCATATCACCCCGTCTGCTCTCCGTTGGACATCGGTAGGAAGACGCAAGAGATGATGATGATGATGAGGAGGAGGAGGAGGAGGAGGAGGGTAATGATGATAATGATAATGATAATCGATATTATCAATAATGATGATAAGAATGATATTAATAACGATGATATAATGAAGTTGATAATAAATATCATCATCATCATCATCATCAAGTAATAATAATGATTGAAGACTATTTATACAGCGCCCTTGCTGACAAGAACCAAAAGCGCTTCACAAAGGCATACGAGACTAAGGCAGACACACGTAAAGAAATATAGGTCAACTCCTTCCGCTGGATGAAAACGGGCGAACTTTGAACCTTGACTCCTGCACCCTGTTTACCAGTATCCTGCATTGTCGATCATGATAGTACAGCAAAAAAAAAAAAACGTAACCCTCTGATTCCTTCACCCTATCCACCGGCTTCCCGTGAGGGAATCAAAGGGTTAATTTTTTTTGCTGTTGGTGGAGAAGATGCGGGAGTCAAAGGGTTAATGTTAAAGAAGAAATACCAGTAAGTCATAATCAAATATTCTACCCCGTACGTCGATTGGTAAAAAAAATAAAAGGCAGAAAATGGCCAATGACAAAATGTTACACATTTTTGTCCCAGTCAGCCCGTATTGTTAAGCTTCAGCTGATACTATGCTGACGTCGTGTGCAGTGGCATGGAGCGATTGCCTTGTGGATAACACACCATCTCCTCCTACCCCCCACCCCCACCCCCAGCCCGGGATACTAGAGGTTCTGAGTTTGATTCCTAGTCAGGCAGTAACTTTTGTCCTCCTTCCTCCCCACCCCCCTGTCCTCCACCCTTTCAGTAGATTGTGAGTGGTGACCTGAGTGACAGTCTTTTGGATGTGGCAATGACCTGAGGTCCAATGTGCAGCACGCTCTTATTGCACGTAAATAAACCCACGACAAAAAAGGTTGTCCATGGCAAAATGTTATGGCAGAAATCACGTCCACATCTAACCCGGTTGTCGTTTTTGACGTGGTGTTAGCCCTGATATGGCTCTAGTAGTCGGCTAGACTATAAGCAATGTGAACTGAACTGAACTTACACATCTTAAAAAGAAATGAAAAACATATTTTAAAAAATGAGAAAAGAAAACAAACAACAACAAAAAAACAAGCAAATAAAACGAAACAACAACAAACAAACGAACAAAACCAATAAGAAAATTAAGAGGAAAAGAGCAGCCCAGGGTTTACACACATATTCCGTTGTGTGTGTGGGGGGAGGAGAGAAAAGGGAAACCAACACAACCATGAATTCCTAAGGTCAAGACCTTGCCATCGTGTGTGGTTTATTCACAGACTTTTGGCATACGTCATCATCATCATCATCATCATCATCATCATCATCATGTGCCCTGCCACATGGCGTTGGCGATCAAGGCCCTTCATATGTATCTATGCCTCGTCGCTGCAAGGACATCTTCCACCCTCTCTGTCCTCTGCCACCCTGCAAGTCTGTCCAATATTTTCTGCCAGGGTCTACCTGGTGTTCTCTTTCCCTCCAGCTTTCCTGCTGTGACCAGGTGCTCTAATTCCCCTTTCCTCATAAAATGGCCTATAAATGTTGCTTATCTTTTCCTGATCTTTTTTTTTAAAAATTATCTTCTAGTGTCTGCCTCCGTCAAGACTGACTGATTTGTTTTCTTTACTGCCCATGGAACTCTCAACATTCTTCTTAGGAACCACATTTCGGCTTGTTCTGGCCTTGCGTGTTGACTGTGCATGCTTCACAACTGTATAACATTATCGGTTCTATATATCATTCAAGAACTCTCTTCCTGATGTTGATTGATAGGCATTTATTTGTAAGAACGCTTTTCGTCTTCTTGAATGCTGTTTTGGCTTGGCCGATTCTGCTGGTTATTTCCGATGTGCATCTGCCGTCTGGTGAAATGACCGTTCCCAGATATTTAAACTTATTAATCTGTCTCAAAGTTGTGCCATTTGCCGTTATTTTGCATGAGGGGATTTCATTTTTTACTGATTACCATGACTTCAGTCTTCTTGCTATTTAGCTCCAACCCTTTATTTTTGCCTTCTATTTCTAATATATTTTGGCATACGCCATAGTTAATTTGAGTCCTCCCATTTTACGGCATTCGTTTTTGTTCTGTTAGTGCTCAACCTTTTTGACTCCCGCACCCTATATACCAGCATCCTGCATCGTCAACCATGCTAGCAAATAAAAACAATTAACCTTTTGACTCCCTCACCCTATCAACCAGCTTTCTTCAGGCAGCTGGTGGATAGGGTCAGGGAGTCAAAGGGTTTAGTTTTTGCAGTTGGTGGATAGGTGAGGTTAATCATGGAATTACCCAAGCGCTGCAATGCCATCTTGAAAACAGTAGAACTGTTGGGAAGACCACTGACTTTGGTGCCATAAACACACTAAACAAATCCCTACTTAAATATGTAGACGTTGGTGTTAGCGTTCATTCATTACGACATCATTATGCAAGCGGTATAATTATGTACAGTCAACGAGTCAGTAAGCATTCAGCGTTTGTTTCCCTTTATGTGAGTAGCAACAGGACGGTAATATTTTGACTGCGAAGCAATTCCTGCATTTCCTGTTTTCTTTTATGAGTGATCTGTATTTTCATAGGTTTGCTTTATCTCTTCTTGATTCTTCCATTTTCTCCTCACCTGACTTCACCTGTCTCACCTGTCGGCGTTACCAAGTTCAGTGTTGGCCGCTACAGTCCTTGACACCACCACCACCCTCTAAACCATTCTGTCTTGACTTTTGCGGACAACGTCTTGAATATTTAGGCCACTGATGTTGGTTATGTTCTCGATCTATGAAATTGGAGGTCTGCCTTTCTTCCTTTTTGCATCTGTTTTTTTCTTGAAAATTGTTGCCATGAGGTCCGTGTTCTTGCTACGCGACACATGGCCATGTTGGAGTAGATCCCTGGATCATCTGCATTCATTAAGCTTATCTATTTTTGTACATTCTTCCGCCAGCCAATTTTTCTTATCTCCTCTAGTTTTGCTCTTAATTTCTCTATTGAGTTTTTTACTATTTTTTCTTCCACATTTAGTGAGCTTGGCTTTTCTGTTTGGCTAGATCCATAACTTCCTCGCTAATGTAGGGCTTAGTTGGTTTTCTGTGGGGGGGTTGTTTTTTTGTTTTGTTTTTGTTTTGTTTTGTTTGTTTTGTTTTTGTTTTGTTTTTTGTTTTGTTCCCTCACCACTATTCGTAAATGCAAACATTTGTGATGAATTTGTCTCTACATCTAGAAAATGGACATAACCAAAACACACACTTATGTCATTCCATCTTTCAGCGCCTCTGCGCTTGGTGCTGCGTCAAAAACTGAAAAAAAACTGGATGGTTGATTGGAATCCTGGTCAGTGACCAAACTACTGGATGCTACTGTTGTGTGATGTAATCTTTGACAAGTGTTGATTCCTCGTCTCACAGGTTGTGATATTTCTTTCAAAGGTTTCATTTGTAAAGTTTAGGTCTGGCAATTGTAAGTCACTGTCGGTACAAAGATTGTACTAAAACCTGGTTTTTTCCTATAAGATGCTGAATTGCTTAGAAGTGGTGAAAGTTGGTAGGTCACACAGTATTTGCCTTGTGGACTCAGGTCTCAGTTTCTCTGTCTGTTTTCTCGTCTGCGGTAAATAAGTTTCCTGTGTACTTGAATTCTGTAGCTTTGTGAACTTGTTCCAATTGACCCGATGTCCCGCTTGTCAAATGTTTGTCATATTGTCTTGCTGGTGCTGATTTTCATGCCGTAGTTTTTGCAGCTGTTTTTGAACTTGTTTGTATGTTTTTTTGCAGCTTTGTTTTGTGGTATTCATGATCGTTTGGTTATCAGCGAATAGGTGTAATAGTTCATTAAGAGCTTCTGAACCGTATAAATGATGAAAACAATACAGGTGATGGAACACCTCCTTTCGAACACCAGATATTATTTGAAACCGGTTGGAAAATCCGTTTAGAGTCCTTAAAACACTTTCACGATTTGCACACATTGCTCTTGTGTTGTCGAGGAGCCGGCCTTTATTCCATTTTATTCTATATGACTTGAAAACTTCCTGAAGTTTCATTCTGTATACATGGTCAAAAGCCTTTTCTTGATCAACAAAGATGAGTGACGCTGTTTCTGATATTCACATGCTTCTCGTAACATTGAGTATCTGTGCATCCTCTCCCTTGTCTGAATTCAAACTGGGAATTAGAATGTTCCATTGTGTTAGTAAGTTGGTCTAAACTTTTTGGTGGTATATTTTGTTGACTTAGCTGGGCAGGATATATCTCTATAGGTGTTACGTTCTTTCTGGCTCTCTTTATTTATTTTTTTTTTCATATGGGCACCACAACTGATGTCTGCCATTCATGTGGACCCACCTTATTTGCAAGATTTTTTAAATATCATGGTCAGCCACGACTCCAGTCTCACGAAAGACTATCCTAGCATCAGTTCTGATACCATCCACACCTGCGGTCTTGTTCTTAAGGCTGGAATTCGCTGTACTACTGATTTCTGTCTTCAAAATATCTGGTTCTTTGTGTTCTGAATATTTTTGGATGAACTGGAACTTGATATTGCCTTGACGGCTCTGTCAAAACCAACACAGGATCTATGCAGCAAGGACATCAGATCAAGAATAGGCATGGCCAAGCAAAAATGGTCCAGTTGAACAACATATGGAAAGATAGAGGCATACCAACGAAACTGAAAATAAAATTTTACGCTGCTTAATTTGGCCTGTTGTCATGTACGGATGTGAAGCCTGGACTTTATAGAAAGATGACGAAATAAATAAACACAGCAGAAGTGTGGTTCTACAGGCGTCTTCTCAGAGTGAAATGCACAGACAAAATAACCAATGAAAGCGTGCTAAAGGAATTAGTTGCCAACGTAAAATGCTCCCAGACATCAACAAAAGAAAACTGAAGTATATCGGGCACATGAACAGAAACACAAGAACCGACTTGATGACATCAGTCCTGCAGGGGAGAGTCGAGGCAAAGAGAAAACAAGGAAGGCCAGCAAATCCTTCATGGACAACATCGCTGACAGCCTGCAAACTGGGGCTCCATGACATCATACACTAGATCAGGAGCAGAGACTGTGTCGCGTGGCGATCCGTCGTGACAAGAAGTGGAGCTCCCATCGTCGTCCACAGCGATGGAGATCTATAGATGAGATGAAATGAGATAAAGTATTTTCCCCATCCTTGTGTGATTTTGTCTTCATCGAACAAAGGGTTCTGTCTTTGTCACTGATAACGGTTGTTAATTAATTTTAAAACCCCTTCACCGCTAGTGATTTTAGAATGTTAAAGTCCCCAGCGCCAGCTGTTTTAAAGAAAAAACAAGAAAAATGCACGTACCGACTTCAAATGACTGTAGCTTTCTTATTTCTCAACCAAATTGCTTTCTGTTTTTTGTTGTTGTTGTTGTTTTTTGTTTGTTTTTTTGTTTTTTGTTTGTTGTTGTTTTTTTAAGAAAGAAGAATGATTGGACTTTGGGATTATGCAACAATAAAGTCTGTCAGCAATCTGCCAGACGATCGCCAAAAGGCGCATCGGCGGTGAAAGGTGGTCGAATTGCATAAGATAAAACAGACTACCGTAAACCAGTTTATCGCAA
>JAPXFY010000016.1:12272313-12279813 GCA_030674185.1 Monoplex corrugatus | reverse complement strand
GTTTTTGCTTTGCTAGCATGGTTGGCAATGCAGGATGCTGGTGGACAGGGTAAGGGAATCAAAGGGTTAAGTTTTTGCTTTGCTAGCATGGTTGGCAATGCAGAATGCTGGTGGACAGGGTAAGGGAATCAAAGGGTTAAGATTTTGCTTTGCTAGCATGGTTGGCAATGCAGGATGCTGGTGGACAGGGTAAGGGAATCAAAGGGTTAAGTTTTTGCTTTGCTAGCATGGTTGGCAATGCAGGATGCTGGTGGACAGGGTATGGAAATCAAAGGAATAAGAAATTAATAAATATGTGGAAAGGTCAGTGATGGGTGTTTGGAATGTTATTTCAAAATCAGCAAAGCGACAGTCTGCATCAGCGTCATAGTTCAAATGGATATTGTTATTGTTATTGTTATTGTTATTGTTTAAATCCCAGCCGACTGCGTAAAGCCATATCAGGGCTATAACCGCTTCAAAACATACAAAACTTCAACACACACAAAAAAAGAAAAGAAAATGACACACACATATCAATGCATTCGCGCACGTATTCTAAAGAGATGCCCCTGGCGTTGACCACTCCGTCCACCTGAATACAAATTTAAGCATACCTAAGGACACCAAAACATATATGAAAACAGGCATAAAAATTACCTAAAATTGTTTCCGCATATTTCACCTCCCTAGAGGCAAAAATGCTCTTAATACATGTACTTTATTATCAATCCTAAGAAAAAGTACTTAAGACCTTATCGAACACATACAGGTGAATGGACCAGAAAGGCAGAAAACGGTAGGAAGAAATGACTGAAAGCAAAGAAACAAGGCAGAAAAAAGAAAGTGACGGAAAAGAGGACATTTCTAGCACAAAATTTCAAGATGGTGGGGATACTATTTATACTGAAAGAGTCCCCAGCATCCCAACGGGGGAAGTTCAAATGGATAAGAACTAAATCAATCAAGTCACCAAGAGGTGATATACCCTACTTGGATACCAATGAAAGTGACTTTGATTACATGTATATCAATGCTATTTCAGGACTGTCGTCAATGAACGTGATGAAGTAACACCACCAAGGAGTAACCGTTATTGACGACATACTGAAAGATGCAGAAGACTGAGACCTCAGCTGGCGGCACACTGACAGCAGTGATAGTCCTGACCCTGACAGACGCCAGTGTCACAGGTCTGCTGGGCTGTTTGCTGGCTGACGTCTGCATATTAAACATGCCACTGTACACCTGTGACAAGCTCTACGTCTTCTTCTTCTTCCTGCTCGTCCTCCTGCAGACTATACTGAACCTGTACCGCTCATGGCTACACATGTGGACCGGCTGTTACAACGCGGTCCGGATCAACTCACAAAATCTCTGCACTGACCGTCTTAAAGTGCTTGAAGGCAAGGGTCAAGTCATAGGCACCTATCTCCTTCTTAATGTTGGACTGTTTTTAACAATTGTATACGTATGTTCGGGACTCTCTATGAACGAGAATGTGGATGATCTCGAAGAACTGTGCGTGTATTCTGTGTTGTGTGTAGGTTTGACGTCATCCATGATTTACGTCATCGTTACTCAATTTTCTATTATCTTCATCCCGGCCTTGTTGTTGACTGCTGTTAACGTTTATTTGGGGAAACGATTCCAGTGTACTGTATTTGCCGTCAAAAGAATCCTGGACGTGCAAACGTCGACGAATGAAAAGATTTCTTCAGAAAAGCTTAACGATATGTTTACAGTTTCAGGAGTAGGAAACGACTCAACTGTTTCTTACTGTAGAATAGTGTGGGACGCATTTTGGTCAGCCACTGTCGTGTTTTTTCGTATGGCGTTTTCATTGTGTTCATGCGCCAGTTTTGAAGTATACTCAAAAATGATGACATTGCTCGTTTATTATGTTCTGGCAAAAAGCAGTTTAAGTGTTCTTTGTTGTATTATCTTATGCCTGTGT
Source organism: Monoplex corrugatus (assembly GCA_030674185.1). Lineage (NCBI taxonomy): Eukaryota > Metazoa > Mollusca > Gastropoda > Littorinimorpha > Ranellidae > Monoplex > Monoplex corrugatus. The sequence goes on along the minus strand of JAPXFY010000016.1, from coordinate 12,277,877 downwards.
CCTCGACCGTGGAAGGTTTAGAACTGTACGGGCCTTTTCTTCATCTTTACTGCACACAGCATATGTTGACATGCGACCACATCTCAAACCGAATCGGCCATTGATTAGTTGATATTTTGGTTAATGCAGCAGATATCTTGCTTATGCATATGCATCGAACATGACCTGAAGGAACAAAGTCGCATGATCGAAAGAAGCATGTTGAACTCTTCTTTACCGTCACTCTGGGCTAAACTGCTGAGGAAATAGTACGAAAAAATGAGGGTTAGATCTTAGATCTAACCGTGGGAACAACCGGACGCAGTCACGCGGGAAAGATGCGCTTTCAGACTACGAGGAGGTAAGACAGAATATGTACACATTCGAAATGTAGGCCTAATGCAGACATGTTTACCCCCAGTTCAAGCCAGGAGGGAGATTGGGGTCCAAAAATAGGGAGATTTGTGCTCCAACTAGGGAGATCCCAATCTTTAAGGATATTGAGCGCAGTGTAACGTTGAGCGTACTGGTTGAGCCCATAATAATACAATATTGCATAAAAAAATTCATATTTCAAGTTTGAATGTTTCGTATGATTGATGATCACATTAATAAAACCTTTTAAAAATTAAAATACTCTGGACTCACTGACATGCAAGCGCGCGCGCACACACACACACACACACACACACACACACACACACACACACACACACACACACACACACACACACACACACACACACACACACCTTTCAGCAGAGTTGAAAACACATCTGTCACAGTTGGACACTTGTCAGCATAGATGATCAAACAAAAATTGTCCATCCATTCCATGGTTATTTCCAACACAGTCAGTCTTTCCTTGGTCCCAAAGAAAAAACTACAACTTCTTCACAGAAATGTAACAGAACACTTCAATTATTTGAAGTCACTGAATACCATCCATGTACCAACTTTAAGCAAAGAGACGAAAGAGTCAAAAACCACAACATCCAGTACAATTGGGCGCTTGTCAGCATCACTGATTACACAAAATATTGTCTTCCACAGCTATTCCAAAAAGAATCAGCTCCTCGATTCCTGGATAAAATTACATTAATAACTCACCTCCCCCCCCCCCCCCTTCAAAAGTTTCCTATTGCTTGAGGGAATTGTAGTAGGCACTCTTGAGGGTTTGGAGGTCCTTTTGACTGTACTCAACATCAGCTGCATTTCCTGGCTTTGCTTTCAGGACAAGTAAAGCTTCTGTTGTCTCAGCCAGCAAGGATGATCTGTGCTCTGTGCATGTCTTCCTGACCATGGAGAATATCCTCTCACATGCAGCAGAAGAGTGAGGAATGGTAAGGACCCCCTTCATGACACAGGACAGTTTCCTGATTGAAGGATGCTTCTGTCCTAGCTGGTGCCAGATCCAGTCTACTCTGTCTGTCTGGTGGTCTTTTTTGGCTGCCTCCAGGATTTCATGGATGTCGTTGGTGCTCATAAATTGGTACTTAGAAAACTCCTCCTGGATGTCATCTGATGTGCAGTCCTCTGGAAGCAAACAGGGGAATTTCTTGAACAGAAAGTCCACATCACTGGCCTTTGCTATCAACCTCTTCTCAGGGTCTACAGCTTGTGCAGCAAGCAGAACCTTATCATCCAAGGGGAGTTTTTCCAGCAAGTAGGAAACTGTAGTTTCGAAGTACCTACGAACTGAAGAAAAGAAATCTGCAATCCTTGAATCCCTCAAGTTGTGTTGTTCAGCTTGTTGGAGCATGTCTCTGGCACTAGATCCAATGAGAAGATCAGCATCCTCCTTCTGGTTTTCCCGCAGTCTGAACTGGACCTCTTTTACTGGCTTGTTCAGAACTGCTGCAGGCTGCAGAAATCTACAGAAGAGATCTTTGATCAGCTCCTCCAAATTCTGTTGCAGTTTATGGATCATGGGGGCATCTGTCTGCAGGTGAAGCAGAACCTTGTCATACACCTTGACAGTGTATGACAGAAAGGACAGGGACAACCTGTTGGTTGGTGAGCGCAGAAACGTGTGGATCAGCTCCACCTTCTTGAGAGAATAAGCTGCTGGCTCCTCAGACACTTCAGTAGCTGTAGCACTGGCCTCTTGTGGGGCTTCTGCTTTTCTCTGCTTTCCTTGTTCTTTCTTTTCCTTTGCCTTTTCGAGTTTTCTTTTTTCCTCTCTGAAGAAATGGTGCAGTGGCTCCCAGTTCTGCAGCAGTCTGAGAATGCATCGCCCAATGCTCAGCCATCTTGTGCTCACATGCTTGAGCATCTTGTGTTGTTCTGTGTTGTACAATCCTTGGAGATTCTTCAGCTCTTCCTGCCTGTTGACGCTCTTTTGAAAGTAATGATAAATGTCCACCAGGATTTCAGCCACAGGAGGGAGGCAGCTTGCCCCTTTCTGTGCCCCAATGTGAACCAGGTGCAGGCAACACCTGGCCAGGTGAACCTCTCTCTGTTCTTCTCTGACAAAATGGTACACACCTTTGTGAGCACCAGTCATCACGTTTGCATTGTCACAACCAAATGCAACCAGATTTCTCCATGGAATACCCTGGGCCAGTAGTTCACGTTGCATTAGCTGAAAAATGTTTTCTCCAGTTGACGCTTCATGGAGAGTAGGGAGAGCCAGCAGTTCTGGGGATACCAGTCCATTTGGTCCTTCAATGGTAACAACCAAAGGAAATTGTTTCTTATCCTTCTCGTTACTACCATCTGTGGCAATGCCAAAAGGCTGTCTCTGCATTCGTTTGGCAAGGTCTTGCATATTGAGGGCAGACATTTCTTTTACCATGGCAGTTGCTTTATTTCTGCAGCACTTCATACCTTTTCAAACAGAAAAAAATTAAGAGAAGTCTGTATAATACACATAAAATATGCGCCAGTTAACCTAAACAGACACACGCAGTTAACAATAACACACTTTAAACAAACCTTAACACATGCACACACACACACACACACACACACACACACACACACACACACACACACACACACACACACACACACACACACACACACACACATTATATGTGAGTCACATGCACACTCGCAAACACACACACACTAACCACACACATACACACACTACATACATGCACACACTCACAAATACACTGTTACATTGCACACACTAACACACACACACACACACACACACACTCAAACATTTACATTGCACACACTAACACACACACACACACACTCAAACATTCATATACCACACACAATCATACACCACACATGCAAACATCTATACAAACACACATGTAAGCAAAACACACACACACACACACACACACACACACACACACACACACACACAAAGGACACTGTACACACAAAAAGTGTGAATACCCAAAACTTCAATTCCATCCAACAAATGTACACACACACATTGTGAGTAGGTAAACAACACTGTGTGTCTCTCACTCACACACACACTGTGGTGTGTGTGGTGTGTGTGTGTGTGTGTGTGGTGTGTGTGTGTGTGTGTGTGTGTGTGTTTTGACAGAGAGAGAGAGAGAGACAGACAGACAGACAGACAGACAGACAGACAGACAGACAAGAAAACACACACACACACTCTCTCTCTCTCTTTCTTTTAGGGAGGGTGGTGGTGAAGAGCCATACAATTAAAAAGTATGCCATGACATTTACATAACTTACCTGCAGCAATCTTTGAATCTGGAAACATCATCTTGAAAGCTGCGGTCAATTTGTCAGCTGATGCAAGTGACAAGTTCAGGTCTGCGATCACGCCACACAGTATTGCTTCTGCTTTTGTGATCTGCGTCTGCAGATCGTTTGCCGACGAAAGACGTCCTGTCTCCAGCATTGAAGTCAAGGTTGCAGATCCCTTTTGCATTGTCTTTTTTGTTTTATGGCTATTACTGGAGGTGTGCTTTTTGCAATCATTCAAGCCCCCAGCTTTGATTTGAAAGTCCGTATTGCATACTGTGCAGTGCGCAAACGTCGTTCCACGACGAGACGGTTTCAACTCAGGAAACGCAACTCTGAAATCTGACTTCCAGTGTGAATCATATTTTTTCTTTTTCACAAGTGGAATATCCTTTGTTGACGACCCTTCATCATCTGTTTCATGGTCGTTTGGCCTCTTCGATGCCATTTTTGTTCAATCAGCACTGTAAAGCTTCACGAACCTTTTTGAATTCAACGCCACACGCTTTCCAGTGCCAAACATCGACCGATCGCCAACAATGGCCGCCTAGCTAAACTTCATTCTCATTGGTTGGTTCTTTTCTGTAAGCCAATCGGATGAGGTGTAGCAAAAAGCTTTCAGCAGAGCCTCTTTAATACCGGAATCGGTCCCCAAATCGCCGATTTTTTAAAATGATTCTCGCGAAAGCTAAAAATCGGGAGATTCAGCACAGTCGGCGGGAGATCGGGAAATCACTACGAAAATCGGGAGTCTCCCGCCAAAATCGGGAGGGTAAACAGGTCTGCTAATGCCACGCACATGGTGGATATTAGTTTTAGGTTTTTCGATTATGTGATTCTGTTCTCTCAGGTCATGGTTCATACATACGTATTTGCAAAATGTCTGCCGTGAAATGGAAAATATCAACCAATCATTGGTCGGTTCAGTTTCAGATGTAGTCGCATGTGCATTGTTGTCTTATATGATTTTCTTTGAATGTTCGTTCGTGCTTCAGTTCGTTTTTCCGTTCTTTTTATGCATTTCTTTAATATCTTCTATATGCATTTTATATGCCTTTACACAAAGAGCGCTTTCGTTTCATTAGGGTGTCCTTTGTAATGGGCTGTGATTTGAACGTGCACTGGTATAGGTCTACAGTGGACCTTACATGTATCTTTAACCCTCAATATTGGCTGGATGTCTTTGTTTTTCTTGTGTGTGTTTATTTTTGTTTTGTTTTGTTTTGTTTTTCCATAAGCCACTGAGCACTGACGTGGCTTATACGACTTTGACCTTTTACCTGCATATTTGATTCTGCATAGGTATGCACGCAAAGGAATTTCAGACACACCAGATCTGTACATATTCTGTTGACCTGGAAGATGCTGCGGAGTTGATAGGAAAACTTGGAATCCACAGACGATTTTCATCCACTTTCGCCACTGAAAATATTTCTCAAAATTAGTGACCAAAGCCACAGGTATCTGTATCTCTCAAGGCTGGCCGGGCGCCAAGCTCTACTATGAAAGGAAGAAATCCAAAACAAGTGCGACCACCCACGTTCAAGCAAACAGGAACCAGAAAGAAAGAAAAAACGAAAATGGAATCAGAATATGTATTCGTTACAACTAGACAAGACAGACGCAAATTTTCAGCGAACTTGCCTTTTTCAAGCGTAAACCGAGTAAACGTAAAATCACAAACGCACAGACACCAAATACAAAAATTTAGGGAAAAAGAATGAAACTTCCTTGCTGCTTCGTCCGGTGGGAGAAAAGGGCTGAGAAGGAAAGGTGGAATACCGTCACGAAATTTCCATCGGAAATGGAGCTCCATGGTGCCATCATTATCAGAGGCCCCATGCTCATCATCATCACAGCATTGAAAAAAAATTCTCAGTCATGGTGACCTCAGTTTC
>JAPXFY010000016.1:12259813-12262313 GCA_030674185.1 Monoplex corrugatus | reverse complement strand
AGACAGACAGACAGATAGATAGATAGATAGATAGATAGATAGATAGATAGATAGATAGATATAGATAGATAGATAGATGGATGGATGGATGGATGGATGGATGGATGGATGGATGGATAGGTTATATTTACACAAACTAATTGAATTGTATTGAGAGCAATAGTTTTGTACTATCAAAATCAGTGCATGTTGAGGAAAACCTTCTAAGAACATTGTCGGTTTTTTTCCTCTCAAATTAATATCACTGACCTGATTTCAGTTTTCAGTGCTTCAAAGAGAACATTTCAGGGCTGGATCAGTCATGCGGATTTATATATAAATCTGTCTCGATTGTTTATAATCCACAAGCGTTCAGTAGACTGTAGGAAGCTGTGACAGAGGACTGAAGCTGATCCAGAAAATTCTATATGCACTCAAAACGATGAATGATGATGTGTGCTGTGCGTCGAATGAAGTTGTTAAAAAATGCATTATACAAGAACGACATGTATTCTATTTTGTGTTTGTATAATGTTTATAATGTATTTACACCCTTTCAAATGGGGCTTTGGCCTTACTGAATAAATTTCTGATTCTGATTCTGATTCTCTGTACTAGGCTGGATGCAGGAAAATGATATCACTGGTGAGCACCGAGGAGGATTTAAACAAAATTACTCAACAATAGACCATATGTGTATATTGATGCCTTCTATACAAAAACAGGTTTCTGTGAATTGTACGTTTCCGTGGCTTCTATTGATTTTGTGTCATGAATATGTACAAATGTGTGAAGGCGAAAGTGAGATGTGGTTCTACTCTAACAAACTGTATCAGCTGTACATATGGTGTGAAGCAAGATGATGTGTGTAGTCCTATTTTATTTTCTCTGGTTTATCAATGTATGGACTCTTAACGTTAATAACTCTGGGAAACATGGTGGTGCATCACTTACAAACGATTCTTTAAAATTATTTATTCTTCTTTCGGCTGATGATATAGTTTTATTGTCATAGACAGCAATGGGTTTACAAATTGAGTGACTGAAATAAGACTAATATTATGAGTATGAACTTACGTATAGTTAAACCGGGGTATCCGGAATGTGAATGGTTTTACACACACACCTTTCGTAAAAAAACAAACTTATCGACCGTAGTTGGCAGATTTGGAACATGTACAGGATAGTAACAGATTTGATTTTTTTTTATAGATTATCTGAATTCCATGATTGTATTCCTACGTATTTTGAAAATGAGTCTTGATAGAGATTAAAAACGCAAGGCAACAAACTTTAGATTAAACATTTCAGACAAACAACATTTATATGACATTTTATGAGGCGAGAGAAACTTGAGCACCTAGTCACAACAGGAAAGCTAAAGGAAAAGAGAGCACCAGGTAAACGCAGGTGCAAAATATTGGACAGTTTTACAGAGTGGATGAGGACAGAAAGGGTAGGAGATGTACTTGCAGCGACAAAAGATAGATTTGTATGGAGGACCATGATCGCCAACGCCATGCAGCAAGGCACATGATGATGACTGTTAATTAATACCGTTACGGACGAGCAGCCATTCGTAGTCTTCTGTCTTCTATGTCAAAAATCACAGGAAGATGAAATTCACTTTGTACTTTTGTGTCCAATGTTAAAGGATATAAGAGCAGAATTTATACTGCAAAAGTTTCATAGACATCCTTATTTGCTCAAGCTTGTTTTGTTAATATCATCAGTGAACAAAGATACAGTGAAACGTTTTACAATTTACATCACTTGTACAAAGCGTTCAAAATGTGAAATGTTGTTACAACACACTTAATGTTTGTACAGATATGTGGTTTTATTGTTTTTGTGTCATCACACCTTCTGAGGGACCATGGTCTTTATGAATAAATTATCTGAATCTGAATCTCTCTCTCTCTCTCTCTCTCTCTCTCTCTCTATCTATCTATCTATCTCTCTATCTATCTATCTCTCTCTTCCTTTATTTCTTTTTCTCTCTCTTTATTTCTTTCTCTCTCTCTCTCTCTCACTTTCTCTTTTACTTCGCTTTCTCTGTCTGTCTGTCTGTCTCTCTCTCTCTCTCTCTCTCTCTCTCTCCCTCTTTCTCTCTCTATCTCTCTTTCTCTCTCTTTCTCTTTTTCAGGACGAATACACTTTGTTCGGGTCTGCAATCAACATCAAAGTAAGGAAACATACAGGCCTGTTTAATAATACAAAAGACAAATCCGGAGAGCTGGAACAATCCACACGCTCTCTGTTTTATATTACTGATCCAATCCATTGAATAAATGATACCATAGAGAGAGAGAGATAGAAAAAAATAGCCCGAAAGACAAACAGACGCAATACAGCAAAAGGCACACAGCAAATGGTCCCAACACAGCCATGGAGGGACACGTTCCATTATGTATTTAGATCAGTACTTGGATACCTTTTGTACAATGATAGGTTTTCTTTTACCATATTCACTCTTGATTCTATCATTCCTCCTTATCCCATTGTTGAAGAGGGTGCATGC
>JAPXFY010000016.1:12237313-12244813 GCA_030674185.1 Monoplex corrugatus | reverse complement strand
GACACACAAGCAAGATATAATATTAGAGACACACAATGATACAGTATTCATAGACACACAATGATACAGTATTCATAGACACACAGACAATGATACAAGTATTTATAGACACACAAACAGTGATACAAGTATTCATAGACACACAAACAATGATACAAGTATTCATAGACACACAAACAATGATACAATATTTTAAAAAACAAAACAATTATACAAGTATTCAACAGACACACAAACAATGATACAAATACTCATAGACACACAAACAATGATACAGGTATTCATAGACACACAAACAATGATACAAGTATTCATAGACACACAAACAATGATACAAGTACTCATAGACACACAAACATGATACAAGTACTTATAGACACACAAACAATGATACAAGTATTCATAGACACACAAAAACAATGATACAAGTATTCACAGACACAAAAACAATGTGTTTGACTGATTAAAATTGAACTAAAGAGAGCGAAAAAAATTAGAGGACCACTTTGTTCATCTCCCTCTGCTCGTTTCTGACCATGAAGCAGCCACCCTTCAAATGGTGCTGACACATAACAGATCACTGGCTTTGTTCTGGGTCCTTTGTTCCACTGGCACTTGACCAGTGAAGCAATCAACTTTCAAATGTACTTACAATCAGCAGGTAATGTGTCATGATTGAATGGGACTATTTCACAGTCAAACGTCATTCACAGGCAATAGACTACTTTAATGTGATTGGCAAAAAGCAATATCCATCCAACACCTGTTCTTTGTGTGACAGGTTGCAGTCACAGTCACTTCTGTTACTATGATGAACGCTGAGTTTTGTCTCTTTCACGTAAAATTATTATTAGTCAACAGATTGATTTCTTCTTTTATTATTGTTACTATTTATTATTATTATTTGTTATTATTATTATTGTTATTATTACTATCATTATTGTTATTATCATCTGGAGAGTCACATTCCAATGGTTTTACAGGCCCTCTATTTAGGCAAAACTAAAATGATTGTTTCTCGAAAATCTGTAGAACGGACATCGTCTCGGGCTTGGTTTCCGGAAGTGCGCATTGCGCATGTCACGGTCGGTTTTCCTTGCCTCTCTATTAACTGGCGAGGTACAAAATTAAGGAAATGCTTACGCTGTCCTGGGCTGTATTGTTGTGATGCTGTATTAATGGCCCGTCAGGTACAGGTATAGTTGAATAGTAGTTTTAAAATGTAGGATATTTATAGAAACATCTTTAGGGAAATGTTAAGTTTGTGTGACTTGTTATTTTGCTGTTGTTGTACGCATATCCGCATATATCAATATACACACATACATATGCACATATTCTTACACACACACACACACATATATATATATATATATGTGTGTGTGTGTGTGTGTGTGTGTGTGTGTGTGTGTGTGTGTGTGTGTGTGTGTGTGTGTGTGTGTGTGTGTGTGTGTGTGTGTGTGTTTGTGTACGTTCCTCTGACAGAGGAAATAGCATGCTGGCTGGACTCGGTGGGAGTAACTATGTGTGTGTGTGTGTGTGTGTCTGTGTGTGTGTGTGTGTGTGTCTGTGTGTGTGTGTGTGGTCTGTCTGTGTGTGTATGTGTATCTTTGTGTGTGTCTATGTGTATCTTTTTTTGTATGTGTGTGTGTGTATGTGTGTGTGTATGTGTGTGTGTGTGTGTGTGTGTGTGTGTGTGTGTGTGTGTGTGTGTGTGTGTGTGTGTGTGTGTGTGTGTGTGTGTGTGTTGTCTATCGCGCGCGAACTTGTAACCTTGTAAGATTGTTTTAAGATTATTTAATATTGATATTAGTGTCGGCAGCGTTGTTTTTTGCTGTTGTAATTGTTTCTACGGTCGTTGTTATTGTGTGTAAATTATACTGTTCATTTTTATTTTCTGTATGTGTTTTATGCATGTGTGCTTCTTCTTCTTGATGGTCATACAGCAACAGTGCCGTTAGTACCACGAAGCGGAGCTATGTAAAATTTCGTCAGTAATAGTAATAATAGGACAGGAGTAGCAGCAGTAGTAGTAGCGGGAGGAGTACAAGTAGGAGTAGTAGTAGCAGTAGTAGTAATAGTAGTCGGAGGAGGAGTGATGGTGGTGGTTAGCAGTAGTAGTAGTAGTAGCAGCAGCAGCAACAGCAGTAGTAGTAATAGCAAGAGTAGGAGTAATAGTAGCAAGTAGTAGGGGAGGAGGAGTAGCAGTAGTGATAGTAGTAGCAGTAGTAGTAGTGGTGGTGGTTGTGGTGGTGGTGGCATCAGTAGTAATATCTTAACGTGAGAAGTGCGTGTGTGCCCTGTCAATCTATGGGACAGCAGTGCTCTGTGTAAGCCTACATGTATGTTGAGTGCCAAATGATGAGGACAACACGAAAACCCTGTTAACAGACAACTGTCCTAACAACTGCATGGTTCGCCTACTATGGCAACAGGATTCCCTTTCTGCTTTGCAGGCAATTGCTTAACGAAACATTAATCACCCTGAACTAGTGAAGTTCTTTGAAGTGTATTCTACTCTTGCAAATGAAGGTTACGAGATTGTTTTTGCCTGGATTCCTGGCCATATTGGTATTGGAGGCAATGAAAAGGCTGACTCTCTGGCCAAGGAGGCTTCAATGATAAAGATGTCTAAGTCCTTGATCCCTTACACAGATGTCAAATCGAAAGTACACAATTACGTAAGAAATCTGTGGCAGGAGGATTGGAATGAACAGACAGATAACAAACTTTTCCAAATCCGCCCTAACCTGAAAGAAATTCTCCCATCTGCTGCAGGAAACCGTAAGAAAGAGACAGTGTTATGTAGATTACGCACGGGTCACACATCCTACACTCACTCGTACCTTTTGAAGAATGAAGAAGCACCATGGTGTATACCATGTGATGAACCGTTAAGCATCCGACACCTCCTCCTCGATTGCTGGGACTTATACGATGTAAGACAAAAGCACTACACGGCGGACTCCTTAAAGAAGCTCTTCCGAGACGTCCCCCCTGATGCAATTTTCCAGTTTTTACAAGAGATCAATAGATTTCACTTGATGTGATTTTACGTGTTTTTCTTTAATAGCATTTTAGATTTGCAAGGTTGACGGTGAACATGGTTTTTAACTGTTGTCTTTTGTCTTAACGGGTTGTTCTTTTCTTTTTGACGTGGTGTTAGCCCTGATATGGCTCTAGTAGTCGGCTGGGCTATAAGCAATATGAATTGAATTGAATTGAATTGTTATTTTTGTTTAAAGCCCAGCCGACTGCGTGGACCCATATCAGGGTTACAAGTGTTCCAAACGTACATAATACTTCAACAGGAAGAAAAAAAGGAAAAGAAAATTAAGAACACATATCAATGCATTCACGCACATAATCTAATGAGATGCCCCTGGAGTTGACCACTCCGTCCAATTTATCACACAGGGGATTTTTAAAAATACCTGAATACAAATTTAAAGACTATATATATTATGTGTGTGTGTGTGTGTGTGTGTGTGTGTGTGTGTGTGTGTGTGTGTGTGTGTGTGTGTGTGTGGTGTGTGTGTGTGTGTGTGTGTGTGTGTGTGTGTGTGTGTGTTTTATTGGCAAACCATGTTTGAAATTCTGAAATTCTTCTGAAATTTTTGGAGCTTTTCGCTCATCATCAGAGTTCTAGAAAAGGAGAAAATAACACAGATGTTATCAAACCAAGTAACAGAAATCAGCATTAAACACGAACAACACTAAAATGTGAAGCGATCATACAAAATGATTACAGCTTAATTGTCAGCTGTCGGCTTCGAAACTCATCTCTGGTGTTGATCGTAGGTCCCAATTCTTTATATGCAATGCTTCAAGCGTCATCAAAAATGTTTCTCCCCGGGTTGTTGCGTCTAATATCGTGACATCGTTTACGCCCATCGTCTTCACTCCACATTGGTCCATATGTGTTTTCATCGGCCCACTGTTTTTGATGTGCTCTCTGAAGCGAGATTGCAAATGTCGGCTGGTTTGGCCGACATAGCACGCGTCACAGCGCGGACAGTTGAATTTATAAACAACTCCGCTTCTCAAGCACTTCTTTACCGGTGGCTTTAGCGACAGAAGGACGGTTTTCAATTTTCTAATCGTCATCACAATCTTAAATGGGGAATCTAGTCGATGAAGTGAACGAGCATAATCCTCCGTTACCTTTCCTCTATACTGCAGCCTCATAGGTATCGTATCTTTCACCGTTTTATCTTTTTGCACACTCTCCTTATCCTTGGGACACATTAGTTCTGATAAAGCCTTTTCAATGATTGGGTCATAAAAAATCGGTGGGCACTGGTTCCGTTCCAGAATCCACTTTGCTCGTTGCAGGGAATGATGAAAATTCATCCAAGTGCTGCAAGCTATCCAGACTCTATGCACAAATCCAGACACCACCGATCTCTTGGACCGTTTTGGCGCCAACTCATGAAAGTTCATGACAATTCTTTATCCGTTGGCTTATTACACCAAGTTGATGACAAGGCAACATCTTCATTTGTTATCAAAATATCAAGAAACAAAATCCTCCATTTTCTTTACACTCACATGTGTAATTTAAGACATGGATGTATTTTATTGATGTATGCCACTTTGGAATCTATTTCTCCACGCTTTGATTCACACAAAATGTCGTCCATATATCTAGTATAAGATTTTTCATCACCTTTGTTTTCTTCGTCGAAATGGCTCATCCAGCCATTGGCCAAGTGAGGCGCTGGCGGGCTTCCCATGGCATTATATATATATATATATGTGTGTGGTGTGTGTGTGTGTGTGTGTGTGGTGTGTGTGTGTGTGTGATGTTTTGTGTGTGTGTGTGTGTGTGTGTGTGTGTGTGTGTGTGTTGTGTGTGTGTGTGTGTATGTGTAAACGGGCCTATATTACCTACAATTGCTACGGCATTTCCCTAGAGCCAAAAGTGCACTGAGTACATGTACCCAATTATCAATCCGAAGAGAAAGTACGTAAGACTTTATCGAACACATACAGGTCAATGGACCAGAAGGCAGAAAACGGTAGGAAGAAATGACAGAAAGCAAAAGAGAGAAAGAAACAAAAGAGAACGACAGAAAGAGTGAATTTAGCACAGAATTTCCAGAAGATGGGGATACTATTTATACTGAAAGAGCCCCCCTGCCTCGGCACGGGGGGGGGGGGGGGGGATCATACAGTTAAAGGAATGAGCGCTTCGGTCGTTTATTGTTTACTGATATGTGAATGTGAGATTAAATTCCATTTTGACCTTTATCTCTCTCAGCCTGTCCAACAAGCCTCCACCAGCTTCCTTGTGTTCGTCTTACTCCTCATCAGGGTAAAGAGAAGAAGATGACCAAACCGTGTTGACATTCATCGTGTGTATGTTGACATTCTTCGTGTGTGTGTGTTGACATTCTTCGTGTGTGTGTGTGACATTCTTCGTGTGTGTGTGTGTGTTGACATTCTTCGTGTGTGTGTTGACATTCTTCGTGTGTTTGTTGACATTTTCTGTGTTTGTTGACATTTTCGTGGTGTGTTGACATTCTTCGTGTGTATGTTGACATTCTTCGTGTGTATGTTGACATTCTTCGTGTGTATGTTGACATTCTTCGTGTGTGTGTATGTTGACATTCTTCGTGTGTATGTTGACATTCTTCGTGTGTATGTTGACATTCTTCGTGTGTTTGTTGACATTCTTCGTGTGTTGTTGACATTCTTCGTGTGTTGTTGACATTCTTCGTGTGTTTGTTGACATTCTTCGTGTGTTATGTTGACATTCTTCGTGTGTTTGTTGACATTGTTCGTGTGTTGTTGACATTCTTCGTGTGTGTTGTTGACATTCTTCGTGTGTATGTTGACATTCTTCGTGTGTATGTTGACATTCTTCGTGTGTGTGTTGACATTCTTCGTGTTTCGTGTGTTGTTGACATTCTTCGTGTGTATGTTGACATTCTTCGTGTGTATGTTGACATTCTTCGTGTGTATGTTGACATTCTTCGTGTGTGTGTTGACATTTTCGTGTGTTGTTGACATTCTTCGTGTGTTTGTTGACATTCTTCGTGTGTGTGTTGACATTCTTCGTGTGTGTGTTGACATTCTTCGTGTGTGTGTTGACATTCTTCGTGTGTTGTTGACATTCTTCGTGTGTTGTTGACATTCTTCGTGTGTATGTTGACATTCTTCGTGTGTATGTTGACATTGTTCGTGTTGTTTGGTGTTGTTGACATTTTCGTGTGTTGTTGACATTCTTCGTGTGTGTGTTGACATTCTTCGTGTGTGTGTTGACATTCTTCGTGTGTATGTTGACATTCTTCGTGTGTATGTTGACATTGTTCGTGTGTATGTTGACATTGTTCGTGTGTATGTTGACATTGTTCGTGTGTATGTTGACATTCTTCGTGTGTGTGTGTGTTGACATTCTTCGTGTGTTGTTGACATTCTTCGTGTGTATGTTGACATTCTTCGTGTGTTTGTTGACATTCTTCGTGTGTATGTTGACATTCTTCGTGTGTATGTTGACATTCTTCGTGTGTTTGTTGACATTCTTCGTGTGTATGTTGACATTCTTCGTGTTGGCATTCTTCGTGTGTATGTTGACATTCTTCGTGTGAGTGTTGACATTCCTCGTGTGTGTTGACATTTTTCGTGTGTGTGTTGACATTCTTCGTGTGTATGAAGCATGCACTAAAACTTCGGGACCCCTAACAAAATCTCTCTCTTTCTCTCTGTCTGTCTGTCTCTGTCTCTCTCTATCTCTCTCTCTCTCTCTCTCTCTGTCTCTCTCTCTCTCTCTGTCTCTCTCTCTCTGTCCCTCTCTATCTCTCTCTGTCTCTCTCTGTCTCTCTCTCTGTCTCCCTCTCTCTCTCTCTCTGTCCCTCTCTGTCTCTCTCTGTCTCTCTCTGTCTGTCTCTCTCTCTGTCTCTCTCTGTCTGTCTGTCTGTCTCTCTCTCTCTTTCTCTCTCTCTCTCATTTCTCCCTCTCTCCCTAAACCTTCATGTTTTTTTTGTCCAAGCATCTTATCACCCTTCTCGTACAAACCGTTCAGATCTGTCTTTTATATGGAAGATTTGTGTTTGCTCTGAACGTGAATGAAAAAATCCAATAAACCTTCATAAGACCCCTTCATCAAACGGATTCAGATCGAAGACACATCGATGCCATACCTAGAGGAACACGAATAGATCAATCCCCCCTTCAATCATGAACGGAAGACACGCTCCGGGAATCTGTCAGCAGCAATCTCAGGATTACACAAAGTGGTCATGCTACGACGCTGAGCTCCTTTTTTTGAGGCAACGAACATTGAGATTCTTTTTTCTCGATACATGTGGCTTTGAGATAAATTAAAGCTCTCTCTGTGTGTCTCTCTTTCTCTCTGTCCTCACTCTCTCTCTCTTCTCTGTCTCTCTCTCTCTCTCTCTCTGCCTCTTTCCCTGTCTCCCTCACTCTCTCTCTCTCTCTCAGTCTCTCTCTCTGTGTCTCTGTCTCTCCCTACCTCACTCTCTCTCTTTCTCTCTG
>JAPXFY010000016.1:12224813-12232313 GCA_030674185.1 Monoplex corrugatus | reverse complement strand
AAAAAGGACTTCCTGCTCTTCTGGGCAAGTAACGTTTCTAATTAAAATGTTGTGTAACCAAAAAAAAGGAGGGAAAAGATGAAGAGAGAGAGGAGGAAGGAGGGGAGAGATAGAGAGAGAGACCTGTTGATTGAGAACGTGCCCTGTTGAGTGTATATCACTAGAGAGACAGACAGACAGACAGACAGTCAGACAGACAGACACACGCAGAGAGAGAGAGAGAGAGAGAGAGAGAGAGAGAGAGCTGTTGATTGAGAACGTGCGCTGTTAAGTATATATCACTAGAGAGACAGACAGACAGACAGTCAGACAAACAGACACACGCAGAGAGAGAGAGAGAGAGAGAGAGAGAGAGGAGAAGAGAGAGAGAGAGAGAGAGAGAGAGAGAGAGAGAGAGAGAGAGAGCTGTTGATTGAGAACGAGCGCTGTTGAATATATATCACTAGAGAGAAAGACAGAGACAGAGAGCTTTGATTGATAATGTGCGCTGTTGAGCATGTATCACTAGAGAGAGAGACACACACACACACACAGAGAAAGACAGACACAGAGAGAGAAATACAGAGAGGCAGAGAGCTGTTGATTGAGAACGTGCGCTGTTCAGTATAATTATACCACTCATTGTCTAGAATTCCCACAGGATACTAGATCAACAGAAAAACCCGAACACACCGGCACAAACGAAGCATAGGGTAATGATTTATCCTTAGCCATATGTCATGGACGAAAAACAAATCACCCAACTCTTATGTGAAAGGTCATATCTCAGTTATGTTTTAAACTATCTCCGTGAAATTTAATGACCGTGTCACTTCAGAACTGATACTCCTATACACCAAAACTGCTTTATTTAAAAAGTTGTTAAACGACAAAAATACAGTTTTTAAAAGTTTCCTTTGAAAGCGTTCAGTCGATAGAAAACATATGTACAGTCAACGATGAATGCGCGTATTGTGGAAAAATGGGTTTCGGGAGAAAAAGAGACACTATAGAAAATAAGATAAAGAAACAGTACTCTGATTATTGAGGAAAGATGCTATCAGTTTTTACTAGAGCGAAGTAAAATCTCACTTCTGTCATTTCACACTGTTAAAGTGAACCCTTAAAGCGTGCAGCTTGTCTCAAGACCTTACCAGCGCATAGCGCTTATGTGCAGGCTTTTAAAGTTCCGCCGTGGTCATTTTGGATTTTATCCATAACATGACATCAGTGGAGTCAGTACATATGGAATTCATTCCGAACGCAGAACGCCATCTTGAGAAATTCAAACTGAAACTTGAAAGAAATTCACTTTCAGATTTTACGAGAGAAAAGATTTTAGTTTTTCCTATGAAAAACTTTAGCTACAGCCCGCAACGTGAAGACAAACCTGTTCGCTGTCCACCTAAGCTTAACGTTTCATAGTTCCCTTCAGCCAGCTCACCCTCCCCCTTCCCTCATCTCCATTTCAACACCTTGCTAGCTCATAGTTTTGTTCATGCTCATGGAATCTGTCAAGTAACAACCTGCTGGCAGATTTGGGTAGAGCTCGTATGGGGATGTTCGAGTGCGACGAATTTCTTTTGACCATACTCCGAACGCTTTGGGGTGAAAAATTGAATTTGCAGCTGACACTAAGAAAATCTTAAATTTTCCTGGATTCCAGTTTTTCCCGAGCATTTTTATTCTATGAACACCGTCTTGTTGTTCTCCGCTTCTTCCTTCCTTCTTCTATTCCTTCCTTCTATTCCTTACTTCCTCTATTCCTTCTTTCCTCTATTCCTTCTTTCCTCTATTCCTTCTTTCCTCTATTCCTTCTTTTTCCTTCTCCTCTATTCCTTCTCTCCTCTATTCCTTCTTTTCCTCTATTCCTTCCTTCCTCTATTCCTTCTTCCCTATCCTATTCCTCTATTCCTCCTCTATTCCTTATTTCCTCTATTCCTTCCTTCCTCTATTCCTTCTTTCCTCTATTCCTTCTTTCCTCTATTTCCTTCTTTCCTCTATTCCTTCCTTCATTCTTATTCCTTCTTCCTCCTATTTTCCTTCTTTCCTCTTATTCCTTCTCTCCTCTATTCCTTCCTTCCTCTATTCCTTACTTCCTCTTATTCCTTCTCTTCCTCTATTCCTTCTTTCCTCTATTCCTTCTTTCTTATTCCTTCTTTCCTCTATTCCTTCTTTCCTCTATTCCTTCTTTCCTCTATTCCTTCCTTCCTCTATTCCTCTTCCTTCTATTCCTTCTTCCTCTATTCCTTCTTCTATTCCTTCTATTCCTTCTTCCTCTATTCCTTCCTTCCTCTATTCCTTCTTTCCTCTATTCCTTCTTTCCTCTATTCCTTCCTTCCTCTATTCCTTCCTTCTATTCCTTCTTCCTCTATTCTTCCTTCCTTCCTCTATTCCTTCTTACCTCTATTCCTTCCTTCCTCTATTTCCTTCCTTCCTCTATTCCTTCCTTTCCTATTCCTTTACTTTCCTCTATTCCTTCTTTCCTCTATTCCTTCTTCCTCTCTTATTCCTTCTTCCTCTATTCCTTCTTCCTCTATTCCTTCTTTCCTCTATTCCTTCTTCCTCTATTCCTTCTTTCCTCTATTCCTTCTTCCTCTATTCCTTCCTTCCTCTATTCCTTCCTTCCTCTATTCCTTCTTTCCTCTATTCCTTCTTTCCTCTATTCCTTCTTTTTCTCTCTATTCCTTCCTTCCTCTATTCCTTCTTTCCTCTATTCCTTCTTTCCTCTATTCCTTCTTTCCTCTATTCCTTCCTTTCCTCTATTCTCCTTTCTTTCCTCTATTCTCTTCCTTTCCTCTATTCCTTCTTTCCTCTATTCCTTCCTTCCTCTATTCCTTCCTTCCTCTATTCCTTCCTTCTATTCCTTACTTCCTCTATTCCTTCTTCTTCCTCTATTCCTTCTTTCCTCTATTCCTTCCTTCCTCTATTCCTTCTTCTATTCCTTACTTCCTCTATTCCTTCTTTTCCTCTATTCCTTCTTACCTCTATTCCTTCCTTCCTCTATTCCTTCTTACCTCTATTCCTTCTTACCTCTATTCCTTCTTACCTCTATTCCTTCCTTCCTTGTTCCTTCTTTCCTCTATTCCTTCTTTCCTCTATTCCTCTTCCATTCCTTCTCATTCCTTCCTTCCTATTCCTTCTCTCCTCTTTTCTCTTCTTTCCTCTATTCCTTCCTTTCCTCTATTCCTTCTTCCTCTATTCCTTCTTTCCTCTATTCCTTCTTCCTCTATTCCTTCTTCCTCTATTCCTTCCTTCCTCTGTTCCTTCTTTCCTCTATTCCTTCTTTCCTCTATTCCTATCTTCTTCCTCTATTCCTTCCTTCTCTATTCCTTACTTCCTCTATTCCTTCTTTCCTCTATTCCTTCTTACCTCTATTCCTTCCTTCCTCTATTCCTTCTTTCCTCTATTCCTTCTTTCCTCTATTCCTTCCTTCCTCTATTCCTTCCTTCTATTCCTTCTTACCTCTATTCCTTCTTCCTCTATTCCTTCTTACCTCTATTCCTTCCTTCCTCTATTCTCCTTCCTCTATTCCTTCCTTCTATTCCTTACTTCCTCTATTCCTTCTTTCCTCTATTCCTTCTTTCCTCTATTCCTTCTTTCCTCTATTCCTTCTTTCCTCTATCCTTCTTCCTCTATTCCTTCTCTTCCTCTATTCCTTCCTCTATTCCTTCTTCCTCTATTCCTTCTTTCCTCTATTCCTTCTTCCTCTTTCCTTCTTCCTCTTTCCTTCTTCCTCTATTCCTTCTTCCTCTATTCCTTCCTTCCTCTATTCCTTCCTTCCTCTATTCCTTCTTTCCTCTATTCCTTCCTTCTCTATTCCTTCTTCCTCTATTCCTTCCTTCCTCTATTCCTTCTTTCCTCTATTCCTTCCTTCCTCTATTCCTTCCTTCCTCTATTCCTTCTATTCCTCTTTCCTTCTTTCCTCTATTCCTTCTTTCCTCTATTCCTTCTTTCCTCTATTCCTTCTTCCTCTATTCCTTCCTTCCTCTATTCCTTCTTTCCTCTATTCCTTCCTTCCTCTATTCCTTCTTCCTCTATTCCTTCTTACTCTATTCCTTCTTCCTCTATTCCTTCTTCCTCTATTCCTTCTTCCTCTATTCCTTCTTTCCTCTATTCCTTCCTTCCTCTATTCCTTCTCTTCCTCTATTCCTTCTTCCTTATTCCTTCTTCCTCTATTCCTTCTTTCCTCTATTCCTTCTTTCCTCTATTCCTTCCTTCCTCTATTCCTTCCTTCCTTTATTCCTTCCTTCCTTTATTCCTTCTTTCCTCTATTCCTTTCTTTCTTTATTCCAACCTTCATCCCTCTCATTCGCCATCCCCTTTCTTCACCCCCTGCCATTTTTCCCGTTCATGTATCGATGTTAGGTGTCATTGACCAGTTCATGAAGAAACCATGGATACCAACTGTGTTTGGGTGGTCTGTTTGATGAGGTGTGTGGGTGGGTATTTACTTTGGGTGTATCTTATACTGACATGTGTGTGTCTCTGTGTGTGTGTGTGTGTGTGTGTGTGTGTGTGTGTGTGTGTGTGTGTGTGTGTGTGTGTGTGTGTGTGTGTGTGTGTGTGTGTGTGTGTGGTTATATGTGTGTGTGTGTGTTTGTGTATGTGTGCGCGTGTGCGTGTGTTCATGCCATCTTTTACACTACATCCAGAATAACAGAACTAAAAAAAAAAACACCCTCCTTTTTCAACCATCATACTGTAATTAAAGTTTCATGAAATTTTGTGTTAGACAAAGCCCGCTTCGATTTCTATCCAAGTAATAACTGGTTATTTCAAAGTGCGATGTGTGTAGTCTCTGTAAGACTTTAAAAATATAAATTAACCCTTTGACTCCCGCATCCTGTCCACCAGCATCCTGCATTGTCAACCAGGCTAGCAGAACAAAAACTTAACCTTTGATTGCCTGACCCTATTCACCAGCTTCCTACAGGAATCCTTTACCATACCCTCTTCACCAGCTTCCTGCAAGAAACTGGTAGATAAGGTGAGGGAATCAAAGGGTTAAGTTTTTGCGGTTGGTGGATAGGGTGCGGGAGTCGAAAGGTTAATCTGTTTATCACTCAACGTTGTTTGTGGGAAGATGCCACAGGAGGTTGTTGTTGGACTGTAATTGTACTGCAGATTTTTATCCACCAATGTGCATTTCCATTTCTGACTACTGATCATAAAATTTGGTAGTGTTGTAAATCATTCATGTATGTATCACGTTTAGGACCATAATTGTAAATGTATGGACTACTCAGACATTTTACTATTTATTCATATATGACCATGAATGTATGTGTATGAATGGCTAGATATTTTAGAATATCTTCATATATGACCATGAATGTATGTGTGTGAATGTGTGATACATACATACATACATACATACATACATACATACATACATATAGATAGATAGATAGATAGATAGATAGATAGATAGATAGGTAGGTAAATAGAAAGATAGATAGATAGATAGATAGACAGACAGACAGACAGACAGACAGACAGATAGATAGATAGATAGATAGATAGATAGATAGATAGATAGATAGATAGATAGATAGATAGATAGATAGATAGATAGATAGATAGATAGATATTGTTGAAACCGTCACATACATCTGAAGGTAGAAACTGAACATAAATTTGATCAGAGCTGAGAAGATAAGCAATTTTGATGATGACGATGACGACTGTTATGGTGATGATGTTGCCTACGAAGGGTGGGCAGAAAATAATTATCATGACGACGATGACGATGTTGTTGCAGCTAATGATGATAATCATGACGACGACGATAATGATGATGATAATGTATGTATGTCGGTACAGGTCAAAGTGGAAGACTACTACAGCATACCACGCACACCCTCCCCGGGATGGGCTGTCTGTATTCATGGTGTGGTGGATGGAACAAGCAGGTATAGTTCCATTTACTGGCTTGCTAGCTGGCTGGCTGGTTGACTGGTTGACTGGCTGGTTGGCTGATAGTTTAACCCTTTGCCTCCTTCACTCTATCTGCCAGCATCCTGCATTGTCAGCCATCACATAAAATTCTCTTTCACTTTCTCATCCTGTGGGAAGCTGGTGGATAGGGTGAGAAAGTGAAAGAGTTAATTTTGCAGGGTGTGGGACAGGCTGTAGAAGTGAAAGGGTTAAAAAGTAATCCTCTAGGGAACTAGCTGCAGAGAAAAGGAGACGAAGGGGAAGACAGAAAAAATAATAATGGTCAGAAAAATATTGCAGAATGGGCAGAGAAATCATTTTGCAGAGACCCAGGCTTTGGCACACAGCCGACAGAACTGGAGGAATCTGGTGAACAGTTCCTTTAGTGTGATACCTCAATGACCCTTCATGAGATAAGGAAGAGGGAGAAAGAGAAGAAGAAGAAGACGAAAAAGAAGAAGAAGACAAAGAAGACGAAGAAGAACAAGAACAAGAAGGAAAAAAAACGAAGGAGAAGAAGGAGGAGAAATTATAGTAGAAGAAAAAGAAGAAGGAGAAAGAGAAGAAGAAGAAGGAGAAGGGAGTAGTAGTAGTAGTGTAATAGTAATAGTAGAAGTAGTAATAGTAGTAAAAGAAGAAATAGAAGACAAAGAACAAGATCAAGAGAACAGGAACAAGATCAAGAAGAAGACAGTAGAAGACAAAGAACGAAGCGCAATTCAAGAAGACAGGAACAAGATCAGAGGAAGAGGAGAACAGAACGACGAAGCTCTATCTCTGCAGCAGCCAGCTTCTGGCGAATGAGTAACAGACAGCTCCACATCTACAACACTGAACAACGCCAGGCTTCCTGTGTGACACTGCAGACCGTTAGCGTCATCTCCCCTTGGCGTTAGCACAAGCAGACGGAGAAAAAAAAATTTTCATCAAGTTGAACGCACAGTTAGAATTTTAAATAAAAAATTTCTGGCGTTCACGGCAACGGGAACCAGAAAAACAAATTAAAATCAAAAGCATATTTCATATAAACAAAGAAAGTTTTCGGCCAACGGGCCTTTGTCAAAAGTATAGCAAATAAACCAAGATATGTGCACAAAACTAAGCGAAAAGAAAACAGAAGACATTGTTCCTTTGTGTCTTTTGGGTACGCTTGACAAAGGCCAGTTGGTCATATTTTTGTTTTGGGCCTGTTGAACACGCGTCCTGGTTCTATTAATTCGTGTGTGTGTGTGTGTGTGTGTGGTGTTGTGTGTGTGTGTGTGTGTGTTGTGTGTGTGTGTGTGGTGTGTGTGTGTGTGTTGTGTGTGTGTGTGTGTGTGTGTGTGTTCCTGTTCTAGTTAACCCTTTGACTCCCGTACCATATCCACCAGCAGCAGAAACGTAACCCTTTGACTCCCTAACCCTATCCACCATCTTCCAACAGGAAGCTGATGGATAGGATGAGGGAGTCAAAGAGTCAACTTTTTGCTTTCCTAGCACGGCTGACGATGCAGGATGTTGATGGATAGGGTGTAGGAGTCAAAAGGATAATGTGAAGATAATAGCTTCTGGACTTCATGAAGTTAACCTTTTCACAACCGT
>JAPXFY010000016.1:12199813-12212313 GCA_030674185.1 Monoplex corrugatus | reverse complement strand
ATCTATCTATCTATTTATCTATCTATTTCTGTCCCACCCCCTCTCTCTCTCTCTCTCTCTCTCAGTCTATCTACCTATGTATCTATCTATCTATTTATCTATCTTTCTCTCTCTGTCTCACCCTTTCTCTCCCCCCCCCCTCTCTCTCTCTCTCTTTTTTCTTTTTTTTTTTTAAGAAGAAGCATATGAACTTCGGACTGAATGACCTAAATACTGACAGAGCGCTATACGAGGGGGTTCCTTTGGATTGTTGCCCACCCACCATCAGTCTTCCCGCCTTTGATTTTTTCCTTTCCTCTGTCTTCCTCAAAGGTTGTTGGGTTGTTGTTTTTTTTGTTTGTTTGTTTTTTTGTTTTTTTTGTTTTTTGTTTTTTGTTTTTTTGGGGGGTTTTCGTGTTGTCTTTTAGACCAGACTTTTTGTTAACTGTTGAATAAATGGTCTGTTTAGTCTCTCTGATTTGGTTTGTTCATACCTTTGCAAGAAAGACAATTTTGCTTTCCCTCTCTGGGACTATTATATGATATTTGATTAACTTTACTTGGTATTATGGTTCCTGAGCAGTCATTCTCTTTTTTTTACAAACACTATGCAAATTCAAAGACACAAGCTCTATCTTCCAAGACCAAGATCAGACATTCCTAAAGCAAGGATCTCTGTTTCTAAAGCAAGTATCTCTGTTTCTAAAGCAAGTATCTCTGTTTCTAAAGCAAGGATCTCTGTTTCTAAAGCAAGGATCTCTGTTCCTAAAGCAAGTATCTCTGTTTCTAAAGCAAGGATCTGTTTCTAAAGCAAGGATCTGTTTCTAAAGCAAGGATCTGTTTCTAAAGCAAGGATCTCTGTTTCTAAAGCAAGGATCTGTTTCTAAAGCAAGGATCTCTGTTTCTAAAGCAAGGATCTGTTTCTAAAGCAAGGATCTGTTTCTAAAGCAAGGATCTCTGTTTCTAAAGCAAGGATCTCTGTTTCTAAAGTAAGGATCTCTGTTTCTAAAGCAAGGATCTCTGTTTCTAAAGCAAGGATCTGTTTCTAAAGCAAGGATCTCTGTTTCTAAAGTAAGGATCTGTTTCTAAAGCAGGATCTCTGTTTCTAAAGCAAGGATCTGTTTCTAAAGCAAGGATCTCTGTTTCTAAAGCAAGGATCTCTGTTTCTAAAGCAAGGATCTCTGTTTCTAAAGCAAGGATCTCTGTTTCTAAAGCAAGGATACTGTTTCTAAAGCAAGGATCTCTGTTTCTAAAGCAAGGATCTCTGTTTCTAAAGCAAGGATCTCTGTTTCTAAAGCAAGGTTTCTGTTTCTAAAGCAAGGATCTGTTAAGCAAGGATCTCTGTTTCTAAAGCAAGGATCTCTGTTTCTAAAGCAAGGATCTCTGTTTCTAAAGCAAGGATCTCTGTTTTAAAGCAAGGATCTCTGTTTCTAAAGCAAGGATCTCTGTTTCTAAAGCAAGGATCTGTTTCTAAAGCAAGGATCTCTGTTTCTAAAGCAAGGATCTCTGTTTCTAAAGCAAGGATCTCTGTTTCTAAAGCAAGGATCTCTGTTTCTAAAGCAAGGATCTCTGTTTCTAAAGCAAGGATCTCTGTTTCTAAAGCAAGGATCTCTGTTTCTAAAGCAAGGATCTCTGTTTCTAAAGCAAGGATCTCTGTTTCTAAAGCAAGGATCTCTGTTTCTAAAGCAAGGATCTCTGTTTCTAAAGCAAGGATCTGTTTCTAAAGCAAGGATCTCTGTTTCTAAAGCAAGGATCTCTGTTTCTAAAGCAAGGATCTCTGTTTCTAAAGCAAGGATCTGTTTCTAAAGCAAGGATCTGTTTCTAAAGTAAGGATCTCTGTTTCTAAAGCAAGGATCTGTTTCTAAAGCAAGGATCTGTTTCTAAAGTAAGGATCTCTGTTTCTAAAGTAAGGATCTCTGTTTCTAAAGCAAGGATCTTAGTTTCTAAAGCGCATCTCTTGGATGCCTTGCTTACCAACATCAAATCATGCATATCACTGAACAGCTCTAATGGAAAAACTACACAAACAGTTCCTTGAAGTAACATAAACAGTTATTCTGATTGAAATCCCTTTATCAGTTCTACATACACTGTGCTGATAAGCCTTCTAGTGTGACTCATTGCTACACACGGGTCGTTTTTATCACAGTTCTGACCTGTTCTCTTTCTCACATTGGACACAGCAGCAGGGAAGTTTCAGTCTTTTTCTCATAATTTTTGTATCTGGTTTTTGTTTGTCTGTAATCTTACGCTTGACAAAGGCCAGTTGGCTGAAAATTTGCGCCTGTCTTGTCTTGTTGTATTAAATACGCGTTCATATTCTTCTTTCGTGTTTTTTTTTTTTTTTTTTCTGGTTTCTCTTTCTGTGTTAGAACATCAATTCTCCCCCGTCTTCTGTCACTCTTTTTTCTCTCTTCCCTGTTTCTCTCTTTCTCTGTCTGTCCCGCTCTGTCTCTTTCTCCCTCTCTTTCTATGTACACACTTCTGCCTTCCTGTCTATCTTGTTGACCACTCCCACTCCATGATTCATTGTTTTCACATTTGTTACCCTCTAGTGCACAAAGACATACATCTGTTATATCTGTAGTCGGGCGTGCATCACATGTCTGTGCAGAAAGTGATATCAGACATTTACGTTTATACAGGCAATTATTTCATCATTGACTTACACTTCTCTCTTCTCCCTCCCCCTGTTTGTTGTGTAATGCTTCTGTTAGTTTCTGCTTTTCCTTTGTTCGTATGTTTATGATTTATCTTTTTACGATTCATTTTCTTTTTGTTAGTTTGGTTTCAAGTTATGCATCTTGCTTTTGTTGTTGTTGTTGCTGTTGTTGTTGTTGTTGTTGTGCTGCTTGCTGCTGCTGCTGCTGCTGTTGTTGTTGTTGTTGTTGTTGTTGTTGCTTATGTTACATGCGTAGATTAGAAGGACTAGTGGTAAGACAGTTCCAGTGGGACCTAATGCTATTATCCTTGAGTGAAAAAAGAAAGCGGTTTTTAGTTTCAAGATTCTCTGATCTTATAATCGCCAAACAATTTGCAGGGTGCTGTTTTACAGATCAGAAAGACAGATATTGGGTGTAGATCTGTCAGTGGCCGCTGGGTCATTGGGGAGGGTAAAAGTGGTCAGCTGGTGTCGGGTGTCGTGTTGAAGAGTGATAATGCTGTCTGTTGGGGAACCTGTAACAATGTCAATACAGTCACTACAATCAGTGTGTGTGTCCTCTCTGGTTTGCCATGCACTTTTCTGATTTGATCCAAATAAATTGAGTTTTTTCGTTTTATCGTGTCTCTTCTTTTCTCTTCCCTTCTCTTCTCTTTTCCTGTCCTCTCCTCTCTCTCTCTCTCTCTCTCTCTCTCTCTCTCTCTCTCTCTCTCTCTCTCTCTCTCTCTCTCGCTCTGCCTATTAGTGTAACTGAAGTATGTACACTACTGTACCATTTCAAGCAGATAGCACCGTAAGGCGTTGATGAGACTCTTGAACAATCTGCTCCAGGCATAACTGAAACGCTTTTCCACGTCAACAATTTGTGTATCGATGTGTGCCACTTTCCACCCCATTTCAAAAAGACTAAAGTGGTACTTTTGTTCGGATCTAGAGATTGTGCAAAGCCTTCAAACTAAACTTCATTGATGTTCTGTCCACATCATCATCATCATCATGATGTGCCCTGCCGCATGGTGTCGGCGATCATGGTACTACATACGAATCCATCCCTTGTCGTTGCAAGTACATCTCCCATTCTCTCTGTCCTCAGCCAGTCTGTTAGTCCGTCCAATATTTTCTCACCCACCTTCCGTCCACACCCTTGGAAATATGTATTCACAATAATATTCTGGACATAAACTAATCTAGTTTCAAAAATACCTATGTCACTCAGCTCTCATTCATTTCATAGATAAATGGTTGAGCAATATAAATTATTACAAATTATGTGGAGTCCTACGAGTATTTATTGACTTCGCAAAGTTTTTGATTTTATCGATCATCTATTATTGTGCCAAAAAAGTTATTCTTCGTGGTACATTAGACAATAGTCTGAAACTCAGTTGATCTTTTCTCAACAACAGACAGGAAAATGGACGCATAGGAACTTCTATTTCAGATACACTGTCTATTAAGTATGGCATTCCCAAGGTCAAGTGCTGGGACCTCTACCATTTTCCATTTATGTGACCGATCGTCCTTTTCATTTACAAGAAAGATGTGGACTTTCCTGCAATAATACAACGATTCATACAAAGTAAGTCTTATTTAAATGGCATATCTAAATCACTTCAAATCAGTACTGAAAATGAAGGTGAATGGTACAAACTAAAATACATATCACTGAACTCTGACAAAGTCAAACTAACGCGTATGATCACAAGACGGGAAAGGACAGAATTTCATAATAAAACGTTCGTATGTTTCAGCACATAAAAGTTAGACGAAATAGACAGTCATCATTTGTAAAGCATTGAAAATGACAACAATCTCTCTTAGATAGTTCACACGAATAAATTATGCAAAACTGTATCTAAGAAAGTATACTAAATGTGTAGAACCTCCACGGACTAGTGCTTGTAGGAAAAAGTATTATTCTGCTCGTGTTACTGTCCTCATTAATAACCAGAATTGCTTTTGTTCCTCTTGTTACTTATGCTTTTGTTTTTGTTTTTGTTCTTGTTCTTGTTCATGTTCTTGCTCTTGCTCTTGCTCTTGCTCTTGCTCTTGTGTGTGTGTATGTTTGAGTGTGTGCGTATGTGTGTGTGTGTGTGTGTGTGTGTGTGTGTGTGTTTGTGTGTGTGTGTTTGATGTGTGGCGTATGTGTGTGTGCGTATGTGTGTGTGTGTGTGTGTGTGTGTGTGTGTGTGTGTGTGTGTGTGTGTGTGTGCGTGTGTGTGTTCGGTCGTTATTTCTTTAACGTCTATTCACACATGTGCTTTTAGATAAAAGCGTGTGTATGTGTGGTTGTGTGTCTGTGTGTGTGTGTGTGTGAGTGTCTGTGTGAGTGTGTGTGTGTGTATGTGTGTGTGTCCGTTATCATTTTAACTTCTATGCACTAATGCTTCCAGACAAAACTCTGTGTATGTATGTGTGAGTGTGTGTGTGCTATTGTATGCGTATGTGTGTAAGTGTGTGTGTGTCTGTATCTTTTGTGTGGGTGTATACATGTGAGAGACATAGAAAAGAGAGAGGATAGGAGACACAGAGAGAGACAGAGATAGAGACACAGAGAGACAGAGAGAACCCGAGTGTGAGTGAGTGTGTGTGTGTGTGTGTATGCAAGGGCGAGTGTGAGTGAGTGTGTGTGTGCGTGTGTAAGTGTGTGTGTATGTGTGTGAATGTGTGAGTGTGTGTATGTGTGTGTTTGTGTGTGTTTGTGTGTATGTGTGTGTGTGTGTGTGTGCGTGCGTGTATATGAGTATGTGTGTGTGAGTGTGTGTGAGTGATTGTGAGTATGTCTGTGAGTGTGTGTGCGTATGTGTATATGTATATGTATGTGTGTGTGAGTGAGTGTGAGTGAGTGTGAGTGAGTGTGTGTGTGTGTGTGTGTGTGCGTGCGTATGAGTGTGAGTACATAAAAGAGAGAGAGAGAGGGAAAGAGAGGGATGGAGAGAGAGAGAGAGGAGAGAGAGAACCCGAGTGTGTGTGTGTGTGTGTGTGTGTGAGTGTGAGTATATCTGTGAGTGTGTGTGCATGTGTGTATATTTATGTGTGAATGAGTGAGTGTGAGTGAGTGAGTGTGAGTGAGTGTGTGTGTGTGCGTGTGTGAGTGTGTGTGTGTGTGTGTGAATATGTGAGTGTGTGTATGTGTGTGAGTGTGTGTGTGTGTGTGTATCTGTGTGTATCTGTGTGTGTGTGTGCGTGCGTGCGCGCGCGCGCGCGTGTGTGTGTGTGTGTGCGCGCGCGCGCGCGTGCGTGTGTGTGTGTGTGTGTGCGCGCGCGTGTGTGTGTGTGTGTGTGTGTCAGCACTCACGCGTGCGTGGGCACATGTATCCCAGTTTTATCGAAACAATAAAAACAAAACACTTACAAGAATTTCGACAGAAAGAACATCACGGTCGAAAGTTGAAGTGCAAACAAGAAGCTATGTGTCTGGCAATTGACCTCAGACATTTTCACCTGAATGGTTTTACCTCAAACCACAACAACACAAGGGACAGCAGGACCTACTGCAAACAGAAACAGAAACAGAAGCAGTGGTGTAGAACGAAGAGGAAAAACATTGATTATAAACAGTTGAGTGATATCCCAGTGGTGAGTGATAATGGTGGATGATTTAAAGTACCTGCCGGGAAAACAAGTCCCGAGTTCATTTCACTCTTAGACGGGGATTCGTCTCTGACAAAACTGTATGGAACAGAATAAAAATCCACTCAAAGAAACTAAAAAATAATAATAATAATAATATATTTTATTTATATTGCGCAAAATCTTGACAAAATCAAATCTAAGCGCTGAGCGTATACATGCATACATACCTACATACATATGAGCGTATACATGCATACATACGTGCTTACATACTTACATACATAAATCTAAGCTGAGCGTATACATGCATACATACATACATACATAAATCTAAGCGTATACATACATACATACATACATAACATACATACGTACGCACATGCATACATAATAATTACAATATTTATATAGCGCAAATCTCGACAAAATCAAATCCAAGCGCCGAAAAGACACACACGCACACACGCACGCACGCACGCACACACACACACACACACACACATGCATGGCCACAAATGGGGAGAAAAGCAATAAAAGCAAGAATAAAACCAATGGAAAACCACAGAGAGCACATCATATACAATTATATATTAAAACAAAGTGATTCCCCTCCGAGCGGAGACAGGCTGCAGAGGGGGGTTGAGTGAGGTTAGGATTTTATGCAGAGGAGAAAAGGTGAGTTTTGAGAGCGGACTTGAAGGAGGGAAAAGTAGGTTGCTGACGGACTGAGAGAGGAAGTTTGTTCCAGGAGAGTGGACCAGAAACAGAGAAGGCTCGTGGACCATAGGTATTGAGCTTAGTGCGTGGAAAGCGAAAAGTCAGAGGATCGGAGGCAGAGCGGAGGGTACGTGAGGGAAGATAGATCTCAAGTAGGCTTGACAGGTAATCGGGGGCTGCGTTATTGAGGCTTTTGTAGCACATGGTGTCTAGTTTGTATGTATGCGCTTTGATACAGGGAGCCAGTGAAGTTGTGCCAGGAGAGGAGATATGTGGTCAGCTTTTTTCTTTTTGAGTACAAGGCGTACAGCATTGTTTTGAATGCCTGTAGGATGTGAATGGTGGAGGCAGGAAGACCAGACAGGAGTGAATTGCAATAGTCAATGCGAGACATTATGAAGGAGAGAACGAGTTTTGCAGTTGTTTCGACAGAGAGATACTTCCTGATCAGGCTTATACGATGGAGATGATAGTAGCAAGATCTGGCAGTTTGAGAAACAAAGTTGTTCATGGACAGGGTAGAGTCAATGCAGACACCAAGGTTTTTAGCTGAATCAGAAATTGGGACTGATGTGTTACATAATGGGAGAGAAAGAGGAGGCAGCTGGGAAAGTTTCTGACGGGTGCCAATGAGGATAGCAAAATAAAGCAACAACGGAAAACGAACGAGAACCATAAACACACAATACACACACGCACGCACACATACACACACACACTCACACACACGGCGCGCGCACACAACACACACACACACACACACAAACACGCACGCACGCGCGCACGCACGCACCTACGCACACACTCACTCACTCACACACACACACTCATACATCCACTCGCTCCTCTCTCTCTCTCTCTCTCTCTTTCTTTCTCTTTCTGTCTCACACACACACACACACACACACACACACACACACACACACACACACACACACACAACACACACACACACACACACACGCACACGCATATACACGCATACACACACACACACACAGAGAGAAAAACACACACATACTCTCTTACATTCACTCACACACATGCACACACACACTCACTCACACACACACACACTCACTCACACTGACACACACACACTCACACACTCACACTCACACACACTCACTCACACATACACACACGCGCGCGCGCGCGAATGATAGGATAACCCTGCATTGTAGAGTCACGCTCTCCCAAAGAAGAGCAGTCCGAATTTCACATAGCAAGTTCACCGAAAGAAAGAAAAGATAAATGAACAGGAAGACAACAGACAACAGTAACCATCTGACCCAATTTTAGCAAAAAGATGGAACAGGATATACAGAAAAAAAATGGAATATACTTTGTCTATCGATTTTCAGCTAATTATGTCAAGAAAATGTTAATTTATTAAACTGTGGACAGGAAGACATAGCCTAACTCATGGGAAATACATCATTAACAGCAGCGAGTATGATCATGCTAAATACACGAACACGAATAAATTCCAACAACCTCTGTCTATGACCAAATAAGACATTTCAAACACTGGACAATGGGGAAAAAAACTGAGCAAAAAGATACTACGGTATGATTCACTGGCAAACATGCGAAAGAAATAGAGAAGGTAATCGCCGAGTTCCAACATCCTAAATAGCTTTACACCATACATTACAATGAGGTAAAACGGTAAAGTAGTCACGTCACCCTGAGATCACAGTGGAGTGAGGTGGTAGAGACCTTAATTTTTCCCGGGTCCAGCGTTGTAAGAGCAACGCCAATCTCCTGGCACTCACGCCAGCGCAAAAGGGATACATTCTCAGCGCAGACACGCCATCTTGAGAAACTGAAACTGAAACTGAAACAACAACTTTACCTGCGCCAGCCCTGAATAGGGACAGGTATCCATTCACAACTGACTGAACCGGAGACCACGCGCATAAAGGTTCCCCCGCCCACGCCTATGTCACCTTAACGGCCACAGCAGCTGGGACAGTTTTTACAGTGCGATGATGATGATGATGATGTCGATGAGCATGATAATCATGACGCTATGGAGTTCTGGTTTGGACTGAGACTGCGTGACAGGGATGTACTCAACGCTTATTTTTATAACATATTCTGGCGTCAGTCAGTCCGAGAGAAACAGGCACCTGCGGTGTTGGTCAAAAGTTTTAGCAACAACCTTATGACGCATGGATGACACTCGACTGTGTGGTCCCAGTCTTCCCAATGAGCCCATAGCACGCTCAACTCTGGGTGAGAGCCGGTTGGAGCCGAAAAATCCCACAGGGATTTTTGTCGGGACTGATGGGGATTCGAACTCAAAACCTTCCGGTCGGTAGTCTGTTACGCTAACCACTACACCGCGACAACTGGTCGCACATAAAGTTTTAACTGGGTCAGGAACTGTGCCTTTGTGCCAACCAAACCTCCATTACAATACAATACAATACATCATCTGCAATACAATGCAATACAACCCATACAATACAATGCAATGCAATGCTACGCAATACAGTACAATACATGTAAATACAATACAACGACGTAAAAATCCGTTTCAGACATTGGATAAAATGATATCGGAAGACGTAACGTTCAGATAAAATTATTTCAATAAATTCTGTTTCAATATTTGATATCAAAGATACATTTTCGAAGAAAGTCTTATCATACTGTCTCAATCCACACGTGATTAAAACTTTTTGCAACGTACTGCATACCACAGCTGTAAGAGAAACTGGGCAAAGACGTGAGCTTCAATGCATAGCTTTGAATGGACACTACATAATTTTTAGATGACACAAAACAAATGGATAGAAACATGTGGCTATGTACATATAAAGTTTGAATAAATGTCGTTGAAAAAAAAAAATCTGTATCAACAAGAAACATCCGTGGGTGTGGATGAAACCCAGAACATAAATACCTCGCCATTCTCTGGACAATCACCTCCCAAGCTCCCTTTGCCACTCGATAACCATTTCGTCAAGCAAAAGAAGGGGGAAGGGAGGGTGTCCATGCGTTGCATGATCCATTCGTCAACAGGCTTGCCATTTGAACCACTCTGGGAGTTTTTGAGTTCGGTCAAGAGTTTTTGAGTTCGGTCAAGAAGTATCCAACGTACCCCGACAGCTCCATATGCCCTCCACCCTCATATGGTATCTGGTAGACGCCATGAGCCTGCGCGAAACACCATGCGCTGCCTGTGGAGAAAAGAAGGGAAAAATATGACCATGTCCACGATCTTTCTGTTATGTATTTGTGGTCTTTTCTGTGTCCACTGCATGATTGGGAACAGGTCTGTGACAGTATTTGTGTGTGAGAGAATCTGTTTTTGTGAGCGCCTAGATTTACAATATACAAGTCATTATTGTTGCTGTTGTTTAGCTGGTTGGTTCTTGTTTGGTTGGTTGGTTGGTTGGTTTGTTGGTTGGTTAGTCGGTTGGTTGGTTGGTTGGTTAGTTGGTTGTTGTTATAATAGAATCAGTTACTTTTGAGGAGTGTTCTGAGCTTACGGTTTTTGTGCTTTGTATCTGCTTCTATGCTAGCTGAATGGGTAGCGCAAACTGTGTTAGAGTTGAGAAGTTCTACAACATGGGAGATAATTCCTACGTGACTCTCAAGAGTTATGTTCTTTGATTAACATCAGTTACTTTGTTTACAAACCGAATGGCAAGGTGGGGGAGATGACAAACCCCGGGACACAGGCACACAATGCGCACCAACCAGGTCCAGCCCAGCAACGGACCAAGAGAGAATGGAAAGACCCTGGGCCTTCATTTCTCTCTTTCTGGCAGCCCACAGCCCGCCTGCCACCAGCTCGCTCAGCGGCCAGCTCTTTTCCCCTTGCTATAGTCTCGACAGTTAGCAGTTGGAAGCTCCCAACGTTGCCTTACTTCAACCACAGGGGTTGTTTGAACTGCCGCGAAAGTGGCCCGGCATGATACTCCAGACACAGCCCACTTTGCTTTTCAGCTAGGTCTGAATTGTCCCGAAAGGAGTCCCAAGTTTGCCGTCTTTCCAAGCAGCCAGCAAGTCTTTCCCTGCGGTCATCAGGTCTGATTTCCTGAAGTCAGCGGCCAAGCCACGAGCCAAAGTTAACAAGAAACACACGAGGGTGATGATGGGACCCGCAGTACCAATGCCTCGCCATTCTCCAGACAGTCACCTCCCAAGCTCCCGACGCCACTCGATAGTCATTTCATCAAGCAAAGAGGGGGGGGGGGGGGGGGGAAGGGGGCTGTCCATGCATTGCGTGATATTTATTAGTAATAAACTGTTTATATCATGTCAGGAATAAAATGTGCTTATATTGGAATGATGTCTGATTTTCATTTTCAGTATGAGTCTATCCAAAGGTTTTCACTGTACTGTAAAAGGAATTTCGGAAAACTGGAGAGTATAATTTTGAGCGTCTTCCAATTCCAACGAACATGAATATTCCCTTATCCAAAGATACTTCGTGAAGAACAAAGGCACGTTGTTTTAAACAAATTTTCTTACATTTTGCTAAATAGGTTTTCTTGTGAGTGAGCGAATGAGTGAGTGAGTGAGTGTGTGTGTGTGTGTCTGTGTGTCTGCGTGTCTGTGTGTGTCTGTGTCTGCTTCTGTGTGGTATGTCTGTGTCTGTGTATCTGTGAGTGTTATGTGTCTGTGTGTGTGTCTGTGTGTACTGTGTGTATGTGTGTGTGTTGTGTGTGTGTCTGTGTGTTGTGTGTGTAAGTGTGTGTGCATGTATGTGTGTCTGTGTGTGTGTGCGAATTTGTACCACAACTTGAGCGTATTTTCATATTATATCCTCTTTTCGTATACAATTCTGTTTCCTTTTTATGAACGCAGTTGCTGATGAAAACAAACTGTAGCGTTGTCTGAAAAATACAATGATACTAGTGAATTTTAATGGCTGTGCTGTTTTATTTTTCGACTGTATGAAGTTTTGCCATGAAAAAAAGCCAATGTTATAAACGTATACGTGTTTTGTTTTTATTTTTTTATATAAAAAAAAAGAGTGTTTGAATAGCTTGACCATCTCGCTTTTGATTTTGAAACGTCCTATTTCAGAGTTTCAAGGCCAAGTTATTGTTATTGTTATTTTTGTTTGAAGCTCAGCCGACTGCGTAGAGCCATATCAGGGCTGTAACCATTCAAAACATACACAATACTTCAATAGGAAAACACATGAAAAGAAAATTAACCCTTTCACCACCAGTGAATTTAGAATGTTAAAGTAGTCAGCGCCTGCTTTTTTAAAGAAAAAACAAGAAAAATGCACCTACCGACTTTAAATGACTGTAACTTTCTTATTTCTCAACCAAATTGCTTTTTTTTTGTTGCTTTTTTTTAAGAAAGAAGAATGATTGGAGATTGAGATTATGCAACAATAAAGTCTGTCGGCGGTCTGCCAGACGGTCGGTACACATATCAATGCATTCGCACATATAATCTAAGGAGATGCCCCTGGCGTTGACCACTCCGTCCAATTCATCACACAGAGTATTTTAAAAAAACATGACTGAATACAAATTTACGCATAACTAAGAACACTAAAACATACATAAAAAACGGGCCTCTTTACCTG
>JAPXFY010000016.1:12187313-12189813 GCA_030674185.1 Monoplex corrugatus | reverse complement strand
AAGTCTGCGTGATGCCGATGATACTGCGCTGTTAGCAGACAACATTACCAGCATAAAAAGAATTCTATACAGGGTAGAGATGCAGCAGGAAAAAAAAAAAGAAAAAAAGGCTGGTCTAAACTTGAACGCCAAGAAAACAAAAGGGCTACATATCAAAGGCAAAGACACTGAAAACAATCATGACATCACAATTAACAAAGTTCCTTTTGAAAATGTTAAAGATTTCAAATATGCTCCAAAGACATCAAAATAAGAATTGGAATGGCAAAGGAAAAAATGGTCCAACACAACAACAAGACAGAGGCACACCAAATGGCCTGAAAGTTAGACTTCCAAAATGTTTGATCTAGCCAGTCATGATTTATGGCTGCGAAGCTTGGACTGTGAGAAAAACTGATTGCAGAAGAACTGAGTCAGCAGAGATGTGGTTTTATCGGAGATTGCTACGTGTCAAATGGACACATACAAGAACTAATGAAAGTGTCCTGGAAGAACTTTTAATACCACCAGAAAACTACTAACAGACATCAACAAGAGAAGACTAAAATACACTGGCCACGTGTTACGTAACAAGAACACACAGACCTCATGACAACCTTCTTTCAAGGAAAAACAGTGGCAAAAAGGAAGAAAGGCAGACCTGCAATCTCATACATCGAGAACACAACCAACATCAGTGACCTAAATAGTCAAGAAATTGTCCACAAAAGTCAAGACAGAGCGGTCTAGAGGGACATGGTGGTGTCTAAGTGTACAGCGGCCAGCAACCGAACCCGGTGACGTCGACAGATGAGACAGGTGAGAGTTTCTTGAGATGGAGGTGGTGAAGTGTTTACTTCTGTGTTCAGCTGTAAGTTCCCACTATCAAGAACATTGCATAGTTATGACGTCTTCAGTTTCAGTTTCAGTTTTTCAAGATGACGTCTTCGCGCTCGGAATGAATTCCATATGCACTACGTCACAGGTGCGATGTGATGGAGAAGATCCAGAATGATCACGGCCCAAGCCTTAAGCCTGTACATAAATCCACGAGCTGGCCAGGTCCTGAGGTCGTACCTTGATAGTTCCATAATCCTGGGGTCCTAGGGGAGTGAGGTGGTGCGCCTGATGTGACTGACCTGTGGTCCATATTAATACAAATCCCTTCACGATCAGTCAAGAACTCGTTGCGAACTTATCCATAACGACACACATACATACATGTACACACAAATGCATATTATATTTATATATTCATGGATGTACGCACACACACACACACACACACACACACACACACACACACACACACACACACACACACACATACACACACGCACACACGAACGCATACACACATGCTCACAAGCATGCTTGCACGCATGCACACACGTACAGTGTGCACGCGCATGCGCATAAAGGACTCTGACATCAGCTGAATTGATGGAATAATGAAGGAGAAGGGCGTCATTTATGCCATGTCCTCAACCTCTGTGACCTGCTATAGCGATGGTGCCTCTGCTGGCTGGACCAGTCAACCATCATCATCATCATCATCATCATCATCATCATCATCATCATCATCATCATCATCATCATCACCAACATCACCATCATCATCA
The DNA here is from genome assembly GCA_030674185.1 of Monoplex corrugatus. Classification (NCBI taxonomy): domain Eukaryota; kingdom Metazoa; phylum Mollusca; class Gastropoda; order Littorinimorpha; family Ranellidae; genus Monoplex; species Monoplex corrugatus. The sequence continues at coordinate 12,188,212 of JAPXFY010000016.1, read as the reverse complement.
TCATCATCATCATCATCATCATCATCATCATCATCATCATCATCATCATCATCATCATCATCATCATCATCATCATCATCATCATCATCATCATCATCACCATTGTCATCATGTGCCCTGCCGCATAGCATTGGCGATCATGACCCTCCATACAAATCTCTCCCTTGTCGCTGGTAACTACATCCCCCACCCTCTCTGTCCTCAGCCATCATGTAAGTCCATCCAAATTTTTCTCCCTGGCTCTACCTGGTGTTCTCTTTCCCTCCAGCTTTCCTGTTGTGACCTGACATTCTAATTTCTCTTTCCTCATGAAATGTCCTATAAATGTCGCTTGTCTTTTCCTAATCTTCTTCATTAATGATCTTCTTGTGTCTGCCTCCTTTCGAGACTTTCTCGTCTGTTTTCTTTGCTGTCATGGAACTCTCAACATTCTTCTTAGACACCATATTTAATTTGCCTCAATTTTGTTCTGACTTTGCGTGTTGACTGTCCACGCCTCACAACCGTACAACAGTATCAGTTCTATGTAACGTTCAAGAAAGCTCTTCCTGACGCTGATTGATAGACATTTGTTGGTAAGAACGCTTTTCATATTCTTGAATGCTGTTTTGGCTTGGCCGATTCTGCTGGCTATTTCTGACGTGTATCTTCCATCTGGTGCGATGACCGCTCCCAGATATTTAAATTTATCAATCTGTTTCAATATCTCATTGATACCCGACTGTCAGCAAGCTACTGCGATCAAATTAAAAAAATATATCAAAATTACAACGTGGAATGTAAGGACATTGCTAGAAAGAAAAAACAATGGGAAAAAGTCAAGATAGCATGGAAAAGCTTAACATCAATATCTTAGGACTATGGGAAATGAGATGGAAGGGGGCAGGCATGATAACATC
>JAPXFY010000016.1:12179813-12182313 GCA_030674185.1 Monoplex corrugatus | reverse complement strand
CTGTCTGTGTTGTCACAATTTCATAGCTGTCCCAAAGCCTCTTGAATTTCCTCCAGCTGCTCTGCAGGTTTTCTCCATTCACATCAAGTTTAGGGGGCAAGGGAATCTTGGCATGTCGTCGACTGGCTTTTCTCTCTTCTTGTTCATCTTCCATGGTTGAACTTTAGTCTTCAATATTCTGGATTTTTGTTAGAGTTCGTAATCACGATTCTGACACCATGTTTCGTTCTTTCTACAGCCAACTCGGAAGACAGGGCAATGCTTCTTCGTCTCTACTCGTCACTGTCTGATTCTCAACTGTCTATATATATACATTTCACAATGAACAACAATCAGTTATCATTTAAACGAATATCATGCCGTGCTGCTATCCGCACGCTGTTTACTGTCAACACACGTCACACATACAGACACACACACATACACACAGACACAGACACACACACAGACACACAGACTACAGACACACACACACACAAACACACACACATGACTGATATTAAACAGTACTGATTAATCATCTTCTGTCATTTCCTCGGAATGGAATTGAAAGACAGAAAAAAACATGCACTTGATAATTTGCCAGCAACTTGGCTTACTCGGCATATGTTGGCCTCGAAAATCTGCTTAATGGCGTTCTCGTGTATGTCGGTACAAACCCAACGAACACGATGCGCAAAGGGTGCTTTTCGGGGTTTTCCTAAGCTAAACTTAGCTATTCTTGTTACGTAGAAGATGACGTCATGTCCACACAGTGGCTTTCTAGTTTCAGTTCCAGTTTCAATTTCTCAAGATGACGTCTCTGCGGTTGGAATGAATTTCATATGCACTAATGTCACAGGTGCCATGTGATGGAAAAGATCCAGAATGATCACGGCACAAGCCATAAGCCTGCACATAAAGACATGAGCTGGTCAGGTCCTGAGGTCTTACCTGGATAGTTCCATAACCTTGGGCAAGTGAAACATGTCCAAATCTGATACGTGCAATGTGGCCATTTTTACAAGGTATTCATTATTTGAACAATTAGCCTGTCGTTTTCAGGTGACCTTGTTGGAGCCCCAGATTGACCTGAGAAACCCAGAAAGAAGTGTTAATAAAGAGGCAGTCTTGAACAAGAACAACAACATCGAGTGGGCCTTGGTCCTCAAAGCGTTGGAGAATAGAGACATCCTTTTGAAGTACACGGTGGACCACCCGGCCACTTTTAGTCTGACAACAGAACAACTTGCCCCGTGGATACCTGAGGCTGTTTGATCATAATGATGATGGTAGTGGTGAACAGGTTCCCCCCGTTGGGTTGCCGGGGGATTTTTCAGTATAAATAGTATCCCCACCTTCTGGAAATTCTGTGCTAGAAATTTCCTCTTTTCTGTCACTCTTTGTTTCTGCCTTGTTGCCTTGCTTTCTGTCATTTCTACTTATTTTCTGCCTTGCTGGTCCATTCACCTGTATTTTTTCGATAAAGTCTTACATACTTTTTCTTCGGATTGATAATTGGGTACTTGTATTAAGTGCATTTTTGGCTCTAAGGAGGTGAGATATGCGGATGCAATTTTAGGTACTTTATGCCTGTTTTTATATATGTTTTGGTGTCCTTTTGTATGTTTATATTTGTATTCAGGTGTGTTTTCTAAATTTCCCTGTTCGATAAATCGGACAGAATGGTCCTACGCCGGGGGCATGTCCTTAGATTATGTGCGCGAATGCATTGATATGTGTACTTAATTTTCTTTTCTTTTTCTTTTTTTTCCTGTTGAAGTGTTGTGTGTTTTGAAACGGTCATAGCCCTGATATGGCTCTGCGCAGTCGGCTGGGCTTTAAACAACAATAAAAGAAAGAAAAGTGGTGAACAGGTAAACTTCTTCAGAATGAATCAGTGATTTTTATGTAAGGTATGTTCTTGTAAAAAGTATATAATAATAAACAAAATGCATACTTTCAGCGGGTGATGATGATGACAGTGGTGGTGGTGACGATAACATTCTTTTTCGAGTAAACTTACAGCTGTTTTGTGAACAGATGATGTCTGATTATTATGTATAAGTTGTATTATTCTGGACCATTGTAAAGTGCAATATGACGCTTTCAAATGTTAAAATTTACAACAAAAAAAAGAAAAAGAAAAAAGAAAAAAAAAAAAAGAAAAAAAAGAAAAATATTAAAAAAAAAAAAATTCCTGTGTTAGTTTCTGTACTTATGCACGTCCTCTTTCTCAATACTATGATATTATACAGTACTGTACTGCCCTAAATATAATGCAGTGTAAGGAATTTTGCTAATGAGGTAATGTGTGAATCTAATGCAGTGTAAGGAATTTTGCTAATGAGGTAATGTGTGAATCTAATGCAGTGTAAGGAATTTGCTAATGAGGTAATGTGGGAATCTAATGCAGTGTAAAGAATTATACCAACAAGGAAATATGTGAATCTAATGCGGTGTAAGGAATTTGCTAATGAGGTAATGTGTGAATCTAATGCAGTGTAAAGAATTATACCAA
>JAPXFY010000016.1:12164813-12172313 GCA_030674185.1 Monoplex corrugatus | reverse complement strand
CGTCCAGTATTTTCTCCCTGGGTCTACATGTACCTGGTGCTCTCTTTCCAACCAGCTTTCCTGTTTACATGTCCAACTGAAGACATCACCGTTGCTTAGCAGATAAGCAGAAACCTCTATCACTTCACCCCTCTCTTGTGTGTGACACACACACACACACTCACACACACACACACACACACACACACACACACACACATACACACACACACGCACTCGCATGCACACACACACATACGCACACACACACACGTACACACACACACGCAAGAAGACACATTCGAGACCTCTTTTGGGAGACTCCAAGGAGAACAGCAAGATCAAGATCAGCACAGCTACATCCTTCCAGATTCTCCAGAGGACGGTACCACCTTTTCGACAACTACGTACCATGGTGGCCGTATAATATGTTTTGATATAACAGTATTACATATACAATTCTTGACGTTCATGTCACAGGACTTTTTCTGCGTCATCTCTGACATTTCTTCTGCTGAAAGTATACAATAACCAGGTTTTAGTCCGACTATCAAGACTCAGTCAGACTATACACTCTGTACATTTGAAGACGTGTATGCTATTATTTTGATTATTGGTTATTTGTTATTCATTGTAATCTAATATCTCCTCAATAAGTTATTTATACGTTGACTATATAATTTTCTTTTCATCGTTTTGCTACAATTTTGTTATCTTTACTTCGTAGTCTAAGTAATTGCGTAATTTTCTTTCTGTCCATCTCTCCTGTACACAGAAAGTCAAAGTTTTCATTATTATCGTCCATAAATAAAGTCAATAGAAAGTTGGAGATAAACCAGTATCAGTAATGCGACAACAATCCCAAGTCAAGTTTTTGCAATGGAATTGTAGATCCCTTTCCACCAATTCGGCATACTTAGAGCATTTCCTGACATCAAATAGATGTGAAGTTTTGATTCTGCAGTCGATGAATGTTGTCGCAACCAAGCTTCCCAATTTCCCCAATTATTACTATCCTCCAGTCTATGAATGTGGGAATCACGGGAAGAAGGTATCCACCGCGATATATATACTCAAAGACTTACAATACTGCTTACTTACTTCCCCAGTTTTGAAATCAAGCGACGATTTGCACGCTTGTGCTGCCACTGTCCAATTAAGCAATTCTTTAAACATCAACGTTTTGTCAGTCATACCTGCCAACAGGTCCAAATGACCACAACACAGAATGGCTGCGCACAATCCAAGATCAGCAGCGTGGTAAATGGCTAATAGGTGGAGACTTTAATTCCCACTCCCCATTTTGGGAAAAGAACTGTTCTACTGTTACAAGCAATCGTTTGGTAGAAAATATCGTTGATAGTTCGCTTTACCTTCTAAATGATGGTAGTGTCACTAGGATCCCTGATGTCTCCAAACACAGGGCGATAGCCATCGATTTGTCTCTGATATCACCAGAATTAGCACCATCCTGTACCTGGAAACTCACAGAGACACTTTGGGAAGCGATCATCTACCTATCATCATAACCATAACTGACAAAAACATCAGGATGAAAGACAGCTCTCCTGATATTATTCCAAAATATAATTACAAGCGTGCAGACTGGTCCTTATTTCGAACTACTCTTGCTAATCAGGATTACAGACATTATGAAAGTGAAAATGTAGACATTATGTTTTCTAAATTCCAAGAGTCAATTCTAGCCGCTGCAGACATATCAATTCCGAAACTCAAAACTTCTAGATCGAATAATCGATTGGGTAATGTTTGGTGGACAGAGGCATGTGAGAAAGCAGTTCAATATAAAAGGGAGAAATTCAAAATCTACATCAAAAGCCGGAAACCTGAAGATCATGTGGAAATGAAAAAAGCTAACATCCAATGTAACAAAACCATCGCTGAAGCAAAGAAAGATTATTGGGCATCATTCTGCACAAAACAAATTTCAGATTTCAAAGATTTTCATAAAGTCTGGACGAAAATGAATCAAATGAAGAATGGAACCAACCTACAAAGGTGTCCGATAATAATAGAAACATGTAACACATTTCCTTCAGACATGGACAAAGCAGAAACTTTTGTGGAATTATTTGCTAAAAAACAGTAAAGTTGAAGGTTTATCTTCAGACTGCAAACATCACAGAGAAATGGAAGATAACAACCCAATCTACACTGATCCAATACCTCAGAATGATCTCTGGTTTAATTCTCCAATCACCTTAGAAGAGCTAAAAAACACAATACTGTCTCTACACAACAAAACGAGTTCGGTAGGTGTTGATGCAGTTTCGACTGAAATGATTAAACATCTCCCTGAAAACTATCTTATTTTCCTACACAAAATTCTGCAGAAATGCTGGTTAACGGAACTGTACCACAAATCTGGCAAAAGTCTATAGTTATACCGATATTAAAAGCAGGAAAATCGAAAACTGATAAAAACAGTTACAGACCCATTGCTTTGACGTCCCACACGAGCAAACTAATGGAAAGATTGATCTTAAACAGACTTTTACACTACTGTGATAAAAATAATGTTATTCCGGTAAACCAGGCGGGTTTTAGAAAAGGGAGATCTGCAGTTGAACACCTGGTTAAACTTACAACTCAGATCAAACAACAGTTTGCCCGCAGAAAAAGTGTTTTAGCTACTTTCTTTGATGTAAAAAAAGCTTACGATCAAGTTTGGCATAAACGTCTATTTTCAAGCTAAAATCTGTTGGTTTATCTGGTAATATGTACAATTACATTAAATCTTTTTTAGCTAATAGAACAATACGGGCTAGAGTGGGAGCTAGTTATTCTACTTCACGATGCCTTGACATGGGGATTCCACAAGGTTCAGTGATAGCACCTATTTTGTTTAATATCCTTATACAGGATCTTCCTAAAGCTCTTTCAAATCGTGTTGTTTTAGTACAGTATGCTGATGATATATGTACTTGGATGAATATCACTTTAAAAAAGACAACTCCACAGAGAACACGGAATTACATCAGGAAGTTGTATCAAATTGATCTTGATAACCTTGGAAACTATATGTTAGAAAATGGTCTGTCATTGTCGGCAGAAAAAACTAACATGATGCTGTTTGATCCTGGTGGTAACTCAAATAACTTACCTACTTTCAAATTGCTTGGTGAAGTGTTAAATTACAAACAGGTCGTAAAATTTCTGGGAGTTTACATCACGTCGAAATTAAGCTGGAATATCCATTTTGATTATATTTTAACAAAAGCACGAAAAACCTTAAATTTTCTAAAGATAATAAGCAAATTACCCTGGGGAATGGATACAAATATACTGATTCATCTGGCAACAGCGCTGGTCAGGTCTAAATTATCCTACGCGCAAGAAATTTTTTTCAATGCACCTAAATATTTACTAAAAAAGATTCAGAACTTGGACTGCAAAAGTCTTAAAATTGCACTAGGTGTACCAACTCATGCTTCTACTCTGGTAACGTACAAAGCTGCTGGAATTCTACCTCTAAACAACCATCGTGAGCTAGCTACAGCAAAGTTTGCAATTAGAACTACTTCACAAGCGAATAATTTTGTGAGCAAAGAAATTAAAATCAGGTCTGATATTGACTTTCCAAAACGAGCAAAAAACATTTCATCACAAATTACAACCGCAACTTACATATCTGACCTGATCAAACAATCCAGCATAACTATGGATGAAATAGCCAAAAAACCAATGTTAACGCCTATCCCTACATGGGAAATGCTAAAGGCCACGTTTGATCTCGATTATGCAGACGTTAAAAAAGATGATAATGTCAACATTACGCTATCCACAGTTTGTGAACACATCGATGAAAAGTACCGTACCCACCTCCACATTTTTACCGATGGGTCAGTCTTAGCAAATCAGAGCGCTGGAGCAGCGTTTTATGTTCCAGAATTTAACATTAAAAAGTCTTTTTTCATTGGGACAAATGTATCTATATATACAGCAGAACTGGTCGCTGTTGTTCAAGCGTTGCATTATTTAATAAGCCTTCGGCCTGTGTCTTTCAAAGTAGTTCTCTTTGTTGATTCAAAATCTGTATTATATGCCTTACAGTCTTTTGATACAGACACAAGACCTGATTTAATAATTGAGGCAAATCATCTAATACACTGTTTAAAGATAAATGGCTCGGAAATCAGTTTATGCTGGGTGCCTTCTCACGTTGGTCTTCAAGGCAACAACGTAGTTGACAGAGCAGCTAAATCCGGTGCACTCAATTCTGAAAATTCCATAGAATTACATGTTAACACCTCGGTAAATGAAGCTTACAACTCGCTAGAATTAGCATCATGGATTCGATTTCATGAACATTTAAATGAAAAATTTGTGTCCCAAAAAAGAATCAAACTTTCAGTTCAAAATATCTGTAAAAAAATTCAGTATTCTTCGTTATATCATTTGAGATCAATTGTTACCCACATATTTTCGTATTCAAATGAACGCTTTGAAAACTAAATATTGTAAAAAACGTTTTATGTATTTGCAGTGAACAATTCACATTGTATCACTGTTTGTTTTACTGCAGAAAGCTTCGTTATTTCTTACCAAAGATGTTTACACAAGGAAACTATCTTGAAAAGCATTTTAAAGAAGTAATATCAGATCAAGTTCTGTTAGTTAAAATTTCAGAATCATTGGTTCACAGTCCTGTTAATGCGTTACTTTAAGGTTATTATTTTAATTATTATTATTTTATTTTGTTTTGTTTCGTTTTTTATGACGATGTTTTCTTTTACATTTAATGTTAGCGTTGTTCTAGTTTCATTTCTCTGTTCATCCATATCCTTTTTCTAAAAACCTTGCCGATTCCTTTTAATTTTTTTTTCCCGTCTCTTACTCTGTTCCCCTCTGTCCCCTCTCCCCCCCCCCCCTCCCCCCCCCCCCCAAAAAAAAAAAAAAAAAAAAAAAAAAAAAAAAAAAATCATCCTCCATGCCATTTTTACCCGTCTAATATCACTTATAGTGAAAAGACGTTAAATCAAGGAACGAACACACACGCACGCTCATGCACTTGCACACACTCACACACACATGCCACGCACACACCACACAGACACACCACGAACACACGCACACTTATAAACAACAAACAAACAAACAAACAAACAATCGAACAAACAAACAATTGAACAACCAACCAACCAACCAACCAACCAACCAACCAACTAACCAACCAACCAACCAACCAACCAACCAACCAACCAACCAACCAACCAACCAACCAACCAACCAACCAATGAACAAACGAACGAACGAACGAACGAACGAACGAACGAACGAACGAACGAACGAACGAACGAACGAACGAACAAACAAAACAATATTAACCACTCTTTAACAAGTTACCGTGCATGCAAACTAGTTTTTCTAATGCTAAATAGGTCTGACGAAAAAAATAATATTAGCCCTAGAAAACGATGTATGTTTGGCAAAATTATTTATATAGTGCTGCAATCTGTTTAACTTATATTTGCTTAGAACCTTGAAATACAGACGTTGTTGTGCAGCTGTTTTGTAAATGTTTGTTATTGTTGTCGTTCATGTGTGTACACCGGCGTCAGTTTTAACTTTCATGCCATTTGCTTCCATATTATAGACTTGACAAATTTGAAAGAAAAGAACACACTTTGCTGAGGTGAAATAAATAAATAAATAAATAAATAATTAATTGATAATAATAATAATAATAATTAATTACAATATTTATATAGCGCAAAATCTTGATAGAAATCAAATCTAAGCGCTGAACAGACACATACGCACGCACGCACACACACGCACGCACACACACACACACACACACACACACACACATGGCTACAAATGGGGAAAAAGAAGAAAGGAAATGGAAAATTATAGAGAGCATATTATATACAAATATATATTACAATGTGATTCCACTCCGAGCGGAGACAGGCTGCAGAGGGGGTTGAGTGAGGTCAGGATTTTATGCAGAGGAGAAAAGGTGAGTTTTGAGAGCGGACTTGAAGGAAACAAAAGTAGGTTGCTGACGGACTGAGAGAGGAAGTTTGTTCCAGGAGAGTGGACCAGAAACAGAGAAGGCTCGTGGACCATAGGTATTGAGCTTGGTGCGTGGAAAGCGAAAAGTCAGAAGATCGGAGGCAGAGCGGAGGGTACGTGAGGGAACATAGATCTCAAGTAGGCTTGACAGGTAATCGGGGGCTGCGTTATTGAGGCTTTTGTAGCACATGGTGTCTAGTTTGTACTGTATGCGCTTTGATACAGGGAGCCAGTGAAGTTGTGCCAGGAGAGGAGATATGTGGTCAGCTTTTTTCTTTTTAAGTACAAGGCGTGCAGCATTGTTTTGAATGCGCTGTAGGATGTGAATGGTGGAGGCAGGAAGACCAGACAGGAGTGAATTGCAATAGTCAATGCGAGACATGAAGGAGAGAACGAGTTTTGCAGTTGTTTCGACAGAGAGATACTTCCTGATCAGGCTTATACGATGGAGGTGATAGTAGCAAGATCTGACAGTTTGAGAAACAAAGTTGTTCATGGAGAGGGTAGAGTCAGGGCAGACACCAAGGTTTTTAGCTGAATCAGAAATTGGGACTGATGTGTTACATAATGGGAGAGAAAGAGGAGACAGCTGAGAAAGTTTCTGACGGATGCCAATGAGGATAGCTTCTGTCTTGTCGTCGTTAAGCTGAAGTTTATTGTATGTCATCCAGTTCTTAATGTCCGAGTAACACTCAGTGGTGCGAGTCAAGAGGCGCTGTACATTGTCAGGTGAGTCACTGTCTTGAAGTTGGGTGTCGTCAGCATAGAAGTGGTGTTTTATAGCGTGGAAGTTGATGATGGTTGACAGGGGGGAGGTGTAAAGAGTGAAAAGAACAGGGCCAAGGACAGATCCTTGTGGAACACCACAGGTTTGGTATGCAGGTTGAGAGTAAGTGCCATTGATGAGAACAGTTTGTTTTCTGTTTGATAGATATGAAGTGAACCAGGAGAGAGCAGTGTCAGAGATGCCAAAAGTATGATGGAGTCTAGATAGGAGAATACCATGATCAATGGTATCAAAGGCTGCAGACAGATCAAGGAGTGTGAGGAGAGAGACTTTGCCAGTATCAGTTGCAAGGAGGAGATTGTTGAGAATGTGTAGTAGGGCAGTTTCAGTGCTATGACACTGGCGGTAGGCTGACTGGAAAGGATTGAGGAGATTGTTGGCAGACAGGTGAGAGTTCAGCTGGTTGAGGACAACTTTTTCAAGGAGTTTTGACAAGAAAGAGAGATTAGAGATAGGCCGGTAGTTTTTCAGTTCATTTGGGTCTAAATTGTATTTCTTGAGGAGAGGGTGAACGATAGCAGACTTGAAAGAAACTGGGACAGTTCCAGTTTGAAGAGAAAAGTCGATGATGTCAGTGATGAATGGGAGGAGAGTAGGGAGACAGTCGGAGTAGAGAGAACCTGGAAGAGGATCCAGTTCGCAGGTTTTGAACGACATGGATCTGATTGTGTTGAGAATTTCTTCTTGTGAGA
>JAPXFY010000016.1:12152313-12159813 GCA_030674185.1 Monoplex corrugatus | reverse complement strand
ATGTGAGTTGGTGGCTATGTGAGTTGGCAGCTATGTGAGTTGGTGGCTATGTGAGTTGGTGGCTATGTGAGTTGGTGGCTATGTGAGTTGGCAGCTATGTGAGTTGGTGGCTATGTGAGTTGGTGGCTATGTGAGTTGTCAGGTATGTGAGTTGTCAGGTATGTGAGTTGGTAGCTATGTGAGTTGGTGGCTATGTGAGTTGGTGGCTATGTGAGTTGGCAGTTATGTGAGTTGGTGGCTATGTGAGTTGGTGGCTATGTGAGTTGGTGGCTATGTGAGTTAGTGGCTATGTGAGTTGGTGGCTATGTGAGTTGGTGGCTATGTGAGTTGGTGGCTATGTGAGTTGTCAGGTATGTGAGTTGGCAGGTATGTGAGTTGGCGGGAATGTGAGTTGGTGGCTATGTGAGTTGGTGGCTATGTGAGTTGGCAGGTATGTGAGTTGTCAGGAATGTGAGTTGGCAGTTATGTGAGTTGGTGGCTATGTGAGTTGGTGGCTATGTGAGTTGGTGGCTATGTGAGTTGTCAGGTATGTGAGTTGTCAGGTATGTGAGTTGGCGGGAATGTGAGTTGGCAGTTATGTGAGTTGGTGGCTATGTGAGTTGGTGGCTAAGTGAGTTGGTGGCTATGTGAGTTGGTGGCTAAGTGAGTTGGTGGCTATGTGAGTTGGTGGCTATGTGAGTTGGCGGCTATGTGAGTTGGTGGCTATGTGAGTTGGTGGCTATGTGAGTTGGCAGTTTTGTGAGTTGGCGGCTATGTGAGTTGGCGGCTATGTGAGTTGGTGGCTATGTGAGTTGGTGGCTATTTGAATTGGCAGTTATGTGAGTTGGCAGCTATGTGAGTTGGCAGTTATGTGAGTTGGTGGCTATGTGAGTTGGTGGCTAAGTGAGTTGGTGGCTATGTGAGTTGGTGGCTATGTGAGTTAGTGGCTAAGTGAGTTGGTGGCTATGTGAGTTGGTGGCTATGTGAGTTGGTGGCTATGTGAGTTGGTGGCTATGTGAGTTGGCAGGTATGTGAGTTGGCAGGTATATGAGTTGGCAGGTATGTGAGTTGTCAGGTATGTGAGTTGTCAGGTATGTGAGTTGGCAGTTATGTGAGTTGGCGGCTATGTGAGTTGGTGGCTATGTGAGTTGGTGGCTATGTGAGTTGTCAGGTATGTGAGTTGTCAGGTATGTGAGTTGGTGGCTATGTGAGTTGGTGGCTAAGTGAGTTGGTGGCTATGTGAGTTAGTGGCTAAGTGAGTTGGTGGCTATGTGAGTTGGTGGCTATGTGAGTTGGCGGCTATGTGAGTTGGTAGCTATGTGAGTTGGTGGTTATGTGAGTTGGCATTTTTGTGAGTTGGTGGCTATGTGAGTTGGCGTCTATGTGAGTTGGTGGCAATGTGAGTTGGTGGCTATGTGAGTTGGCAGTTATATGAGTTGGCAGCTATGTGAGTTGGCAGTTATGTGAGTTGGTGGCTATGTGAGTTGGTGGCTAAGTGAGTTGGTGGCTATGTGAGTTGGTGGCTATGTGAGTTGGTGGCTATGTGAGTTGGTGGCTATGTGAGTTGGCAGTTATGTGAGTTGGTGGCTATGTGAGTTGGTGGCTATGTGAGTTGGCAGTTATGTGAGTTGATGGCTATGTGAGTTGGTGGCTAAGTGAGTTGGTGGCTATGTGAGTTGGTGGCTAAGTGAGTTGGTGGCTATGTGAGTTGGTGGTTATGTGAGTTGGTGGCTATGTGAGTTGGCAGTTATGTGAGTTGGTGGCTATGTGAGTTGGCAGCTGTGTGAGTTGGCGGCTATATGATTTGGCAGTTATGTGAGCTGGCAGCCATGCAGGTTATCCAATAGAGAGATGAAGGCTCAGAGAGAGGGGTCTTCCATTCTCTCTTGGTCCAGCAGCTGGGCTGGATCCGGTTGGCGCGCTTTGTGTGGCTATGTCCCGGGGCTTGCCATCTCCCCACCTTTCCATTCAGAAGCAAAGGACCTGTGTGAGATACTACTCCGTTTGATTACCCTCAGAAACTTGTCTTCCTGTTGCTTCCTTTCATGCTGGTGCACTGGCCGGGTTGCCAGGCCAGGGAATCGAGAGGCATCCTGACTTTCCCACTTCAGAACGGAGTGAAACAGGGATGCCTTCTAGCACCAACATTCTTCTACATCCTTTTTTGTGGCAATCTGATCTTCAAATTCTAAAGAAGTGTGGCATGCTATTTATGGGCATCTTCTCATCAAATGTAAGCTTTGTTGGACAGGACTCATCGCCCATTTCGAAGGTAACCACACCGCAAAGATTCTCCTGCGAAGAAAGCCGAAACAAGGACAATAGGACCAGGGAAGACCAAAAAACCAACCTCATATCTGTGGCATTATTACTACCAACTGGGACGATACTGCCCGTAACAGAACATGCTCGCGACAATAGTGTACGCAGCAACACAGTCACATTCAAACAGTCCCTAACAGCTGCTGTTCATCTGAACAGGAACCAGCGGAAGCAGAACCAAGGCTGCATGACTCATTCCCATGCAGTGATTGCAGAAGAATTTGTACCTTTAAGATCAGTCTTGTAGCCTATGTGAAGTCCCTTACCAGGAGATGAAGACCAGTACACCCACTCATCTGTCAGTTCTACAGAAGAGTCGATCATCGTAATTCCCTGTCTCTCTGTTCTATATTTATTGGTAGTATAATTAACAACAAATAATAGCAATATCATATTACATCCAATATTAGGCAAATGCTTTATGATCTTAGATCAAATCTATTATGATCTATATTATCTATGTATTATCTATTATGTATCTATTATGTATCTATGTATGTATCTATTATGTATCTATGTATGTATCTATGTATGTATCTATCTATGTATCTATCTATGTATCTATCTATGTATCTATCTATGTATCTATCTATGTATCTATCTATGTATCTATCTATGTATCTATCTATCTGCCTGTCTGTCTGTTTGTCTGTCTGTGTATGTATGTATGTATGTATGTATGTTTGTATGTGTGTGTGTGTGTGTGTGTGTGTGTGTGTGTGTGTGTGTGTGTGTGTGTGTGTGTGTGTGTGTGTACATACGTAAATCTGAGCCTCTAAGTACGGTATTATTTTCTAGAGAAACAAGTTTACATCAATCGTAATAACGATACCTAAAATCGACATGGGTACGTTACACGAGCTTGCAACATCTGCTGTTTTATAGGACCATCCCTATAAAAATCATGAACATGGTTTGTCTGACAGTGGCATTCGCTAAACACTCCACTCCCTCTTTCAATTACCACTGTAACAAGGTGGTGGCTCAGTGATTAATACATCCACGTGGGATGGGAGAGGTTCAAGGTTCGATTCTCTGTTGCACACAGATTTTTGTTCCTTTACCAGACCCTGAGTGGTTGTCTGGGTGTTAGTGTTTTGGATGAAACTATGAAACAAGGCCTCGTGTTCAGCCTGTTTTGATCATTTTAGTGGTGTCAGTTTAGCGTTTCATGGGTCCCTTCACACCCACTACTCCATTTCAGGATCTTGCGAGTGAATTGGGTTTTAGGCAGACTCAAAGAGTCTGCCAGATGATGGCTGGCAGAATAGGATGGAGCGTATACGGAATTGTCCTAATGGGATGAATCCCCCATGAACAAAGTCCAAAGTAAATTGTTGTTGCTGTCATGTTGGTGTTGTTGGTCTTCTGCTAGTTTGTGACGGTGAAGTAGATTTCTACATGTATCAATCTGGCAGATCAAGGGGAAAAAAAAAAGACAGCCACCCAGACAGAAAGAAAATACGCTCACACACACACACACACACACACACACACACACACACACACACACCACACACACACACACACACACACACACACACACACACACACACACACACACGAGCTCAAAGAGCAAAGGAACGAAGAAACGAACAGGAAACAGAACAGAACAAAACAAAACAAAACAAAACAAAACAAAACAAAACAAACAAATCAGAATCAGAATCAAAGAAACACCAGCGTTCGAGCAAACAATAAACCAGAAAGACACAAAGTAGTATGAAAACGTATAGTTAATAAACGTATGAAAACGTATAGTTAATAAACGTATGAAAACGTATAGTTAATAAACGCATCTCTTCTCCAGACAGGCACACATTGTTAACCATCTGGCCTTTGTCAACGTACATAAAAGACAACAGAAACAAATTCATAAGGTTGGAGACAAAAACAATAACGACAGAACAGCCAACGTTCATGATGTTCCGTTGAGCTAGAGAAAGACAAAAATCCCAACAAAACACCATGGAAGTTAGCTGATCGCTTTGGAGCTGGAGAAAGACTAAAAAGCCCAACAAAACACCATGGAAGTTAGCTGATCGCTTTGGAGCTGGAAAAAGACTAAAAAGCCCAACAAAACACCATGGCAGTTAGCTGATCTCTTGGAGTTGGACAAAAAGCCCAACAAAACCCCACGAAATTTACCTGGTCTCTTGGAGTTGGAGAAAGACAAGAAGCCCAATACATCATGGACGTTAGCTGATCTCTTGGAACTGGAGAAAGACAAAAAGCCCATGAAAACACCATGGACGTTGTCTGTTCTCTTGGAGTTGGAGAAAGACAGAAAGCCCAGGAAAACATCATGGCCGTCAGCTGATCTCTAGGAACTGGAGAAAGACAAAAAGCCCATCAAAACACCATGGAAGTTGTCTGTTCTCTTGGAGTTGGAGAAAGACAGAAAGCCCAGGAAAACATCATGGCCGTCAGCTGATCTCTCAGAGCTGGAGAAAGACAAAAAGCCTATCAAAACACCATGGAAGCGAGCTGATTTCTTGGAGCTGGAGAAGACAAAAAGCCCAACAAAACACCATGAAGGTTAACTGATCTCTTGGAGCTGGAGAGAGACAAAAAGCCCAAAAAACCACCATAGCAGTTAGCTATTCTCTTGGAACTGGAGAAAAACAAAAAGCCAAACAAAACACCATGGCCGTTAGCTGTTCTCTTGGAGCTGGAGAAAGACCAAAAAGCCCAACAATACACCATGAAGGTTAACTGTTCTCTTGGAGCTGGAGAAAGCCCAAAAAGCCCAACAATACACCATGAAGGTTAACTGTTCTCTTGGAGCTGGAGAAAGACCAAAAAGCCCAACAATACATCATGAAGGTTAACTGTTCTCTTAGAGCTGGGGACAGACCAAAAAGCCCAACAATACACCATGAAGGTTAACTGTTCTCTTAGAGCTGGGGACAGACCAAAAAGCCCAACAATACATCATGAAGGTTAACTGTTCTCTTAGAGCTGGGGACAGACCAAAAAGCCCAACAATACACCATGAAGGTTAACTGTTCTCTTAGAGCTGGGGACAGACCAAAAAGCCCAACAATACATCATGAAGGTTAACTGTTCTCTTAGAGCTGGGGACAGACCAAAAAGCCAACAATGCATCATTGAAGTTAGCTGATCCCTTGTTTTCGTCTTTTTGTCCTAAATCTGATCAATTTGTCTCTTTGTTGTAAGTTGTGTTCGCTTGACAAAGGCGAGATAGCTCAACGTTGGCTCCTGTTTTCTTTGGTTAATAAAC
This sequence comes from Monoplex corrugatus, assembly GCA_030674185.1. Lineage (NCBI taxonomy): Eukaryota > Metazoa > Mollusca > Gastropoda > Littorinimorpha > Ranellidae > Monoplex > Monoplex corrugatus. The sequence continues at coordinate 12,154,268 of JAPXFY010000016.1, read as the reverse complement.
CATACTTTCTCGTTCTGGTTTTGTACGGTTCTGCCTTCTCCAGGTTTTTATTTAATTATCCAGGCGGAGCCATAAGTCAGTGTGGGTCGGGTACAAAGACAGTGTGGGTTCAAAGACAGTGTGGGTACAAAGACAGTGTGGGTACAAAGACAGTGTGGGTACAAAGACAGTGTGGGTACAAAGACAGTGTGGGTACAAAGACAGTGTGGGTACGGTGTGGGTACAGTGTGGGTACAAAGACAGTGTGGGTACAAAGACAGTGTGGGTACAAAGACAGTGTGGGTGCAAAGACAGTGTGGGTGCAAAGACAGTGTGGGTACAAAGACAGTGTGGGTACAGTGTGGTACAAAGACAGTGTGGGTATAAAATGTGAGTACAAAGTGTGAGTACAAAGTGTGGGTACAAAGACAGTGTGGGTACAAAGACAGTGTGGGTACGGTGTGGGTACAGTGTGGGTACAAAGACAGTGTGGGTACAAAGACAGTGTGGGTACAAAGACAGTGTGGGTACAAAGACAGTGTGGGTACAAAGACAGTGTGGGTACAAAGACAGTGTGGGTGCAAAGACAGTGTGGGTACAAAGACAGTGTGGGTACAGTGTGGTACAAAGACAGTGTGGGTACAAAATATGAGTACAAAGTGTGAGTACAAAGTGTGGGTACAAAGACAGTGTGGGTACAGTGTGGGTACAAATAGTGTGGGTACAGTGTGGGTACAAAGACAGTGTGGGTACAGTGTGGGTACAAAGACAGTGTGGGTACAGTGTGGGTACAAAGACAGTGTGGGTACAAAAAGACAGTGTGGGTACAAAGACAGTGTGGGTACAAAGACAGTGTGGGTACGGTGTGGGTACAAAGACAGTGTGGGTACAAAGACAGTGTGGGTACAAAGACTGTGGGTACAAAGACAGTGTGGGTACAAAGACAGTGTGGGTACAAAGACAGTGTGGGTACAAAGACAGTGTGGGTACAAAGACTGTGGGTACAAACACTGTGGCTACAGTGTGGGTACAAAGACAGTGTGGGTATGGTGTGGGTAGAAAGACAGTGTGGGTACAGTGTGGGTACAAAGACAATGTGGGTGGAAAGACAGTGTGGGTACAGGTGGGTACAAAGACAGTGTGGGTACAGTGTGGGTAGAAAGACAGTGTGGGTACAGTGTGGGTACAAAGACAGTGTGGGTACAGTGTGGGTACAAAGACGATGTGGGTACAGTGTGGGTACAAAGACAGTGTGGGTACAGTGTGGGTACAAAGACAGTGTGGGTACAGTGTGGGTACAAAGACAGTGTGGGTACAGTGTGGGTACAGTGTGGGTACAAAGACAGTGTGGGTACTGTGTGGCTACAAAGACAGTGTGGGTACAAAGACAGTGTGGGTACAAAGACAGTGTGGGTACAGTGTGGGGTACAAAGACAGTGTGGGTACAAAGACAGTGTGGGTACAAAGACAGTGTGGGTACAAAGACAGTGTGGGTACAAAGACAGTGTGGGTACAGTGTGGGTACAAAGACAGTGTGGGTACAAAGACAGTGTGGGTACAAAGACAGTGTGGGTACAAAGACAGTGTGGGTACTGTGTGGGTACAAAGACAGTGTGGGTACAAAGACAGTGTGGGTACAATGTGGGTACAAAGACAGTGTGGGTACAAAGACAGTGTGGGTACTGTGTGGGTACAAAGACAATGTGGGTACAGTGTGGGTACAAAGACAGTGTGGGTACAAAGACAGTGTGGGTACTGTGTGGGTACAAAGACAGTGTGGGTACAAAGACAGTGTGGGTACAAAGACAGTCAGCTTACTGACAAGCGTGTCTTGTGTTTCAGAGAGAACATCAACATGGTGAATGCCACACATATCTTCAGTATCAACACGTACATGAAGTATGCCACCATTCCATCGGTAAGGTTCAATTTAATTCAATTCTGTTCAGTTCAGTTCAGTTCAATATGATTCAAAT
>JAPXFY010000016.1:12134813-12142313 GCA_030674185.1 Monoplex corrugatus | reverse complement strand
ACAGTTGATTATGACCATGACAGTTGATTATGATCATGACAACTGATGGTGATGGTGACGTTGATTATGATCATGACAACTGATGGTGATGGTGACGTTGATTATGACCATGACAACTGATGGTGATGGTGACGTTGATTATGATCATGACAACTGATGGTGATGGTGACGTTGATTATGATCATGACAGTTGATTATGATCATGACAACTGATGGTGATGGTGACGTTGATTATGATCATGACGACTGATGGTGATGGTGACGTTGATTATGATCATGACAACTGATGGTGATGGTGACGTTGATTATGATCATGACAACTGATGGTGATGGTGACGTTGATTATGACCATGACAGTTGATTATGATCATGACAACTGATGGTGATGGTGACGTTGATTATGATCATGACAACTGATGGTGATGGTGATGTTGATTATGATCATGACAACTGATGGTGATGGGACGTTGATTATATCATGACAACTGATGTGATGGTGACGTTGATTATAATCATGACAACTGATGGTGATGGTGACGTTGATTATAATCATGACAACTGATGTGATGGTGACGTTGATTATAATCATGACACTGATGGTGATGGTGAGTTGATTATAATCATGACAACTGATGTGATGGTGACGTTGATTATAATCATGACAACTGATGTGATGGTGACGTTGATTATAATCATGACAACTGATGGTGATGGGAAGTTGATTATAATCATGACACTGATGGTGATGGTGACGTTGATTATAATCATGACAACTGATGGTGATGGTGACGTTGATTATAATCATGACAACTGATGGTGATGGTGAGTTGATTATATCATGACAACTGATGGTGATGGTGACGTTGATTATATCATGACAACTGATGGTGATGGTGACGTTGATTAAATCATGACACTGATGGTGATGGTGACGTTGATTATAATCATGACAACTGATGGTGATGTGACGTTGATTATAATCATGACAACTGATGTGATGGTGAGTTGATTATATCATGACACTGATGGTGATGGGAGTTGATTATAATCATGACAACTGATGGTGATGGTGACGTTGATTATAATCATGACACTGATGGTGATGGTGACGTTGATTATAATCATGACAACTGATGTGATGGTGACGTTGATTATAATCATGACAACTGATGGTGATGGTGACGTTGATTATGATCATGACACTGATGGTGATGGTGACGTTGATTATAATCATGACAATGATGTGAGTGACGTTGATTATATCATGACAACTGATGTGATGGTGACGTTGATTATAATCATGACAACTGATGGTGATGGTGACGTTGATTATAATCATGACAACTGATGGTGATGGTGAAGTTGATTATAATCATGACAACTGATGTTGGAGGTGACGTTGATTATAATCATGACAACTGATGGTGATGGTGAAAGTTGATTATAATCATGACAACTGATGGTGATTTGGGGACGTTGATTATAATCATGACACTGATGGTGATGGTGACGTTGATTATAATCATGACACTGATGGTGATGGTGACGTTGATTATAATCATGACAACTGATGGTGATGGTGACGTTGATTATATCATGACAACTGATGTGTGATGGTGACGTTGATTATAATCATGACAACTGATTGGAGTGAGTTGATTATACATGAGATGAGGGACGTTGATTATAATCATGACAACTGATGGTGATGGTGGAGTTGATTATAATCATGACACTGATGGTGATGGTGAGTGTGATTGATAATCATGACATGATGGTGATGGTGACGTTGATTATAATCATGACACTGATGGTGATGTGATGTGAGTTGTATATATCATGACAACTGATGGTTGATGGTGACGTTGATTATATCATGACAACTGATGTGTGTATGGTGACGTTGATTATATCATGACAACTGATGGTGATGGTGAAGTTGATTATATCATGACAACTGATGGTGATGGTGATGGGGTTGATTATGATCATGACAACTGATGGTGATGTGTGTGAGTTGATTATATGATCATGACAACTGAATGTGATGGGACGTTGATTAATCATGACATGATGTGATTGATGGATGACGTGATTTAATCATGAGATGATGGTGATGGTGACGTTGATTATAATCATGACAACTGATGGTGATGGTGACGTTGATTATGATCATGACAACTGATGTGTGGTGATGATGGTGACGTTGATTATGATCATGACACTGATGGATGGATGATAGACGTGTATGTATATATAATCATGACAACTGATGGTGATGGTGATGGTACGTTGATTGATAATCATGACAACTGATGTGTGTGATGGTGACGTTGATTATGATCATGAACGTGACTTGATGGATGATGGGTGACGTTGATTATGATCATGACAACTGATGGTGATGGTGACGTTGATATTATGATGATGACGATGACATACAGACAAAAGAATTTATGACGTATGACGTATTTGTGGTGTGTGTTGTGTGTGTGTATGTGTGTGTGTGTGTGTGTGTGTGGTGTGTGTGTTGTGTGTGGTGTGTGTGTGTGTTTGTGTGTATGCGTTTGTGTGTGTGTGTTGTTTGTGTGTGTTTATTTGTGTGTATGTGTGTATGTGTTATGTATGTGTAGTATGTGTGTGTGTGTTTGTTTGTTTGTGTTGTGTTGTGTGTGTGTGTTTGTGTGTGTGTGTTTGTGTGTACATGTATGTGTATATGTGTGTGTGTTTGTTTGTTTGTGTGTGTGTATGTTTGTGTATGTATGTTTGTTTGTTTATTGTGTGTGTGTGTGTGTGTGTGTGTGTGTGTGTGGTGTGTGTGTGTGTGTGTGTGTGTGTGTGTGTTGTGGTGTGTGTGTGAGAGAGAGAAAGAGAGAGAGAGAAAGAGACAGAGAGGCAGAGAGAAAGACAGATAGATCAAGAGATTTATGTATAATATATATATATAAATATAGAGAGAGAGAGAGAGAGGAGGGGGGAAACATGGTGGTTGTGACTCAAATGTGACAAAGTGGAGAAAAGCTTATTAACACAATTTTGTCACAGACACACATACATACAGACAACTCTCTCTGGTCAGTGTGAAACAATCTCACCTCTTCTCTTCTACTTCTTCTTTTTTTTTTTTTTTTTTTTTTTTTAATGGAGATTGAAAAACGAAGGTACGGAAAGAAATATTGTTAACATGGATTGATCTCTTTCTTTATTGTAAATACGGATGGATCTATTTGTTTGTTGTTTTTAATATGATGACCTGTTTGTTTATTGTTAATATGGTGTGATCTTATCCTCTCTGTCGCGCTTACTTAAAAAGATGAAAATATCGCCAACCATTCTTACTTATGTATTTATTTTATTTTGTTTACCCATGAGAGTGGAGTTTTGCCATGAGAAGCTTGATGGGAACAACATTGTCGTTGCCATGGATTCTTTAACGCGCATTAAGTGCAGGACTTCTGAATTATCGTCTGATCGGAGGGACCCAGCAGTATCAGACACATGGCTCTTTTTGTTGTCTTTGTTCCATCCTTAACCCTTTGACTACTGCACCTTATCCACCGATTGCAAAAAAAACCTAACCCTTTGACTCCCTCACCCCGTCAACTAGCTTCCTGATGGAATCTGGTGGATGGGGTGAGGGGGTCAGAGGGTTACGTTTTTGCTCTGCTGCCATGACTGACAATGCAGAATGCTGGTGGACAGGGTGCGGGAGTCAAAGGGTTAAATGACCATCTTGTGTTCCATTCATTCCTTTACTTAATTACTTGTTTCTTGTTTGTATGGTTTTTAAACATTTATTCTTGGTTTAATTCAATGAAAGTGATGTGATTAAATATTCCGAGTGGTACGTGTATAGTTTTATTTCAACATGTGCATGTTAATCTGAGGAAATGAGTCATCTCCTGTCAAATTGATTCTGTATATTTGTAACATTAAACTGACAGCAAAGGCTTTTCCCCGGAGGCATGATTTGTAGAACATAAACACATGTCCCTAACTATCCAAAATTACTAATTGCTGAAAAAGTAATGGTTTAGCAAGAGGACAAATAGACAGAGAAATGAATGTGAAAATCTTGACATCGGGTATGACGCCGCTTTTGTTACGACTTGTGTTGTTTTCCTTTTTTTTTTAAATTACATTTGAAAAACAAGTTTGTATGCAATCTTTTGTTTAACCATTTGACTCCCGCACACTATCTACTAACATCCCGTGCTGTCAACCATGCTAGCAAAAGCAAAAACTTTACCCTTTGACTTTCTCACCATATCCGCCAGCTTCCTGCAGGAAGCTGGTGGACAGGACGCAGAAGTCAAAGGGTTAATTTTTTTCAGATGGTGGATAGGGTACAGGAGTCAAAAGGTTAACATTTCTTCCCACAGACCTATGTGAGTCAAAGAGTTAAGTTTTTACATTTGGTGAACAGGGTGCAGAAGTCAAAGGGTTAATGTTTCTTCCCACAGACCTATGCGAGTCAAAGAGTTAAGTTTTTACATTTGGTGGACAGGGTGCAGGAGTCAAAGGGTTAACATTTCTTCCCACAGACCTATGCGAGTCAAAGAGTTAAGTTTTTACATTTGGTGGACAGGGTGCAGGAGTCAAAGGGTTCATGTTTCTTCCCACAGACCTATGCGCTTTCTGGACGGTTACAACGACAGATGGGCATACGCTTTGTCCTTTGGAGCCATCGCCAGCATCCTGGTCAACATGTTCCAACAGATCAGCTTTGGCCCTGGCCAGAACGACCAGGATATTACTCTTGCCAGTGACACCATGTTCTGTGGCGCTTCGGACAATCCTAATTCTACACAATCCATCCTTTGCAATAAAATCTGGGTCCAAAGTGAGTAGTTGACCTAGACACGGCACACCTAGCGGTCTTCCAGCCCTGAACTATTACGAGTATCTCTGCGTTCTTCTCTTTCTTTCTTTTTCTTTTGTTGTTGTTGTTGTTGCCTCTCCTGGGTGTCACAGAAACAAAGAGTTCAAGGTCAAGGTCAGGAACGAACTAAAAGACTCGAGGTAGGAATCAAAATCAGAATCAGAATCAGAATCAGAATTAGAATCAGAATCGGAATCAGAAATCAGAATCAAAATCAGATTGAGAATCAGTCAGAGTCAGAATCAGAATGCAAAAATCAAGTCAGAATCAGAATCAGAATCAAAATCAGAATCAGAGTTCACAATCAAATCAGAATCAAAATCAAGATCAAATGAGAATCAGTCAGAATCAGAATGAGAATCAAAGTCAGAATTAGAATGAGAATCAGAATCAGAATCAGTGTCAGAATCAGAATCAGAATCAGAAAAATTTATTCGGTAAGGCCAAAGCCCCACTGGAAGGGGCGTGAACACACTACAAACATTACACAAACACAAAATATAAAATGTAGTGGTTCTTGAATGATGTATACTTCAAATATTTTGGAATAGACATAATACATGTCCCACAGGCATACTTCAATAATACAACAGGAACATAATCATTGGACAGGTGGGGAAATGCCGTGTGATGTCAAGGTTCTCTTTCATGACATCAGTCTAGGTCTTCCTTGGTCTGCCTATAGTTATAAACTTAAGCATCTTTTCGTTAAAGGCTATTTGAGCCAGTTGGTGGGGTTGCTTTTTGGTCAGATGACAAACATTTAATTCTCTGTTGATGTACTTAACAGCGGATTGCTGTTGTTCCCAGTATTTCTCTCAACTTGATGTTTCCGACTGATTGCTCAAAACACCCAAAGTCATGCACATAGCGAGAAAAGAAGGTCAGGAACATCCAAACATTCAAATAAATAAAACAGACATAGAAAATGTCCAACATTTCAAGTATCTAGGATCTGTGAAAGTAAATGACGGCGCTTGCACCAAAGATGTGAAAACACGAATTGGCATGGCAAAGCAAAAAAATGATCCAGTTAAACAACGTGTGGAAAGACAGAGGGCTTCCCAAAGATTTAAAACTAAGAATCACGAAAATTTTGTTTGGTCTGTTTTAATGTATGGTTGTGAAGCCTGGACACTAAGAACAGACGAAGAAAATAAAATCAATGCAGCAGAAATGTGGCTCTATAGACGACTTCCCAGAATCACATGGACAGACAGAAGAACAAAAGAGAGCGTGTTAAAGGAACTGAATGTCAGGCGCCAGCTGCTGACAGATCAACAAAAGAAAGCTGAAATACGTAGGCCATGCGATCAGAAACACCAAAACAGATTTGATGTCAACGGTACTGCAGGAGAAAGTTGAGGCGAGGAGAAGAAAGGGACGACCACACACTCCTACTTCAATAACATCGCTGAAGTCTGTGGTCTGGGGATCCAGGAAGTCGCCCATAGATGTCTCAGTCGTGTGACCTGGAGAAAACTTGTAACGTCGATCGTGGCTGTTACCGCCAATCCCGGCGACGGACAGAGATGAGAGATGAGAGATGAGAGATGAGAGATGAGATAATGTTTCTGACCATGGCGCGTCTGGTTTTGTTGTCAGCTCCTCTCAAACAACGCCTTCTTAAGTCATCACATAATTCACTGCCGGTTAAAAGTCTTTCGTAGGCTCACCACTGCCTCGTTAAGCAGACTGTGTATGTTTCCACCTTACTTGATGAGGACAGAGGATTGGACTTCAGCAGGTTATCCATAATCCAAAACAAATGTGACTGCCCACGTTCGAGCAAACAGAAACCAGAAAAAAAAAAACACGAGAAAAGATTCAGAACGCGTATTCAATATAACCAGACAAGACAGGCGCAAAATTTCGGCCAAATGGCCTTTGTCAAGCGTAAGATCACAGACACGCAAACACCAAATACAAAAATTAGGAGAAAAAGACTGAAACTTCCCTACTGCTTCGTTCAGTGTGAGAAAAAGACTAAACTGACCAATATCCATACTTTAAAGTACAAAATCTCTGCTCTCTGTCTGTTTGTCTGTCTGTCTGTCTGTCTGTCTCTCTTTTCCTCTCCCTCTCTCTGTGTCTCCCTTCTCTCTCCTTTTCCTTTTTGTATCTTTTTCTCTCCGTTAGTTTGTCTGCCAATCTATCACTTTATCTCCTATCTCTCTCTTTCCATCTCTGTCTGTCTGTCTTTCTCTCTCTCTCTCTCTCTCTCTCTCTTTGTTTCTCATTCTCTGTTTCTGTCTGTCTGTCTGTCTTTCTCCTTTCCCTTTTCTTTTTGTCTCTTTTTCTCTCCGTTAGTCTGTCTGCCAATCTTTCATTTATCTCCTATCTCTCTCTTTCCATCTCTGTCTGTCTCTGTTTGTCTGTCTGTCTGACTGACTCTCTCTCTCCTTCCCCCCATCCCCTTTTAGTCTCTCTCCTCTTGTCTTTCTTTACTCACCCCTCTCTTCCCCCGTTGGGTTGCCGGGGGCTCTTTCAGTATAAATAGTATCCCCACCTTCTGGAAATTCTGTGCTAGAAATTTCCTCTTTTCTGTCACTCTCTTTATTTCTGCCTTGTCGCTTTGCTTTCTGTCATTTCTACTTGTCATTTTCTGCCTTAATGGT
>JAPXFY010000016.1:12089813-12124813 GCA_030674185.1 Monoplex corrugatus | reverse complement strand
TTCGTGTTTGATAGGTCCACTGGCCTGTTCGCTGCCCATCCTAATGTTTCCATCGTTCTGGTGGTGTCAGCTTAGTGTTTGATAGGTCCACTGGCCTGTTCGCTGCCCATCCTAATGTTTCCATCGTTCTGGTGGTGTCAGTTTCGTGTTTGATAGGTCCACTGGCCTGTTCGCTGCTCATCTTAATGTTTCCATCGTTCTGGTGGTGTCAGCTTAGTGTTTGATAGGTCCCTTCTCCCAATTCCCCGTTTCAAGACCTTGCCAGAGCAGAGGGTTTTGTGCTGGCTCGGCTCGGGAAAGCTGTCAGATAATTGTTGGCAGATTTGGGTGGAGCGCTTACGGAATTGTCTGAACGTGGTGAATCCCTCTTGAAATAACTCCAATAACTCCAGGTTTGAACCCACAACCACTGGCATGTGGATCCGGCTAAGATTTTGAGGCCCTCATGGCGGATGTGACTGTCACAAATCGTCAGTGATGATGGAGACTGGTCGATCCTGGTATATTGGTTTTCATTTGGTCTGGCTCTTCGTTCAGGATACGCGACCGACCCTGAAGACACGTGTTCTTTTGAAGGCATTTCACAGGAACGAGTCTTGTGTCATTGGGTTCCGTTTCTGCTGGGTCCCTGTCCTAGTGAATAGCAGCTGTTCTGTTCTGATCATGTATGGCCGTGTCTTGCAAGCAACTTCTGTCAGCAGTATATGCTGATGTGTGCAAGTGTCTACCAAGTTGGTGGTGTTGATACCACAGTTGATGAGGTTGGCATTCAGAGTATCCTTGTATCGCTTTAGTGGTCTTCCATGGTCACGGTATCCTTGCTTCAATTTTCCATGCAGGACAACGTGTGTGTGTGTGTGTGTGTGTGTGTGTGTGTGTGTGTGTGTGTGTGTGTGTGTGTGTGTGTGTGTATGTGTGTGTGTATGTGTGTGTGTGTGTGTGAGTGAGTGAGTGTGTGTGGGTGTGTTTGTGGGTGTTTGTGTGGGTGTTTGTATATATATATATATGTATGTATACATATATATATATGTATGTATACATATATATATATATATGTATATATATATATATGTGTGTGTATGTGTGTGTGTGTGAGTGAGTGTGTGTGGCTGTGTTTGTGTGTGTATGTGTGTGTGTATGTGTGTGAGTGAGTGTGTGTGGGTGTGTTTGTGTGTGTTTGTGTGTGTGTTTGTGTATATATATATGTATGAATATATATATATATATATATATATATTGTGTGTGTGTGTGTGTGTGTGTGTGGTGGTGTGTGTTTGTTTGTGTATGTGTGTGTGTGTTTGTGTGTGTTTGTGTGTGTGTTTGTGTATATATATGTATGTATATATATATATATATATATATACATATATATATATATATGTATATATATATATATATGTATGTGTGTGTGTGTGTATTTACCTATTTGTTACCGGAATCTCAAGTATATTTACATATACTTTACTGACAAGGTGTCCTGTCTTACGAAGCTGACATTTGATGAGTAGACAGTATATCCTTGGCAAATCACACTTGAAAGTTATAAACTTAATCTTGCCATCTGGTGTTGCAGATGTTGCATAGACATCTTTGGTAGAAGCATTCGATACATACACACATTGCCAGTACAACAGTCTTTCATCTTAGTAAATGGATTGGATTGGTATGGATTGCAGTTTTGGTCTTGTTGAGTTTTGTTGTTGTTATTGTTGATTAAAGCCCAGCCGACTGCATAGAGCCATATCAGGGCTATAACCACTTCAAAACATACAAAACTTTAAACAGGAAAAAAAAAAGAAAAGAAAATTAAGTACACGTAGCAATGTATTCGCGCACATAATCTGAAGACGTGCCCCTGGCGTTGACCACTCCGTCCAGTTTATCGCACAGGGGATTTAAAAAAACACACCTAAATACACATTTAAGCATACCTAAGGACACCTAAACATATAAAACAGGCATAAACTACGTAAAATTGCTTCCGCATATCTCATCTCCCTTATAGCCAAAATGTACTTAATACATGTACCTAATTATCAATCATAAGGAAAAGTACGTAAGGCTTTTTAGAACACATACAGGTGAATGGACCAGCAAGGCAGAAAATGATAAAAAGAAATGATAGAAAGCAAAGGAACAAGGCAGAAACAAAGAGAGTGACAGAAAAGAGGAAATTTCTAGCACAGAAATAAGAGGGAAGCAGGGAGACTTTTTATAATATTAATCAAAGGACATAACTCTTGAGAATTATCTCCCATGTAGTACTTCTCAAATCTATGGAGGAGTGTTCTGAGCTTACTGTTTTTGTACTTTGTATCTGCTTCTATGCTAGCTGTGTTAGATTTGAGAAGTACTACATGGGAGATAATTCTCCAGAGTTATGTTCTTTGATAAATATTCTAGCTCAGATTTTCCAGAAGGTGGGCATACTACTTATACTGAAAGAGCCCCCGGCATCCCCACGGGAAGTATGTTTTGTCCCATGGGAATTTTCCCCAAAGGTGATATGGTGTAATGACTGGTTTTCAGTTGGGAACGTTGATGATCGTGCGTGACATACCGGTCATCCTGTGTTTCTTTGGTCTGTGTTTGAGGTCCCTTTGGACAATCTACAAGTGTTACGTCAACAAGACCATCCGTGTCCGGGTAACGCTTGTGTGTGTGTGTGTGTGTGTGTGTGTGTGTGTGTGTGTGTGTGTGTGTGTGTGTGTGTGTGTGTGTGTGTGTGTGTGTGTGTGTGTGTGTATGTGTTTGTTAAAGACTGTGTGTGTGTGTGCCTGTGTTTGTGTTGTGCGCATGTGTTGACGCGCGCACGCGCGCGCGCGCGTGTGTGTGTGCTTGTATATATATATATATATATATATATATATATATATATTGTGTGTGTGTGTGTGTGTGTGTGTGTGTGTGTGTGTGTGTGTGTGTGTGTGTGTGTGTGTTATGCGCATGTGTTGATATGTGTTTGTGCGCGTGCTTGTGTATGAATATGTATGTCTTCATGCATGTGTACGTGTGTGAGTTTCACATTTTGATGAAACATGTTAGATCAACGTATATCATTATATTCTTACCATGTTTGTATGTAATTTGTTTCATTATGATTTTTATCATTGTTGGAGGGAACGGGAAGATGGGGCGGGATAGAGAGGTTTTTACTATCTCACAACACAGTCAAAACGTGTACAAAAGAGTGAACTATGCTAGACAACTGATAGATAATTTCACTTCGTGAAAGGGAAAACAGACTGCACTAGGTTAGTGACTTTTAAGATCAATACCAAACAGGAGTTTGTTTCAAGATGTATTCATCGTGATCGGGCGACTCCATACGCGCTCCATCCAAATCTACCAGCAAATTACCTAGCAGACTCCTTGATCCTGCACAAAAATCTACAGGTTGGCGAGGTCTTGAAATGGGCAGCGGGGAGGGGGGGGGGTGTTGTGGTGGTAGTGGTGATGATGATGATGGTAGTGGTGGTGGTGGTTGGGTAGCTAGACCTATAAAAGACTAAGCCGGTGCTACCAGAATGATTGAAACATGAAAATGGACAACGAGCAGACCAGGTTTTATGCTGCATGTCGGAACTATCCCCGAGACAGTATAATGAACATTCTGACAACATTTCCAAATACTAAAGGTATGAGAGTGAAGCAGGGAGAATTTTTATAATATAATCAAAGGATGTAACTCTTGAGAATTATCTGCCCATTCAGCTAGCATAGAAGCAGATACAAAGTACAAAAACAGTAGGCTCAGAACACTCCTCAAAAAAGGAGCGCCCAAGCCTACCTTTATATTCTGCAACTACCCTACACACAACTATGAGAGAGGAGAGAAATACATAAAATATATTGGTCTTATGTTCAAGAGTGACATAGTCTTTTATTCTTGAACTGACCAAACACACACACATAGACAAGACAGAACATATACAGGGTTGCTTCCAAGACATATGGGTAATACCAAAGAAATAAGAGGGAAGCAGGGAGAATTTTTACAATATAATCAAAGGATATAACTCTTGAGAATTGTCTCCCATGTTGTATAGAATAAAAGACTATGTCACTCTTGAACATAAGACCGATGTATTGTATGTATTTCTCTCCTCTGCCATAGTTGTGTGTAGGGTAGTTGCAGAGTATAAAGGTACAAATATATAAATAATCGTCACAACCCAGTAACACATATGTAAAAAATCGTCACAATCCAGTAACACATATGTAAATAATCGTCACAATCCATTAACACATATGTAAATAATGGTCACAATTAAGTAACACATATGTAAATAATCGTCACAATCCAGTAATACATATATAAATAATCGTCACAATCCAGTAATACATATATAAATAATCGTCACAATCCAGTAATACATATATAAATAATCGTCACAATCCAGTAATACATATATAAATAATCGTCACAATCCAGTAATACATATATAAATAATCGTCACAATCCAGTAATACATATATAAATAATCGTCACAATCCAGTAACACATATGTAAATAAACGTCACAATCCAGTAACACATATGTAAATAATCGTCACAATCCAGTAACACATATGTAAATAATCGTCACAATCCAGTAATACATATATAATAATCGTCACAATCCAGTAACACATATGTAAATAATCGTCACAATCCAGTAATACATATATAAATAATCGTCACAATCCAGTAACACATATGTAAATAATCGTCACAATCCAGTAACACATATATAAATAATCGTCACAATCCAGTAACACATATGTAAATAATGGTCACAATCCAGTAACACATATATAAATAATCGTCACAATCCAGTAACACAGATGTAAATAATGGTCACAATCCAGTAATACATATGTAAATAATGGTCACAATCCAGTAACACATATGTAAATAATCGTCACAATCCAGTAACACATATGTAAATAATCGTCACAATCCAGTAATACTATGTAAATAATGGTCACAATCCAGTAACACATATGTAAATAATCGTCACAATCCAGTAACAAATATGTAAATAATGGTCACAATCCAGTAACACATATGTAAATAAACGTCACAATCCAGTAACACATATGTAAATAAACGTCACAATCCAGTAACACAGATATAAATAATCATCACAATCCAGTAACAAATATGTAAATAATTGTCACAATCCAGTAACAAATATGTAAATAATCGTCACAATCCAGTAACACAGATGTAAATAATGGTCACAATCCAGTAACAAATATGTAAATAATCGTCACAATCCAGTAACAAATATGTAAATAATCGTCACAATCCAGTAACAAATATGTATATAATCGTCACAATCCAGTAACAAATATGTAAATAACCATCACAATCCAGTAACAAATATGTAAATAATTGTCACAATCCAGTAACAAATATGTATATTCTGGTCACAATCCAGTAACAAATATGTAAGTAATCGTCAGATTTTAGTAACAAATATGTAAATAATCGTCACAATCCAGTAACAAATATGTAAATAATCGTCACAATCCAGTAACAAATATGTAAATAATCATCACAATCCAGTAACATATATGTAAATAATGGTCACAATCCAGTAACAAATATGTAAATAATCTTCACAATCCAGTAACACATATGTAAATAATGGTCAATCCAGTAACAAATATGTAAATAATCATCACAATCCAGTAACACAGATGTAAATAATCTTCACAATCCAGTAACACAGATGTAAATAATCTTCACAATCCAGTAACACATACGTAAATAATGGTCAATCCAGTAACAAATATGTAAATAATCATCACAATCCAGTAACAAATATGTAAATAATCATCACAATCCAGTAACACATGTAAATAATCATCACAATCCAGATTCCAGTAACGCATGTATAAATAATTGTCAGATTCCAGTAACAAATATATAAATAATGGACCCAATCCAGTAACACATGTATAAATAATCGTCAGATTCCAGTAACACATATGTAAATAATCGTCACAATCCAGTAACACATACGTAAATAATCGTTAGATTCCAGTAACACATATGTAAACAATCGTCACAATCCAATAACAAATAAGTAAATAATCGGCACGCTCCTGTGACACATATGTATATAATTGTCACAATCCAGGAACAAATATATAAATAATCGTCAAAATCCAGTAACAAATCCTAAATAATCGTCACAATCCAGTAACATATATGTAGATACTTGTCACAATTCTGTAACACATATGTAAATAATCGTCACAATCCTATAACACATATGTAAATAATTGTCACAATCCAGTAACAAATATGTAAATAATCGTCACAATCCAGAAACACATAATAATGTAAATAATCGTCACAATCCAGTAACACTTGTGTAAATTATAGTCCCAATCCAGTAACAAATATGTAAATAATCGTCACAGTCCAGTAACACATATGTAAATAATCGTCACAATCCAGTAACACATATATAAATAATCGTCACAATCCAGTAACAAATATATAAATAATCGTCACAATCCAGTAATACATATGTAAATAATCACCACAATCCAGTAACAAATATGTAAATAATCACTACAATCCAGTAACAAATATGTAAATAATCGTCACAATCCACTAACACATATATAAATAATCGTCACAATCCAGTAACACATATGTAAATAATCGTCACAATCCAGTAACACAGATGTAAATAATGGTCACAATCCAGTAACAAATATGTAAATAATGGTCACAATCCAGTAACAAATATGTAAATAATCATCACAATCCAGTAACAAATATGTAAATAATCGTCACAATCCAGTAACACATATGTAAATAATCGTCACAATCCAGTAACACAGATGTAAATAATCGTCACAATCCAGTAACACAGATGTAAATAATCGTCACAATCCAGTAACAATATGTAAATAATCATCACAATCCAGTAACACATATGTAAATTCTGGTCACAATCCAGTAACAAATATGTAAATAATGGTCACAATCCAGTAACACATATGTAAATAATCATCACAATCCAGTAACACAGATGTAAATAATCGTCACAATCCAGTAACACAGATGTAAATAATCGTCACAATCCAGTAACACAGATGTAAATAATCGTCACAATCCAGTAACAAATATGTAAATAATCGTCACAATCCAGTAACAAATATGTAAATAATCATCACAATTCAGTAACAAATATGTAAATAATCATCACAATCCAGTAACAAATATGTAAATAATCATCACAATCCAGTAACAAATATGTAAGTAATCATCACAATCCAGTAACAAATATGTAAATAATGGTCACAATCCAGTAACAAATATGTAAATAATCATCACAATCCAGTAACAAATATGTAAGTAATCGTCACAATCCAGTAACAAATATGTAAATAATCGTCACAATCCAATAACAAATATGTAATTTCTTGTCACAATCCAGTAACAAATATGTAAGTAATCGTGAGATTCCAGTAACAAATATGTAAATAATCGTCACAATCCAATAACACATATGGTCAGATTCCAGTAACAAATATATAAATAATGGTCAGATTCCAGTAACAAATATGTAAATAATGGTAAAATATATGTAAATAATGGTCAGATTCCAGTAACAAATATGTAAATAGTCGTCACCATCCAGTAAAAAATGTGTAAATAATCGTCACAATTCAGCAACACATATGTAAATAACCATTGGAGCCCTTGAGCCAGCTACCATTGGGCAGAAATTTCATATATCATATCACTAAGTTGAAAGATATGGAGGACAGCATTGTTTATGAATGTCTACACATAGTCTGTGGTTTGTTTCATGGGAATTCATCGCACTCAGACAATTCCATATGCGCACCGTTCAGATCTGCCAATGATCATCTTACGGACTCCTTGAGCATGCGAAAAACCATCAGTGCTGGCAGGGTCATAAAACTGAAGTAAAATTAGATGCAAGTCACTAGAAACCAGAACACACCAAAAGAGAACGTGAACCTGCATTTATCTGACAAAAACACGAGACACAAAGTTTTGACTGACTGTGTTCTGTTGTTGTTGCTGTTGTTGTTATTGTTGCTGGTTGTTGTGTTGTTGTTGTTTTTGCTATCCCATTTTCTACACCACTTTAATGGCGGCAGGGTTTGGGCAATTGATCGCATTGATATTATGATACTAACAGTTTGCTGTGGCGATTGCAGACTGTAAATCACGTGACTAAAATATGGCGTGTGATTGGTCAGGTGGTGGATAACGTGGTGGAGCGACACCAAGTGGATCACGTGGTCAGCATGTTACGGCCAGCCCCAGAGGACCCGTGAGTGTGCTAGAGATTTTAATGTATATGTTTTGGTAATTATAAGTCTGTGCGTTGTGTCCATTTGTGGCCTATAAGAATTCACTCGCTACGTACAATTATGCCCCTTGCCATTCTCCTGATACACACCATTTGTATAGGTCATGAGAAAAATTCTCATACAAACAAATGAACACAGAGAGCTTTGAAATCTGGCAGGTTACATATCAAAAGATTGGTGTACAACATGCTGAAAGATGCTGAGTAATGGTACAAGTAAAATTAGAGAAATTTTCAAGTGAAAAATGTCTTACAAGATACACAGTCAGGTCAATATATCAGTTCCTATAGTCACATTTTGATTGAAATTTCATAAAATCCAACTTGCACACACTCCAAGTGCACTGAAGGAAGAGATCGTCTTGAAGAGCGCTGAGTCGCCGAGTGTTGTTTGCCCATTTGCTTTTCCGTCGTCTGCTTCGCTGCAGAGCTAGTGGGTCGCAAACTTTGCAATCTACACACAAAGCTAAGAATGACCGAAGAATCTATTTCTGGCCATTAATTTCGGATAACGGAAATATTGAAAGCCCCGCGATTTTTCAAACCCCAAGTCGGATATCTCCGACGCTCGTACACAAGCGTTGTTGAGACATGATCGGGATATTTCCCTACGCTTGTAGCAAGAGAAAGTTGTAAATTATAGCTGTGTGCTATTAAGTCATGATGGGTTCAGGGTTCAACTCTCAGCTTATCTTAAAGCGTATTGGCTGGTTCAGTTGACATACCTGTACTTTCCAGACTTGATGTCTTCGAGTTCAGTCCCATCCTGCAACATAAACATTGGCCAGTTTGCTGCCCGTACTAACGCTCCAATCATTCTGGTGGTGTCAGATTAGTGTTTTATAGACCCCTCCCTCCTCCCTCTCCTTCCTCCCTCCTCCTTCCTCCTCCTTCCTCCTCCTCCCTCCTCATTTCCTCCTCCTCCTTCCTCCTCCTCCTCCTCCTCCTCCTCTTCCTCCTCCTTTCCCCCTCTCCTTCCTCCTCCTCCCCCTCTTCCTTCCTCCCTCCTTCCCCTCCTCCTCTCCTC
The DNA here is from genome assembly GCA_030674185.1 of Monoplex corrugatus. NCBI lineage: Eukaryota > Metazoa > Mollusca > Gastropoda > Littorinimorpha > Ranellidae > Monoplex > Monoplex corrugatus. Next base: position 12,115,433 of record JAPXFY010000016.1, on the reverse strand, counting down.
CTCCTCCCTCCTCCCTCCTCCCTCTCTCCTCCCTCCCCTCCCTCCCTCCTCCTCCCTCCCTCCTCCCTCCCTCCTCCCTCCTTCCTCCCTCTCCTCCCTCCCTCCTTCCTCCTTCCCCCTCCTCCTTCCGTCCTTGCTCCATCCTCCATCTCCTCCTCCCTCCTCCTCCTCCCTCCTTCCTCCTTCCTCCATCCTCCCTCTACTCCCTCCTCCTCCCTTCCTTCTCCCTCCTCCTCCCTCCTTCTTCCTCCTTCCTCCATCCTCCCTCGCCTCCCAAGGCAGAAACAAAGAGAGTGACAGAAAAGAGGAAATTTCTGGCAGAGTTTCCAGAAGGTGGGGATACTATTTACACTGAAAGAGCCCCAGGCATCCTCACGGGGGGAAGAGCAGTGCAAAGTCTTCTTTAGTGGGTGGCCTCAGAGTGACGAGACTGACGGTTCAGTTCCTGACATTGGAACATCGACAGAATAAACAGAGCAGGGTAGAAGTGAGTTTTTTTTTAAAGAGGAAGACCAGGAGGAGAATGAGGAGGAGAGAGGAAGAAGATCGAAACAATACAAGCCTTTGGATTCTTTGAAGATTTGCTTCTGCTCAGTTTATACAAATTTCTCTAATACCCAAAGCCTGATACCTTACTACCCCAGACAGCTAGCGTCCTTGATATGCAAACTAAGGCTTAGCTCTTGGAAAACAAAACATACACAAAACGTATGTATTTGTTCAAAAGCATTATCAGTCCACCATCTACTCTTTGAACGTCCTATCTTACTTACGACATATAGAAATAACAATCTCGATTTTTCATGTACTGACTGACTGACTGAGATATTCTTTACAACAAAAATAATATTATTTCAGTAGTTCAGCTGATTCTCAAATCCCCTGTTGGCAGATTGTTATAAAGAGTTAATTAATCGTTGTATGTTATCATTTGACACTGTTAATTCATTGTTCAGAATTATAAATTGTAACTATTCCCCTTCTTATATTCAAACTTCCACTACCCCTCCCCATCCCCACCCCCACCCCCATTTTTCCATTTCCTTTTGTTTTTATTTTTCATTTGTGTATGTGTGTGTGAGTGTGTTTGTGTGTGTGTGTGTGTTTGTGTGTGTGTATGTGTATGTGTGTGTGTGTGTGTGTGTGTGTGTGTGTGTGTGTGTGTGTGTGTGTGTGTGTGTGTGTGTGTGTGTGTGTGTGTGCATGTCTAGAATCACTATTGTGAACAGACATTAGATAAAAGATTCCTTCTTCTGTTCACAGCGTTAAGCATTATGAAAATTGAGGACGGCTTGTCGTTTTTATTGATCTCTGGCGTCTTAGACCTCGAGTACATAATTCTTCATGGATGTTTTCAGAATTCCACCGGAAGGCTTGGTACAAAAGATCAAGGTCAAGATCAAAGGTCAGCTGTTCCCACACTTCAAACTTCCTACTCGGATCATCTGTATCGCCTTCGTACAAGTCATCGTCATTTATTACGTAAGTAGAGAGTCATTCCTTAAAGGTGAATTTTTTTCCACATCACCTGTCATCATCTTTTGAGAGCAATGTAGAAATCGGTGATAGTCTTCTCTTCCTTTCGGCTTTACACATAAAAAGGGAAAGGTGCCCATTTGCAACTGGATAGACTGGGGGAATGTATTTAAGCCAGAACACGTTTCTGGTCATCCATGAATACCCTCATTGCCTCAGCAAGCAGAGATGAAAAGTGGTCAAACTCTGGACACTGGATTACATAGAAGCAATCTGATTCATAGTGACTGCCTGCATTCAAGGAAATAGAATAAAAATCATATGAAAATAGAATGAGAAGGCATATTTCAATTAACCATTTGACTCCTGCGCCATGTCCACCAGCATCCTGCGTTGTCAACCATGCCACCAAAGCAGAAACTTAACCCTTTGACTCCTTCACCCTATCCAGCTGGTGGATAGGGTGAAGGAGTCAAAGGGTTAAGTTTTTGAAGTTGGTGGATAGTTTGCGGGAGTCAAAGGGTTAAAGGAAAGAAGAGAATGATAAACTTTCGACCAAGCGGTCAAGATCAGTTCTCAACTGTTCCCTCACACTGGACTTCCCATCTGGGTCATCTGTGCCACCGTCATTCTGAGTTCTCTACTTCAGCTGAGTAAAACGTTCATCATCATCATCATCATCATCATCATCACATCATCATCATCATCATCATCATCATCATCATCATCATCATCATCATCGTCATCATCATCATCGTCATCATTAGGTGCCCTTCCGCATGGCGTTGGCGACCATGGACTTCCAACCATCTCTATCTCTCGTTGCCCTCAGCATCTCCCCCACCCTCCTCCTCCTCCCCAGTCACTCTGCAAGTCCGTCCAGCATTCTCTCCCTGGGTCTACCTGGTGCTCTCTTTCCCTCCAGCTTTCCCGTTGTGACCAGGTGCTCCAAATCCCCCTTCCTCATAAAATGGCGTATAAATGTTGCTTGTCTTTTCCTAATCTTCCTTATGAGTGATCTACTTGTGTCTGCCTAGTAAAAAGAAGAAAGAGTGCGTCCCCCCCCCCCCCCCCGAGTAAAACGTTAGGGATGTTAAAAACCATTGGAGAGATCGATTATTTCCTAGGTCCCTCCCCCTGAAGCTCAATTAGCATTCTTGCCCTTCTAAAGGCTTGGTCAAAAACAGAAGAGTTTAAGACAGTGTGTGAGACACCAAGAGAAAGAGAGCGAAGGGAAATGTAAGTAACAGAGTGAAGGAGAAAGAGAGGAGAAAAAGGAGAGAATATGTTGAAGCAGTGTGTGTGTGTGTTTTGTGTGTGTGTGTGTGTGTGTGTGTGTGTGTGTGTGTGTGTGTGTGTGTGTGTGTTGTGTGTGTGTGTTGTTGTATGTTGTGTTATGTGTGTGTGTTTGTGTGTGTATGCTATGTGTATGTGTGTTTGTGTGTGTATGTATGTGTGTGTGTGTTCTGTGTGTATGTAAGGATGTAAGTATGTGTGTGTGTGTGTTTGTGTGTGTGTGTGTGTGTGTGGTGTTTGTGTGTGTATGTATGTGTGTGTGTTATGTGTGTGTGGGGTTTTTGTGTGTGTATGTTATGTGTATGTGTGTTTGTGTGTGTATGTATGTGAGTATGTGTGTAAGTGTTGTGTGTGTGTGTGTGTGTTTGTATGTGTGTGTGTGTTTGTGTGTGTGTGTGTGTGTGTGTTGTGTATGTGTGTGTGTGTGTATGAGTGTGTGTTTGTGTGTTTGTGTGTGTGTGTGTGTATGTATATGTGTGTGTTATGTGTGTGTGTTTGTGTGTGTATGTTATGTGTGTGTATGTGTTTGTGTGTGTATGAGTGTGTGTGTGTGTGTTTGTGTGTGTGTGTGTTTGTATGTGTGTATGTGTGTGTGTGTGTTTGTATGTGTGTGTGTGTTTGTGTGTGTGTGTGTGTATGTAAGTATGTGTGTGTGTATGTGTGTGTGTGTGTGTGTGTGTGTGTGTGTGTGTGTGTGTGTGTGTGTGTGTGTGTGTGTGTGTGACAGAGGGAGGATGACGGCTGGCTCAGAAGTCACATGCCCCACTCCCCTCCTGTCTCCCCCCTCTCAGTTTGTGTGTGTATTGTGCCCTGGAGATTTGGTCATTGTTGGTGACTGCTTTTGTCAATAATGACAGTGCTCCTTGGGTTGATTTTTGAATTAAGATTTGGCGCCTTACAATAATAATAGTAACAACAACAAAGATAATAATAATAATAATAAATAATAATATAATATAGATAATAATATGTAATAATGATAGTAATAGTAATAATAATAATAATAATAATATCATCATATCTTCATTATTCTTATTCTTATATTCTTCTTCTTCTTCTTCTTATCATTATTATCATTATCATTATTATTATATTATTATCATTATTATTATAATTATTATCATTATTATCTCTTTTTTGTATTGATTCTAGTGACTTGTTTCTTCCTTGTTTTTTTGTATGTACTCGACAGAGGCCAGTTTGCGCTTGTGTTGTTTTCTTGATTGAGCATACACCTACGCCTCCCTCCCACACGAACGCACAAAACCCGATGAAAAGAAGAAAGAGTGCGTCTCCCCAGACTCAAGACCGACTCACTCCCTCTCCCCCCCCCCCCCCTCCTCGCCAAGAAATCGACTGCAGATGTCATTTCTCAAATTTATCGCACCCCATAACGTAACAGCCGGCTCAACCCTGACGCTCCCGCACCCTATCCACCTACTGCAAAAAGTTAACCCATTGATTCTCTAACACTATCCAGGAAGCTGGTGGATAGAGCGAGGGCAGTCAAAGGGTTAATGTTTTTGCTTTGCTAGCATGATTGACAATGTAGGATGCAGGGTGGACAGGGTGCAGGAGTCAAGGGGTTAAAGACTGTCCATCTTCATGCTTAAACCATTTCATCATCTTGTCAGCTCGTAAGGTTTTGCGCAGGTGCAAGAACTTTTCCAGATAACTGATGGCAGATTTAGGTGGAGCGCACATGGAATTGTGCGAGTGCGGTGAATACGTCTTGAACAAAGTCCAGACCCCATGCTTCCAGCACCATTTGTGACCTGATGTGACTTTGTGACCTGGTGTGACTTTGTGACCTGGTGTGACTTTGTGACCTGATGTGACTTTGTGACCTGGTGTGACTTTGTTACCTGATGTTACTTTGTGACCTGGTGTGACTTTGTTACCTGATGTGACTTTATGACCTGATGTTACTTTGTGACCTGATGTTACTTTTGTGACCTGATATTACTTTGTGACATAATGTGACTTTGTGACCTGATGTGACTTTGTGACCTGATGTGACTTTATGACCTGATGTTACTTTGTGACCTGATGTTACTTTTGTGACCTGATGTTACTTTGTGACATAATGTGACTTTGTGACCTGATGTGACTTTGTGACCTGATGTGACTTTGTGACCTGGTGTGACTTTGTTACCTGATGTGACTTTATGACCTGGTGTGACTTTGTAACCTGATGTTACTTTGTAACCTGATGTGACTTTATGACCTGATGTTACTTTGTGACCTGATGTTTACTTTTTGTGACCTGATGTTACTTTGTGACCTAATGTGACTTTGTGACCTGATGTGACTTTGTGACCTAATGTGACTTTGTGACATAATGTTTACTTTGTGACCTATGTGACTTTGTGACCTGATGTGACTTTGTACCTGATGTGACTTTGGTGACATAATGTGACTTTGTGACCTGATGTGACTTTGTAACCTGATGTGACTTTGTAACCTGATTGACTTTTGTGACCTGATTTGCTGTGACTGATGTGACTTTGTGACATAATGTGACTTTGTGACCTGATGTACTTTGTGACCTGATGTTACTTTGTGACCTGATGTTACTATTGTGACATAATGTGACTATGTGTCTCTGATGTTACTTTGTGACATAATGTGACTTTTGTGACGATGGTGACTTTGGATCCTGATGTTGACATTTTGTGACCTGGATGTTACTTACGTGACCTGATGTGACTTTGTGACTGATGTGTGATTTGTAACCTGATGTGACTTTGTAACCTGATTCGACTTTATGACCTGATATGGCTGTGATCTGATGTGACTTTGTGACATAATGTGACTTTGTGACCTGATGTGACTTTGTGACCTGATGTTACTTTGTGACCTGATGTGACCTGATGTTACTTTGTGACCTGATGTGACTTTATGGACTTTGTGCCTAGATGGGGGCCTTGTTTAGTGAGATCGGTGTGTCTTTTCGGCGGTTGCTGATACGATTCCTGCCAACATTTGTGACTGGCAGTGATGAGTTGAAGGAAATAATAGACATCTTCGACGGTAAGACTCTTTGCTCATTTCTAACGGAGGGAGATTTTCTGTAGTGTGTGTGTGTGTGTGTGTGTGTGTGTGTGTGTGTGTGTGTGTGTGTGTGTGTTGTGTGTGTGTGTGTGTGTGTGTGTATGTATGTGTGTGTGTATGTGTGTGTGTGTGTGTGTGTGTGTGTGTGTATTTGTGTGTGTGTGCGTGTGTGTGTGTGTGTGTATGTGTGTGTGTACGTTTATGTATGTGTGTTTGTGTGTTTGTGTGTGTGTGTGTGTTTGTTGTGTGTGTGTATGTGTGTGTCTGTGTGTGTATGTTGTGTATGTGTGAGTGCTTGTTTGTTTGTTTGTTTGTTTGTTTGTGTGTGTGTGTGTGTTTGTGTGTGTGTGTGTGCGAGTGTGTGTATGTGTACGTGTGTGTATGTGTATGTGTATGTGTGTATGTACGTGTGTGTGTGCCTGTTTATGTTTGTGTGTGTGTGTCTGTGTGCACAAAATGTGTTAGCAAGATTTTCTAGCCTGTTTCTGGGTGGATATTTTTTTTTATTAAAACCAAACTTGGCTCAGTGAGGTAGACATCTAAAGATCCCTAAGGCATGACCTTGGAGGTATGGTTTGAAGGTCAAACTCACATCGGAGCAAAACAGGACCTAACATCAGCGCCTTTGGAAGAAGATATCTAAATATGTACAAATGAATTCCCGATTATCCACGCGCGCCAAGATGTCTCCAGTAGACGCTTTTGTCTACTTCATCTTGTTATATGGTTGTGAAACTTGGACATTGCTGAAGGATCTACAGAACAAGATGGAAGCTGTGCGAATATAGATATACACAAAACTGCTTAAAAAATTGCGTGGACCTCCAAGATATCAAATAAAGATGTACTTAGGAAGATTGGAAGAAAAAAAAAAAACCTGTTAAAGATGATAGGAAAAAAAATGAAAGAATAATAATAACAATAACAATAATAATAATAATAATAATAATAATAATAATAATAATAATAATAATAATAACAATAATAATAATAATAACAATAATAATAATAATAATAATAACAACAATAATAATAACAAAACAATAATAATAATAATAATAATAATAATAACAATAATAATAATAATAATAATAATAATAATAACAATAATAATAATAATAATAATAACAATAATAATAATAACAATAATAATAATAACAATAATAATAACAATAACAAATAATATAATAATAATAATAAGAAGAAGAAGAAGAAGAAGAAGAAGAAGAAGAAAGAAGAAGAAGAAGAATAGAAGAAAGAAGAAGAAGAAAGAAAGAAGAAGAAGAAAGAAAGAAGAGAAGACAAGAAGAAAGACAAAGAAGAAGAAGAAAGAAGAAAAGAAAGAAAGAAAGAAGAAGACGAAAGAAGAAAGAAGAAAAAGAAAGAAGAAGGGGAGAAAGAAGGAAGAGAAGAGCAAAGAACGAAGAGAAGAGAGAGGAGAGAAGAGAAGGAGAGAAGAAGGAAAAAGAAGACGAAGTGAAGAACAGAAGGAAGAGGAGGAGGAGGAAAGGAGGAAGGAAAGAGAAGAAGAAGGAAAAGAAGAAGACGAAGCAAGAAGAGAGAGGAGGAGAAGCGAAGGAAAGGGGAGAGAAGAAGAAAGAAGAAGACGAAGCTGAAGAAGCAAGAAGAGAGAGAGGAGGAGGAGAGAGAAGAAGAAGAAGAAGAAGAAGAAGAAGAAGAAGAAGAAGAAGAAAGAAAAAGAAGAGAAGAAGAAGAAGAAGAAGAAGAAAGAAGAAGAAGAAGAAGAAGAAGAAGAAGAAGAAGAAGAAGCTGAAGCTGAGAGAAGAAGAAGAAGAGAAGAAGAAGAAGAAGAGAAGAAAAGAAGAAGAAGAAGAAGAAGAAGAAGAAGAAGAAGAAAGAAGAAGAAGAAAGAAGAAGAGAAGAAGAAAAGAAGAAAGAAGAAGAGAAGAAGAAGAAGAAGAAGAAGAAGAAGAAGAAGAAGAAGAGAAGAAGAAGAAGAAGAAGAAGAAGAAGAAGAAGAAGAAGAGAGAAAGAAGAAGAAGCAAAGAAGAAAGAAGAGAAGAAATGTGTAACAGCACTGTCTCAGAAGAGCTTATTGTAACTGTCTACCATTATCTTCGTTTCACGTCAAATTACATTTTAAGTGAAGCTTCTTCAAAGTCACAGTAAAAACAAAACAAAACAAAAACCTCAAGATTTTTTTTGTGGTCATAATGTTTGTATAGAAAGGGAGATGCCTTAAGTTTTTTCCTTTAGAATGTTCAAAAATCTTCTATTTCCGTTTGTGAGTCTATTTTGTTTTAGCTTTCTCTTTTTCCTTTTTTCCTTACACCTCTCTGCCTCTGTCTGTCTGTCTCTTTCTCCGAGTTTGATCTGCCTAGGTATCTCCGTCTGGTGTCCGAGTAAAGGGTGGAGATTCTTCTGATTTCTTTCGTTAAGATATGTGCAGACCTCACCTGTCCACCTGTCAGCGACATCACTCTTGATGGAAGCCGCTGATGCATGCCCCATCAGCTGCCTCCATCCCCTTTTGTCTACATCATATAGATTTCATCTTTCGGCAACTTCGTCCACTGGGCTATGTTCTCTACAAAGGAACTTGGCGGTCTTCCTTGTCGTCTCTTACCCTCCATTTTGCCCCGGGCCACAGTCTTCATTATATGGCAGCTGTGATGTCTCACAGCTTGTCCAAAGTATTTCCTTTTCCTTCTCCTAACCAGGCCTAAAAGTTCAATTTGTTCATTGATTTCTTCCAGAATGCTTTGGTTTGTTTGTCTTTCAATCCAGCTTATTCTTAGGAGTCTTCTGTAGAACCACATCTCTGCACTTCTGATTCCATTTTCATCTGCAGCTTTAAGAATCTATCCTTTACTTCCATATAACACAACAGGCCAAACTAGCGTTTACAGCATTTTAAAGTCTGAGCTCATTTTTGAAATATGTCTTTCCAAATGTTAGTAAGATGGACCATTCTTTGTTGTCTTCAGTTTTCGGCAGGAGAATACTTCCGGTGTGCAGGCCTGCTAGAATTTCAACCTCCGTTGTGTGTATACTACAAGCAAAATAACAAATACGCACATTAAAGATCCTGGAAGTCATGCCAGAGGCTGGCTTTTTCTTAAACACTCCCGCCTTGTGCGATGCATGAGGCAGCAACAGGCTCTGTAGTCAGTCTCTGGGCATCACTCCATCGTCTGTCCATCAGTTGTAGATCACTCCAGCGTCTGCCATCATTGTAGATCACCCACGTCTGTCCATCAGTTGTAGATCACTCCAGCGTCTGCCCATCACTTGTAGATCACTCCAGCGTCTGTCCATCACTTGTAGATCACTCCAGCGTCTGCCATCACTTGTAGATCACTCCAGCGTCTGTCCATCAGTTGTAGATCACTCCAGCGTCTGCCCATCACTTGTAGATCACTCCAGCGTCTGTCCATCAGTTGTAGATCACTCCAGCGTCTGCCCATCACTTGTAGATCACTCCAGCGTCTGTCCATCAGTTGTAGATCACTCGCGTCTGCCATCACTTGTAGATCACTCCAGCGTCTGTCCATCAGTTGTAGATCACTCCAGCGTCTGTCCATCACTTGTAGATCACTCCAGCGTCTGTCCATCACTTGTAGATCACTCAGCGTCTGTCCATACTTGTAGATCACTCCAGCGTCTGTCCATCACTTGTAGATCACTCCAGCGTCTGTCCATCACTTGTAGATCACTCCAGCGTCTGTCCATCACTTGTAGATCTCTGTCAGCCGTCTGGCGCCATTTTTGGTCTTCCTTTTCTTCGCTGTCCTGGGATCCAGTTCAGGACTTTTTTGGTCCCATGTTCTACGCCACCTTAATGGCCATAGAAGCTGGCACAGTTTTACAATGCGATAATGATGATGTCGATGAGGATGATAATTATGATGCTATGGAGTCTCATCTAGGATTGAGACAGCGTGACAGGGCTGTACTCTACACTGGCGTCAACCAGGCCCGAGAGATACAGACACATGCGATGCTGGTCTGACGATTTGAGCAACACTTTTAATGACGCATCCTTGAAATAGATGAAATTCGACTGTGTGCTCCCAATCTTCCTAATGAGCCCGCCCACAGCACGACCAATTCTGGGTAGGAGCCGATTAGAGCCGAAAAATCCCGCAATGATTTTCAAAGGTACTGACGGGGATTCGAACCAACAACCTTCCAGTCGGTTGTCCGTGGCACTAACCATTACACCACGGCCACTGGTTCCAGTTCAGGACTAAGAGGGCAGGTGTGGAAGCCGGCAGTCTAGCAGCATGTTCAGCCAACTTAGTGAATGTTTGGTTTTGGAAACATGAAAACATCCAGCATACACAGTGAACTAAAAAGTAATATGCAAACTGCGCAGCATCATATCGTCTGCACAGTGTGGGAAAAAGAGAACATACATATACATCATCATCATCATCATCATCAAGTGCCCTAACGCATGGCGTTGGCGATCATGGCCCTCCATATGTGTCTATCCCTTGCTGCCGCAATCACGTTTTCCACCCTCTCTGTCCTCAGCCACCCTGCAAGTCCGTCCAATATTTTCTCCCTGGGTCTACCTGGTGCTCTCTTTCCCTCCAACTTTCCTGTTGTGAATAGGTGCTCTAATTCCCCTTTCCTCATAAGTGGCCTGTAAATGTTGCCCATCTTTTCCTTATTCCTTATGAATGATATTCTTGTGTCTGCCTCCATCAAGATTGTCTCGTTTGTTTTCTTTGCTGTCCATGGGACTCTCAACATTCTTCTTAGAAACCACATCTCAGCTTCCTCAATCTTGTTCTGGCTTTGCTTGTTGAAATACATACACACATCCAAGAAAAATCGAAATGCGTTGAAAGAAAAGTCTTGAATTTAGCGTGAGCTCTCAACAAGAACCATTGTCCCTTTTTCCATATGCCGGAGCTTCTCGTGGTGCCAGTTTAGCGCATAGATTTTTGTGCAGGCCCATAACGTCTGCCAGATAAGTTCTGGCAGATTAACCAGTCGCCGTGGTGTAGTGGTTAATGCACCAGATTACTGACTGGAAGATTGTGGGTTCGAATCCCCATCAGTCCCTTCAAAAATCATTGTGGGATTTTCCGGCTCTAATCGGCTCCTACCCAGATTTCGGCGCGCTATGGGCTCATTGGGAAGACTGGGACCACACAGTCGAGTCTCATCCACTTCACGGATGCGTTATTGAGGGTGTTGCTCCAGTCGTCTGACCAGCACCGCAGCTGTTTGTATCTCTCGGGCCTGGTTGACGCCAGGATATGTTATGATAGTAAGCGTTGAGTACAGCCCTGTCACGCAGTCTCAATCCTAGATGGAACTCCATAGCATCATGATTATCATCCTCATCGACATTACCATCATAGCATTGTAAAAACAATGTGCCAGTTTCTGTGGCCATTAAGACGGCGTAGAAAATGGGATGAAAAAATAGGTGAGCAGAAAGGTAGCCTCCCTGAGTGCGATGATCGTAAGTTCTCGAGGATTTCAGTGGGTAAAACAGATATGGAAGTGCCCGATGGCGAAGACTACCCGTTCAGAAGGGTCCGGCTGCTAGTTGTTAATTGATGTATTTCTGTTTCACCAGGCGTGTGTGTGATGGCGGAGGTGATTAGTCTGTTGTCGTCAGCTATTTATATCACGCTCTTCGTCGTCAATTACAGGTCAGAGCAAGCCACTGTGCTGTAACGGTCTCTGTCTCTCTCTCTGTCTGTTCGTCTCTATGTCTGTCTTCTTTCTCTCTGTCTCTCTCAGTGTCTCTGTCTGTCTGTCTCTGTCTTTCTCTCTCTGGCTGTCTGTCTGTCTCTGTCTCTCTTTCTTTTTGTCTGTGTACGTGTGCGTCTCTATGTGCTGTTTCTCTCTGTCTCTCTCCCAGTCTTTATCTCTCTGGCTCTCTGTTTCTTTTTGTTTGTCTGTGTACGTGTGCGTCTCTATGTGCTGTTTCTCTCTGTCTCTCTCCCAGTCTTTATCTCTCTGGCTCTCTGTTTCTTTTGTTTGTCTGTGTACGTGTGCGTCTCTATGTGCTGTTTCTCTCTGTCTCTCTCCCAGTCTTTATCTCTCTGGCTCTCTGTTTCTTTTGTTTGTCCGTGTACGTGTGCGTCTCTATGTGCTGTTTCTCTCTGTCTCTCTCCCAGTCTTTATCTCTCTGGCTCTCTGTTTCTTTTTGTTTGTCTGTGTACGTGTGCGTCTCTATGTGCTGTTTCTCTCTGTCTCTCTCCCAGTCTTTATCTCTCTGGCTCTCTGTTTCTTTTTGTTTGTCTGTATAAGGGTGCGTCTCTGCGTGCGTTTGTGTGTGCGCATACGCGTGCACGCGCGCATGTGTGTTTGTGTGTGTGTGTATGTGTAAGTGTGGTGTGGCGTGTGTTTGCGTGTTTTTATGACAGAATACAGAAGCACGCGTGTATGGCTATAATTATCAAAACACAGCACGTGGACGGTCACGTTTTCATGGCAAAGTCTGTCACTGCATGCCATGGCTGTGGCTGTCCGTATTACACGTACATATCATACTCGGAAATAGCCGGCAGAATCGGCCAAGCCAAAACAGCATTCAAGAAGATGACAAGCATTCTTACCAACAAATGCCTATCAATTAACATCAGGAAGAGAGTTCTTGAATGTTATATACATGTAGAACCAACACTGCTGTACGGTTGTGAGGCGTGGACAGTCAGCAAGCAAAGCCAGAGCCAGATTGAGAAGAATGTTGAGAGTTCCATAGACAGCAAAGAAAACAAATGAGACAGTCTTGATGGAGGCAGACACAAGTAGATCACTCATAAGGAAGATTAGGAAAAGACAAGCAACATTTATAGGCCATTTTATGAGGAAGGGGGATTTGGAACACCTGGTCACAACGGGAAAGCTTGAGGGAAAGAGAGCACCAGGTAGACCCAAGGAGAGAATGCTGGACGGACTTGCAGAGTGGCTGTGGATGAGGAGGGTGGGGGAGATGCTGGGAGCAACGAGAGATAGAGATGGTTGGAAGTCCATGGTCGCCAACCCCTGCGGCAGGGCACCTGATGATGATGATGATGATGATGATGAATATACTCAGCTCTTTTCAGAGATGTGCACTCACGATCTAATATCTTGAGTTCAGTCCCAGCCCGCAACATTAAACAACGACCTGTTTGCTGCCCGTCAAAAAGTTTCCATTATTCTGGTGGTGTCAGCTTGGTGTTCCAAGGGTCTTCCTCCCACTCCTCTTTTTCTTGCCAGCTTATAGCGTTTTGCACAGGCTCAGGAAGTCGGCCAAAAAATTGCTGGCAGATTTGGGTGGAGCGCGCATGGGATTGTCCGAGTGCGGTGAATCCCTCTTGAACAAACAGCAACCTCCATTGTTCTTCACCTTACTCAGACAGAGCAGGCTGATGAAGCTGGCGTCAACAACGCTGATGTACACAAGCATTTGGTTGGTTCTGTTTTGTTCAGTTTTCACGTCCACACCCACCTCAGGTGATATAGCCGACGGGGATAACCATCCCAGGGAAGTGGCGGAAGAGGGACATATCTAATCCTATACTGATACTGCCATAACAACAATGATGTTAAGATGGGACAGTGAGGTGACCAGTTTTAATGTAGCGCACCCCGGGATTCGAACCCACAACCATTAGCATGTGAATCCTGTGCTCAAACAAGCTGAGCTACTGGGGCCCACCATACACAAGGACTGCGTTGCCAAACATTTTATTGCATCAAACAGCAGTTCTCGACAAGTTCCACAGAACTGAGCTATGGCCGCAATGCGACACCGATAGTGGACATGGACGAAAAACTCGCTGGCGAGATAAAACAGCTCAGCCTTCACCACATCCTCGAAGCCAGAAGAGACAGGTTTCCACACAGTTCCAAAGGTTTCCTAAATGAGACAAGTCGAATGAAGATGACCTGTGAATGTTGGAATCCAGGTTTCCAATCTGTTTAACACTGAGGATGGAACCTATGTAGGAATGCATAACAATTTCTGACATACCACATCTACATTTTGCCAGCGCTTGCTTAATAAATTTGTTTATAACACGATCAAACGTACTGTTCAATGCAGTTACAAGTTTTAAACGTGCTGTATGAGGAAGATCTAGCACTAGTTTGTATATGATTATTCCAGTCTCGCCACCTAGAGTCTATAATTCTCTGCTTGAAACAGCCCATAAAACTATTTGTAGTCTCTATTCCTTGATTTTCCCAAAGGCAAATCCATACTGACTTAAACGCTTATGTACATATGATGCCCAGGAATGTTTACCTCTACAATCTAAGTCGGATAAGATTTTGCAGGCTTTACAACGTAGCCTAGTATTATCCATTTTGGTTAGTTTTAACCAGCATCTTATACATCAGACAACTGAACTTTCATATAATGGGAATCTTCCAAACTCTGGAACCAGACCACTTATTGTTCGGTGCAGGGAAAAAATCTGTAATATTCTCTCATAGGTTTTGAAATTTTTTCATTATCGATATTTTCATTTCTCGAAAATTCATTTTCATAATCATTATTTCTATCATTATTTCTAAGTGTATAGTTAGATCAGTGTTCACGAAATGGTCAATCAAACTATTAGTCATTAGCATAGGACCGACAATAATCGGAACAGCATCAGGGCCATGTGTACCACTATAAAAATGTAAGCAATGCTAATACTAGTATATTGTCCCTGTCATGCACACTGTCATCGTTTTTATGTGAATGACCTCATAAATGTTGCCTGAACTGACCAGTCGCCGTGTTGTAGTGGTTAACGGAATGGACTACTGACTGGAAGGTTGTGGGTTCGAATCCCCACCAGTCCCTTCAAAAATCATTGTGGGATTTTTCAGCTCTAACCGGCTTCTACCTAGAGTCGGGCGTGCTATGGGTTGATTAGAAAGACTGGGCCACACAGTCCAGTCTCATCCACTTATTGAATGCGTCATTGAGGATACTGCTCAAATCTGGTGTCTGTATCTCTCGGTCCTGGTTGACGCCAGGATACATTATGATAGTATGCATACAGTACAGCCCTGTCACACAGTCTCAATCCTAGATGGAACTCCATCGCATCATGATAATCATCCTCATCTACATCATCATCGTTATTGGAAAAAAAACTGTGCCAGCTTCTGTGTCCATTAAGGTGGCGTGGAAAATGGGACGAAAAAAAAAAGGTGACCACAAAAGTAATCTCCTTGATTGCGATGATCCTTTAAAAAATGTTGCCTGAACTGTCACGAGTGGCATGCTGTTGGAAATACAGAGTCTGTTCTGTGCATTCTTTCTCCTATGCCATTAAAAACAGGATTGGTGGACACGTTGTGCTGAAGGTGGTCTTTATGTCTTATAGGGAGGCCAGTTTCCCAGGCTGCTTCACGAACACTGCCATCATTATCTAGCACAATTGTCATGTCGTTGATCATCAGGTAGTCAAAAACCATAGTGGCTTTTTAACCTTCGGCTCGTGCTGTTTTCAGATGAGGGGACAGTTTTTTTCAGTATATGAGTACTACGTTGAGAAAAGTCCTCACTGGCAAAGACATTGCTTCTCTGTAATTTCCGTTTTGCCTCCTTCAGCATCCTTGCGGTGACCGCTGCATTCTGCCTGTTGTCTGGACGGTGTGAAGTCATGTTCGGAAGACACGTCCCCCTAGAGTCCCATTTTTTCGTGTATCAGTTGCCACACAGTGTCCTCACACTCCTGCCAGGTTTTGCTGTCTTTCTTTGGCAATCCATAGAACAAATTTGTTCCTTCATTATCTTCCCTCTAAGTCGTCTGTCTTGTGTTCCATTCTTTTTAATTCCGTTTTACAAGTCTTCATTCAATGACCGAAGATCTTCGTTTTCTTTTCTCGTTTAAGTCTGGAAAATATGTGAAACATGTCACTTCTTTGAAGTCGGAGAAGGAGTCACTCAGTTTCTTTATATCTTCCTTCATGTCATTTTTCATACTGTGGAATCTATCGTTCAGGTGTGTCATCATTGACATGACCTGTCTTGGGGAAGGTTGACGTTCTGAACTTTCACTCGCCGCAACTGGTGATGACACGTTTTTATCGATACTGACCCTTCGACTAGAACTAACGCTGGTCAGTTGGGTTTGTCGTAGAAAACCTTAAGGTCTGGGGTTCAGTTCGACAGCGCGTGTATAACAAGATGGCAAAGTACAGATACGACAGGAACACACCCGCCACTACAGCGCCGTTCTTGCTGTCTAGGTTAAATGTCCGCTGTCGCAGGGCTATTTTTGCCTTCATTCCTTGACACATAAAACCAATGAAATCAGGCACAAGTCTGCCACAAATGGCCCGGAAACTCATAGGTATTACTGGCATGTCTCTTACATCAAAGATGGTGGGTGTGGTATTTGACGCTGGCACGGTGTCCGTCCACAGCAACCAAGGTAATTAATCACTCGTTCGTGTAATGCGTCTTCCTTTAGAATTTCACCACACGCACCTGAGATGAGATGAGATGAGAGAGAGAGAGAGAGAGAGAGAGAGAGAGAGAGAGAGAGAGAGAGAGAAGAGAGAGAGAATGTATACGCTGGTACATCTCTCTCTCTCTCTCTCTATATATATATATATATATATATATATACATATATATATATATATATATATATATATATATATATATACATATACATATATACGTATGTATGTATATAGGGCTCAACATTCTAATTTGTTGTCTTGTTTTTGGTTTATCTGCGATCTCTCTCTCTCTCTAACACACACACACACACACACACACACACACACACACACACACACACACACACACACACACACACACACACACACACACACACACCATATATTATATATATATATTATATATATATATACACGTATGTAGAAATATTGTGCATTCAACGAGTACGATCTACCTATGGCATCATGTTTACTACATGTCGTGCTTTGTGTGCAGGATCAACATGATCAACATCTACAAAGGCAAGAAACACACGCTGTATCAGGACGCAGAAAGCCGCTCCAGCTCAATGCATGTGGTAAGTACATGTGGTCACTACACACTTCTGATGTCCTTTTGTTTTGTTCAGGTGTGATGTTCTATACTCTGTCTTGTGATTTTCTATACTCATCATCATCAGATGCCCTGCCGCATGGCGTTGGCGACCATGGACTTCCAACCATCTCTATCTCTCGTTGTCTCCAGCATCTCCACCACCCTCCACCTCCCCAGCCACTCTGCAAGTCCGTCCAGCATTCTCTCCCTGGGTCTACCTGGTGCTCTCTTTCCCTCCAGCTTTCCCGTTGTGACCAGGTGCTCCAAATCCCCCTTCCTCATAAAATGGCCTATAAATATTACTTGTCTTTTCCTAATCTTCCTTATGAGTGATCTACTTGTGTCTGCCTCCATCAAGACTGTCTCGTTTGTTTTCTTTGCTGTCCATGGAACTCTCAACATTCTTCTTAGAAACCACATCTCAGCTGCCTCAATCTTGCTCTGGCTTTGCTTGCTGACTGTCCACGCCTCGCATCCGTACAACAGTATTGGTTCTATATAACATTCAAGGACTCTCTTTCTGATGTTAATTGATAGGCATTTGTTGGTAAGAATGCTTGTCATCTTCTTGAATGCTGTTTTGGCTTGGCCGATTCTGCCAGCTATTTCCGATGTGCGTCTGCCGTCTGATGAAATGACCGTTCCCAGGTATTCTATACTCTATCTTGTGATTTTCTATACTCTATCTTGTGATTTTCTATACTCTATCTTGTGATTTTCTATACTCTATCTTGTGATTTTCTATACTCTATCTTGTGATTTTTCTATACTCTATCTTACCTACCGCTTTTGTACCATTGTCCTTTTTCCTTTTTGCCATCTAGTTTGTCTTTGCAACACACCAGCAGGCCCAAGTTAATTCAGATGGCGGAGTCCACGTGCCAGGAAGTTTATAGGAGCTATCAACGTTAAGCTACCTTGAGACCACCGACCGTAGGAATCCCTGCATTATTGCCAGTTCACGGTAGTTGTACGTGTTCTGATTCGACGTACTATCAACCTCACCCACTGAACCCCTGATGACAGATTCTGCCCTGTATCTGACTGATGATTTGGCGTACTGGTGTTTAGTTCCATGGACAGCAAAAAAGCAAACGATACAGTCTCGAAAGGGGCATCTACAGAAAGAATATGTATCAAGAAGTTAAGGAAAAGACAAGCACCATTTATAGAAAATTTTATGAGAGAAGAGACATTTGAGCACCTAATCACAACAGGAAAGCTGGAGGGAAAAAAGAGCACCAAGTAGACCCAGGAAGAAACTATTGGACGGATCTGCAGTGTGGATGAAGAGAGAAAGAGTAGGAGATGTACTTGGAGCGACAAGGGATAGATTCGTAGAGAGAGCCATAATCGACAACGCCCTGCGGCAAGGCACATGATGATGATGGTGATGATGATGATGACAGTCTTTAGAACCTGGTGTGGCTTTTCATATGGGATAGAAGACCGATCCTGAAGGTACATGTTCTTATTCTTGGCTTTCAGGATGTCCCTGTGTCACTTTGTGTGCGCTGCCTAGGTCAATGTCAGTGGAGTGTGGGTTTGATCCAGACTTCAATCCTTGTCCAATCCATGACTCAAACCTTGGTTTCTCAACACAAATGCTTTGACCACTAGGCCACACTCTCCACTTCTTTTTTGTCTTAAGCTACTACAGTTTCCATCAGAAAGCCTGTCATGATAATCATCATCATTTGCCCTGCTGCATGGCGTAGGCGACCATGGCCCTCCATACAAATCTGTCCTTTGTTGCTGCAAGTATATCTCTTACCCTCTCTGTCTTCATCCATTCTCAAGTCCGTCTAATATTTTCTCTCTGGATCTACCTGGTGTTCCCTTTCCCTCCAACTTCGTCTGTCAACATCACATTGAACAAGACCGGTTGCTGTGTGTCTGTCTCTCAACACATCACATTGAACAAGACCAGTTGCTGTGTGTCTGTCTGTCAACACATCACGTTGAACAAGACCAGTTGCTGTGTGTCTGTCTGTCAACACATCACATTGAACAAGACCAGTTGCTGTGTGTCTGTCTGTCAACACATCACGTTGAACAAGACAGTTGTTGTGTGTCTGTCTGTCAACACATCACATTGAACAAGACCAGTTGCTGTGTGTCTGTCAACACATCACATTGAACAAGACCAGTTGCTGTGTGTGTGTCTGTCAACACATCACATTGAACAAGACCAGGTGCTGTGTGTGTGTCTGTCAACACATCACATTGAACAAGACCAGTTGCTGTCTGTCAACACATCACATTGAACAAGACAGTTGTTGTGTGTCTGTCTGTCAACACATCACATTGAACAAGACCAGTTGCTGTGTGTCTGTCAACACATCACATTGAACAAGACCAGTTGCTGTGTGTGTGTCTGTCAACACATCACATTGAACAAGACCGGTTGCTGTGTGTCTGTCTGTCAACACATCACATTGAACAAGACCAGTTGCTGTGTGTGTGTCTGTCAACACATCACATTGAACAAGACCAGTTGCTGTGTGTGTGTCTGTCAACACATCACATTGAACAAGACCAGTTGCTGTGTGTCTGTCTGTCAACACATCACATTGAACAAGACCAGTTGCTGTGTGTGTGTCTGTCAACACATCACATTGAACAAGACCGGTTGCTGTGTGTCTGTCTGTCAACACATCACGTTGAACAAGACCATTGCTGTGTGTGTGTCTGTCAACACATCACATTGAACAAGACCGGTTGCTGTGTGTCTGTCTGTCAACACATCACATTGAACAAGACCAGTTGCTGTGTGTCTGTCTGTCAACACATCACATTGAACAAGACCAGTTGCTGTGTGTGTGTCTGTCAACACATCACATTGAACAAGACCGGTTGCTGTGTGTCTGTCTGTCAACACATCACGTTGAACAAGACCGGTTGCTGTGTGTCTGTCTGTCAACACATCATATTGAACATAACCCAGTTGCTGTGTGTCTGTCTGTCAACATATCACATTGAACAAGACCAGTTACTGTCTGGCTGGCTGTCAACACATCACGTTGAACAAGACCAGTTGCTGTCTGTCTGTCTGTCAACACATCACATTGAACAAGACCAGTTGCTGTCTGTTAACACATCACATTGAACAAGACCAGTTGTGTGTCAACACATCATATTGAACAAGACCAGTTGCTGTCTGGCTGTTTGTCAACACATCATATTGAACAAGACCAGTTTCTGTCTGTCTGTCTGTCAACACATCATATTGAACAAGACAGTTGCTGTCTGTCAACACATCATATTGAACAAGACCGGTTGCTGTCTGTCAACACATCATATTGAACAAGACCAGTTGCTGTCTGTCAACACATCACATTGAACAAGACCAGTTGCTGTCTGTCAACACATCATATTGAGCAAGACCAGTTGCTGTGTGTCTGTCTGTCAACACATCACATTGAACAAGACCAGTTGCTGTCTGTCTGTCTGTCTGTCAACACATCATATTGAACAAGACCAGTTGCTGTCTGTCTGTCAACACATCACATTGAACAAGACCAGTTGCTGTGTGTCTGTCAACACATCATGTTGAACAGACGGTTGTTGTGTGTCTGTCTGTCAACACATCATATTGAACAAGCCCAGTTGCTGTCTGTCTGTCTGCCAACACATCATATTGAACAAGACCAGTTGCTGTCTGTCAACACATCATATTGAACAAGACCGGTTGCTGTGTGTCTGTCAACACATCATATTGAACAAGACCAGTTGCTGTCTGTCTGTTTGTAAGCACATCATATTGAACAAGACCAGTT
Source organism: Monoplex corrugatus (assembly GCA_030674185.1). NCBI lineage: Eukaryota > Metazoa > Mollusca > Gastropoda > Littorinimorpha > Ranellidae > Monoplex > Monoplex corrugatus. The sequence continues at coordinate 12,094,844 of JAPXFY010000016.1, read as the reverse complement.
GCTGTCTGTCAACACATCATATTGAACAAGGCCAGTTGCTGTCTGTCAACACATCACATTGAACAAGACCAGTTGCTGTCTGTCAACACATCACATTGAACAAGACCAGTTGCTGTCTGTCAACACATCACATTGATCAAGACCAGTTTCTGTCTGTCTGTCTGTCAACACATCATGTTGAACAAGACCAGTTGCTGTCTGTCAAACATCATATTGAACAAGACCAGTTGCTGTCTGTCTGTCAACACATCACATTGAACAAGACCAGTTGCTGTCTGTCTGTCTGTCAACACATCACATTGAACAAGACCAGTTGCTGTCTGTGAACACATCACGTTGAACAAGACCAGTTGCTGTCTTTCAACACATCACATTGAACAAGGCACTTGCCGTCAGCTTCGTCGATAGTAGCATGGTGTAAAGTTGAGCTTCTTGGTCTAGCTGACGCTGAAGACAGTGTATATATTGGGCATCACATTGACTGCCGGTAACTGGCTGGTTCTGGTCGGTATCAGCATGAACGGTGCTGCCAGCTCACGACAAGAGAGGGGAAATTGGGTGCACTTAGGTCACAACCATTTGCCGGCAGCTGCTGGTGGTAACTTGCTGGCATTGGCTTGCACACACCCGAACCCTGAGAGCGTAGAGAACCAAAAAATTCTCGCAAGACCAGCGTTATGAGAGGACTGCCTATCTCCTCTCTCTCTGTCTCTCTGTCTCTGTCTCTGTCTCTGTCTCTCTCTCTGTTTTTATCATCATCATCATGTGCCATGCCGCATGACGTTGACGATCATGGCCCTCGATACGAATCAATTCCCCGTCGCTGCAAGTACATTTCCCCGCCTCTCTGTTCTCAGCCACCCTGCAAGTCCGTCCAATATTTTCTGCCTGGGTCTACCTGGTGTTCTCTTTCCTTCCAGCTTTCCTTTTGTGACCGGGTGTTCTAATGTCTCTTTCCTCATAAAATGTCCTGTAAATGTTGCTGGTCTTTTCCTAATCTTCTTTGTTAATGATCTTCTTGTGTCTGCCTCTTTCAAGACTGTCTCGTTTGCTTTCTTTGCTGTCCATGGAGCTCTCAACATTCTTCTTCGAAACTATATTTCAGTTGCCTTAATTTTGTTCTGACTTTGCGTGTTGACTATCCACGCCTCACAACCGTGCAACACTATCGGTTCTATGTAACACTCAAGAACTCTCTTCTTGATATTAATTGATAGGTGTTTGTTGGTAAGAACGGTTTTTATCTTCTTGAATGCTGTTTTGGGCTTTACCTTCCCTGGATCCTGAACAGTCATGCGCTACACCAGAAACAGTGGATAGACATATTTCATTATTTATATCTATGGCTGTACTTTGTTCTGTTCATGCCTATGGCTACGCCACTCTCAGAAACCTATTGCTTCACAGAATATCAGGGGGAAAGAAAGCGCTAAGGAGTAAACCTGACGAAATCCAGAGGTAGAGTCTCAAAGGCAGTTCGCTGCTATTCTTAGCATCGCTGCTAAAGTTCCTGCGATGTTGCTGGTGGCAAGCTTTTCTGGCTGCTGCCTTTCATTTGGACTTAATAGCGATGTGGACTGGAAAAACCTGCTTCCTGGACAAGAGCTGGTCTTCCATAGATCCTGCTTCCGCATACCACTGTCAAATGTTCCGAATGGGGTGTGGTAACTAACTAAATACAAACTGCTATTTGTCTGTAGTGTGGTAACTAATTAAGTACAAACTGCTATTTGTCTGTAGTGTAGTAACTAATTAAGTACAAACTGCTATTTGTCTGTGGTGTGGTAACTAATGAGGTACAAACTGCTATTTGCCTGTAGTCAGTAACTAATCAAGTACAAACTGCTATTTGACTGTCCTGTGGTAACTAATGAGGTACAAACTGCTATTTGTCTGAAGTGTGGTAACTAATGAGGTACAAACTGCTATTTGTCTGTAGTGTGGTAACTAACTAAGTACAAACTGCTATTTGTCTGTAGTGAGGTTACTAATGAAGTACAAACTGCTATTTGCCTGTCGTGTGGTAACTAATGAAGTACAAACTGCTATTTGTCTGTTGTGTGGTAACTAATGAAGTACAAACTGCTATTTGTCTGTCGTGTGGTTACTAATGAAGTACAAACTGCTATTTGTCTGTAGTCAGTAACTAATCAAGTACAAACTGCTATTTGTCTGTATTCAGTAACTACTCAAGTACAAACTGCTATTTGTCTGTAGTCAGTAACTAATCAAGTACAAACTGCTATTTGTCTGTATTCAGTAACTACTCAAGTACAAACTGCTATTTGTCTGTAGTGTGGTTACTTATGAAGTACAAACTGCTATTTGCCTGTAGTGTGGTTACTAATGAAGTACAAACTGCTATTTGTCTGTAGTGTGGTAACTAATGAGGTACAAACTGCTATTTGTCTGTATTCAGTAACTAATCAAGTACAAACTGCTATTTGTCTGTAGTCAGTAACTAATCAAGTACAAACTGCTATTTGTCTGTATTCAGTAACTAATCAAGTACAAACTGCTATTTGTCTGTAGTCAGTAACTAATGAAATACAAACTGCTAGTTGTCTGTATTCAGTAACTAATCAAGTACAAACTGCTAGTTGTCTGTATTCAGTAACTAATGCAAATACAAACTGCTAGTTGTCTGTATTCAGTAACTAATGCAAATACAAACTGCTAGTTGTCTGTATTCAGTAACTTATCAAGTACAAACTGCTAGTTGTCTGTATTCAGTAACTAATGAAATACAAACTGCTAGTTGTCTGTATTCAGTAACTAATGAAATACAAACTGCTAGTTGTCTGTATTCAGTAACTAATGCAAATACAAACTGCTAGTTGTCTGTATTCAGTAACTAATGCAAATACAAACTGCTAGTTGTCTGTATTCAGTAACTAATGAAATACAAACAGCTAGTTGTCTGTATTCAGTAACTAATGCAAATACAAACTGCTAGTTGTCTGTATTCAGTAACTAATGCAAATACAAACTGCTATTTGTCTGTATTCAGTAACTAATGAAATACAAACTGCTAGTTGTCTGTATTCAGTAACTAATCAAGTACAAACTGCTAGTTGTCTGTAATCAGTAACTAATGAAATACAAACTGCTAGTTGTCTGTATTCAGTAACTAATGAAGTACAAACTGCTGTTTGTCTGTAGTGTGGTAACTAATGAAATACAAACTGCTATTTGCCTGTCGTGTGGTAACTAATGAAATGCAAACTGCTATTTGCCTGTCGTGTGGTAACTAATGAAGTACAAACAGCTATTTGTCTGTAGTGTGATAACTAATGAAGTACAAACTGCTGTTTGTCTGTAGTGTGGTAACTAATGAAGTACAAACTGCTATTTGTCTGAAGTGTGGTAACTAATGAAGTACAAACTGCTATTTGTCTGTAGTGTGGTAACTAATGAAGTACAAACTGCTATTTGTCTGTAGTGTGGTAACTAATGAAGTACAAACTGCTATTTGTCTGTAGTGTGGTAACTAATGAAGTACAAACTGCTATTTGTCTGCAGTGTGGTAACTAAAGAGGTACAAACTGCTATTTGCCTGTCGTGTGGTAACTAGAGAAGTACAAACTGCTATTTGTCTGTCGTGTGGTAACTAATGAAGTACAAACTGCTATTTGTCTGAACTGTGGTAACTAATCAAGTACAAACTGCTATTTGTCTCTCGTGTGGTAACTAATGAGGTACAAACTGCTATTTGCCTGTCGTGTGGTAACTAATGAGGTACAAACTGCTATTTGCCTGTCGTGTGGTAACTAATGAAATACAAACTGCTATTTGCCTGTCGTGTCGTAACTAATGAAGTACAAACTGCTATTTGTCTGTAGTGTGGTAACTAAAGAGGTACAAACTGCTATTTGCCTGTCGTGTGGTAACTAATGAAATACAAACTGCTATTTGCCTGTCGTGTCGTAACTAATCAAGTACAAACTGCTATTTGTCTCTCGTGTGGTAACTAATGAGGTACAAACTGCTATTTGCCTGTAGTGTGGTAACTAAAGAGGTACAAACTGCTATTTGTCTGTCGTGTGGTAACTAATGAAGTACAAACTGCTGTTTGTCTGTAGTGTGGTAACTAAAGAGGTACAAACTGCTATTTGTCTGAAGTGTGGTAACTAATGAGGTGCAAACTGCTATTTGCCTGTCGTATGGTAACTAATGAGGTGCAAACAGCTATTTGTCTGAAGTGTGGTAACTAATGAGGTACAAACAGCTATTTGTCTGTAGTGTGGTAACTAATGAGGTACAAACAGCTATTTGTCTGTAGTGTGGTAACTAATGACGTACAAACAGCTATTTGTCTGAAGTGTGGTAACTAATGAGGTACAAACAGCTATTTGTCTGTAGTGTGGTAACTAATGAGGTACAAACTGCTATTTGTCTGTAGTGCGGTAACTAATGAGGTACAAACTGCTATTTGACTGTAGTGTGGTAACTAATGAGGTACAAACATGCTATTTGTCTGTAGTGCGGTAACTAATGAGGTACAAACAGCTATTTGTCTGTAGTGTGGTAACTAATGAGGTACAAACTGCTATTTGTCTGTAGTGCGGTAACTAATTAAGTACAAACTGCTATTTGACTGTAGTGTGGTAACTAATGACGTACAAACTGCTATTTGTCTGTAGTGTGGTAACTAATGAGGTACAAACTGCTATTTGTCTGTAGTGTGGTAACTAATTAGTACAAACTGCTATTTGTCTGTAGTGTGGTAACTAATGAGGTACAAACTGCTATTTGTCTGTAGTGTGGTAACTAAAGAGGTACAAACTGCTTTTTGTCTGAAGTGTGGTAACTAATGACGTACAAACTGCTACTATCATCTCCATCGTATAAGGCTGATCAGGAAGTATCTCTCTGTCGAAACAACTGCAAAACTCGTTCTCTCCTTCATAATTTCTCGCATTGACTATTGCAATTCACTCCTGTCTGGTCTTCCTGCCTCCACCATTCACATCCTACAGCGCATTCAAAACAATGCTGTACGCCTTGTACTCAAAAAGAAAAAAGCTGACC
>JAPXFY010000016.1:12059813-12087313 GCA_030674185.1 Monoplex corrugatus | reverse complement strand
GTCACATCAAGTTTTAAGTCTCTCACTTTCACATCAAGTTTTAAGTCTCTCACTGTCACATCAAGTTTTAAGTCTATAGCACTGTCACATCAAGTTTTAAGTCTATATCACTGTCACATCAAGTTTTAAGTCTATATCACTTTCACATCAAGTTTTAGTTCTCTCACTGTGACATCAAGTTTTAAGTCTATATCACTGTCACATCAAGTTTTAAGTCTATATCACTGTCACATCAAGTTTTAAGTCTATATCACTGTCACATCAAGTTTTAAGTCTATATCACTCACATCAAGTTTTAAGTCTATATCACTGTGACATCAAGTTTTAAGTCTATATCACTGTCACATCAAGTTTTAAGTCTCACACTGTTACATCAAACTTTTAAGTCTATATCACTCTCACACCAAGTTTAAAGTCTATATCACTCTCACACCAAGTTTAAAGTCTATATCACTGTCACATCAAGTTTTAAGTCTATTTCAATGTCACATCACATTTTAAGTCTAATTCACTGTCACATCAAGTTTTAAGTCTATATCACTGTCACATCAAGTTTAAAGTCTCTATCACTATCACACCAAGTTTTAAGTCTCTATCACTGTCACATCAGTTTTAAGTCTCACTGCCACATCAAGTTTTAAGTCTCACTGTCACATCAGTTTTAAGTCTATAGCACTGTCACACCAAGTTTAAAGTCTATATCACTGTCACATCAAGTTTTAAGTCTATTTCAATGTCACATCACATTTTAAGTCTAATTCACTGTCACATGAAGTTTTAAGTCTCTATCACTGTCACATCAAGTTTTAAGTCTCACTGTCACACCAAGTTTTAAGTCACACTGTCATATCAAGTTTGAAGTCTCACTGTCACATCAAGTTTTAAGTCCATATCACTGTCACATCAGTTTTAAGTCTCAATGTCACATCAAGTTTGAAGTCTCACTGTCATATCAAGTTTGAAGTCTATAGCACTGTCACATCAAGTTTTAAGTCTCTCACTTTCACATCAAGTTTTAAGTCTCTCACTGTCACATCAAGTTTTAAGTCTATAGCACTGTCACATCAAGTTTTAAGTCTCTCACTGTCACATCAAGTTTGAAGTCTATAGCACTGTCACATCAAGGTTTAAGTCTATATCACTGTCACAACAAGTTTTAAGTCTATATCACTGTCACATCAAGTTTTAAGTCTATATCACTGTCACACCAAGTTTTAAGTCTATAGCACTGTCACATCAAGTTTTAAGTCTCTCACTGTCACATCAAGTTTTAAGTCTATAGCACTATCACATCAAGTTTTAAGTCTATATCACTGTCACATCAATTTTTAAGTCTATATCACTTTCACATCAAGTTTTAGTTCTCTCACTGTGACATCAAGTTTTAAGTCTATATCACTGTCACATCAAGTTTTAAGTCTATATCACTGTCACATCAAGTTTTAAGTCCATATCACTGTCACATCAAGTTTTAAGTCTATATCACTGTCACATCAAGTTTTAAGTCCATATCACTGTCACATCAAGTTTTAAGTCTATATCACTGTGACATCAAGTTTTAAGTCTATATCACTGTCACATCAAGTTTTAAATCTCACACTGTTACATCAAACTTTTAAGTCTATATCATCTCACACCAAGTTTAAAGTCTATATCACTCTCACACCAAGTTTAAAGTCTATATCACTGTCACATCAAGTTTTAAGTCTATTTCAATGTCACATCACATTTTAAGTCTAATTCACTGTCACATCAAGTTTTAAGTCTATATCACTGTCACATCAAGTTTAAAGTCTCTATCACTATCACACCAAGTTTTAAGTCTCTATCACTGTCACATCAGTTTTAAGTCTCACTGTCACATCAAGTTTTAAGTCTCACTGTCACATCAAGTTTTAAGTTTATAGCACTGTCACATCAAGTTTTAAGTCTCTCACTGTCACATCAAGTTTTAAGTCTATAGCACTGTCACATCAAGTTTTAAGTCTATATCACTGTCACATCAAGTTTTAAGTCTATATCACTGTCACACCAAGTTTTAAGTCTATATCACTGTCACATCAAGTTTTAAGTCTATAGCACTGTAACATCAAGTTTTAAGTCTATAGCACTGTCACAACAAGTTTTAAGTCTATATCACTGTCACATCAAGTTTTAAGTCTCTCACATCAAGTTTTCAGTCGATATCACTGTCATATCAAATTTTAAGTCTAATTCACTGTCATATCAAGTTTTAAGTCTAATTCACTGTCACATCAAGTTTTAAGTCTATAACACTGTCACATCACATTTTAAGTCTAATTCACTGTCACATCAAGTTTTAAGTCTAATTCACTGTCATATCAAGTTTTAAGTCTATTTCAATGTCACATCACATTTTAAGTCTAATTCACTGTCACATCAAGTTTTAAGTCTATATCACTGTCACATCAAGTTTTAAGTCTATATCACTGTCACATCAAATTTAATTTTAGTAGGCTGTCATCATCATCATCAAGTGTCTTGCCACATGGTGTTGGCGATCATGGCCCTCCATATGTATCTGTCCCTTGTTGCCGCAAGCGCATCTTCCACCCTCTCTGTCTTTAGCCACTCTGCAAGTCCGTCCAATATTTTCTCCCTGGGTCTACCAGGTGCTCTCTTTCCCTCCAGCTTTCCTGTTGTGACCAGGTGCTCCAGTTGCTCTTTTCTCATGAAATGGCCTATAAATGTTACCTGTCTTTTCCTAATCTTCCTTATGAATGACCTTCTTGTGTCATACAATAGACTGTAGAAGTAGAAAAACAGGATTTTTTTGTGTATGTTGCAATTTGTTTATATAATGACAGAATGCTTCACCATGTTTTATTTTTTCAATAATTTGTTTTACTTGACTGTGACGTGTTCTATGAATGAACTCTTTCTGTTTCTGTCTTTGTGTGTGTGTGTGTGTGTTTGTTGGTGTGTGTATGTGTGTGTGTGTGTGTGTGTGTGTGTGTGTGTGTGTGTGTGTGTGTGTGTGTGTGTGTGTGTGTGTGTGTGTGTGTGTGTGTGTGTGGTGTGTGTATGTGTGTGTCTGAGTGTGTGTATGTGTGTGTGTGTGTGATCGTATGTGCTTCTCTCTCTCGTTCACTCACTCGCTCTCTCTGTGTCTCCCTTTCTTTGTCTGTCTGTCTCTCTGTCTGTGTACGTATATATGGTGTTTTTCTGTGTGATTGAGTGTGTGTGTGTGTGTGTGTGTGTGTGTGTGTGTGTGTGTGTGTGTGTGTGTGTGTGTGTGTGTGTGTATTTGTGTGACTTGTGCATAAGTGTGCGTTTAAGTGTGTCTATTATGTATGTGTATGTGTGATTGAGTGTGCGTGTGTATGTATGTGTGCGATTGAGTGATTGAGTGAGTGAGTGTGTGTGTGTGTGTGTGTGTGTGTGTGTGTGTGTCTGTGTATGCGTGTGCGTGTGCGTGTGCGTGTGTGTATTATGTATGTATATGTATGATTGAGTGAGTGAGAGTGTGTGTGTGTGTGTGTGTGTGTGTGTGTGTGTGTGTGTGTGTGTGTGTGTGTGTGTGTGTGTGTGTGTGTGGTATCATCATTTGTATACTCTGTCACAAAGGTTTCATTATCAGTTGATTAATATTTACTTAACTGGGTTATCAAAACATTTCATTGCCTTGTTTCATCGGTGTTGAAGAGAAATGTCAATACAGTCAGACTTGATCTGTTAACTAGTACTTGTATGTATACTAATATGCCTGTTTGTTGTTTGTTTGTTGTTTTGTTTTCAGTCAGTTTGTTTGTTGTTTTGTTTTCAGTCACCTTTTCAAACGGGACATTGTTTCGTATCGGCTGGAGAGAGATGTGTGTCTGTGTGTTAGTGTGTGTCTGCAAACAAAAACATATCAGCAAGATTTTTTTTCCCGGCTTTCTTGATGGGTCTTTCTCAAAGTTGGGTCATTGTCAAAGATGGGTCACTGTCATAAAGTTGGGTCACTGTCAAAGTTGGGTCACTGGCAAAGTTGGATCAATGTCAAAGTTGGGTCACTGTCATAAAGTTGGGTCACTGTCAAAGTTGGGTCACTGGCAAAGTTGGATCAATGTCAAAGTTGGGTCACTGTCATAAAGTTGGGTCACTGTCAAAGTTGGGTCATTGTCATAGTTGGGTCACTGTCATAAAGTTGGGTCACTGTCAAAGTTGGGTCACTGTCATAAAGTTGGGTCACTGTCAAAGTTGGGTCACTGTCATAAAGTTGGGTCACTGTATAAGTTGGGTCACTGTCAAAGTTAGGTCATTGTCAAAGTTGGGTCATTGTCAAAGTTGGGTCATTGTCAAAGTTGGGTCATTGTCACTGTTAGGTCATCATCAAAGATAGGTCACTGTTATAGTTGGTCACTGTCAAAGTTAGGTCATTATCAAAGTTGGGTCATTGTCATCAAAGTTGGGTCATTAACAAAGTTAGGTCATTATCAAAGTTAGGTCATTATCAAGATAGGTCATCGTCAAAGTTGGGTCATTATCAAAGTTAGGTCATTGTCAAAGTTAGGTCATTGCCAAAATTAGGTCATTGTCAAAGTTAGGTCATTATCAAAGATGGGTCATTGCCAAATTTGGGTCATTGTCAAAGTTAGTTCATTGTCAAAGTTAGGTCATTGTCAAAATTAGGTCATTATCAAAGTTGGGTCATTATTAAATTAGGTCATCGCTAAAATTGGGTCATTGTCAAAGTTGGTTCATTGTCACAGTTGGGCCATTGTCACAGTTGGGTCATTGTCAAAGTTAGGTCATTGTCACAGTTGGGTCACTGTCTAAGTTGGGTCATTGTCAAATTTGGGTCATTGTCAAAGTTAAGTCATTGCCATCAAGTTGGGTCATTGTCAAAGTTTGGTCATTATCAAAGTTGGGTCATTATCAAATTTGGGTCATTATCAAAGTTGGGTCATATCAAATTTGGGTCATTATCAAAGTTTGATCATTATCAAAGTTGGGTCATTATCAAAGTTGGGTCATTATCAAAGTTGGGTCATTATCAAAGTTTGGTCATTATCAAAGATGGGTCATTGTCAAAGTAAGATCATTATCAAAGTTGGGTCGTTGTCAAAGTTAGGTCATTGTAAAATTTGGGTCATTATCAAAATTATGTCATTGCTAAAATTAGATCATTGTCAAAGTTGTGTCATTGTCACAGCTGGGCCATTGTCACAGTTGGGTCATTGTCACAGTTGGGTCATTGTCAAAGTTAGGTCATTGTCAAAGTTAGGTCATTGTCAAAGTTGGGTCACTGTCTAAGTTGGGTCATTATCAAATTTGGGGCATTGTCAAAGTTAGGTCATTGCCATCAAGTTGGTCATTGTCAAAGTTGGGTCATTGTCAAAGTTAGATCATTGTCAAAGTTGGGTCATTGTCAAAGTTAGTCATTGTCAAAGTTAGGTCATTGTCAAAGTTGGGTCATTGTCAAAAGTTGGGTCATTGTCAAAGTGTGTCATTGTCAATGTTGGGTCATTGTCAAAGTTAGATCATTATCAATGTGGTCATTGTCAAAGTTAGATCATTGTCAAATTAGGTCATTGCCATCAAGTTGGGTCATTGTCAAAGTTGGGGCATTGTCAATGTTGGGTCATTGTCAAAGTTAAGTCATTATCAAAGTCAGGTCATTGTCAAAGTTAGGGCATTGTCAAAGTTGGGTCATTGTCAAAAGTTGGGTCATTGTCAAAGTTGTGTCATTGTCAAAGTTGGGGTCATTGTCACAAAGTTGTGTCATTGTCAAAGTTGGGGTCATTGTCAAAGTGGGGTCATTGTCAAAGTTGGGGTCATTGTCAAAGTGGGGTCATTGTCAAAGTTGGGGTCATTGTCAAAGTTGGGTCAAAGGTGTGGACCGTTGAGAGGTTGGAGAATGCAGACAGTGGGAAAACAAGGTGTGTAAGTGACAGGAACAAAGAAGTGCCTAAGATCAGAACGTTTTGGGGAAGGCGTGTGAGCAGCACTTTCTCGGAACCTACTGACGGTCTCTAACATCTGCTTTCATCATTATGACCGTCTGTTATCTTCCTGGATGCACACCATCATCATGTGCCCTGCTGCATGGCGTTGGCGATCATGGCCCTACATATAAAACATGTACCTCCAGGATCGCTCTTATATCTCACATGAAAAGCCACACCAGGTCCTAAAGACTATCGTCGTCGTCGTCATCATCATTATCATCATCATCATCATCGTCGTCGTCGTCGTCATCATCATCATCATGATCATCATCATCATCATCATCATCGTCGTCGTCGTCGTCATCATCATCATCATCATCATCATCATCATCATGTGCCTTGCCGCAGAGTGTTGGCGATCATGGCCCTCCATACGAATCTATCTTTTGTTGCTGCAAGTACATACCCCACCCTCTCTGTCTTCATCTACTCTGCAAGCCCGTCCAATATTTTCTCCCTGGATGCACCTGATGCTCTTTTTCCCTCCAGCTTTCCTGTCGTGACCAGGTGCTCTAATTTTCTTGTCTCTTAAAATGCCCTATAAATATTGCTTGTCTTTTAATAATCTTCATTATGGTTCTTTTTGTGTTTGCCTCTGTCAAAACTGTCTTGTTTGTTTTCTTTGCTGTCCATGGATCTCTTAGCATTCTGGGTATACGTTAAGTTTATTTCAAGTGTAAACCTCTTCAAGGTCACAGTGACCTTGAGAAGTTCAAAGTTTGGATTTTCTGTAATAGTGTTTTTTGTTGTTGTTGTACAAAAATGGATATTGGTAGAATGGCTTCATCATCATGTTGTTTGCTGTTGTTTTTTTTGTGTTATGTAATGTTCTTTATTCTTTTTATTGTCATGTCATCTTTATCGTCCGTCATCATCAGATTTTATCATTGTTCATATCGTCTTCTTATCGGCAGGTTTTATTATCATCTTTGCCGTGCTGTTCCTTGTGATTGCTATCATTTCGTTCGGCATATACCTCTTGAAGAATCTGGGTATAGTGACAGACGTGTTGATGTCCATCGCCCAGACTTTGAGGTGAGTGTTATTATGTTTTTAAAAAAATTTTTTTTTTAGTTCGCTCTGTTTTTCTTGGTCGTATTCATCTCTCTCTTTCTCTGTCTGTATCTGTCTGTCTGTGTCTGTCTGTCTGTGTCTGTCTGTCTGTGTCTGTCTGTCTGTGTCTGTCTGTCTGTGTCTGTCTGTCTGTATCTGTCTGTCTGTATCTGTCTGTCTGTGTCTGTCTGTCTGTGTCTGTCTGTCTGTGTCTGTCTGTGTCTGTCTGTCTGTGTCTGTCTGTCTGTGTCTGTCTGTGTCTGTCTGTCTGTGTCTGTCTGTGTCTGTCTGTCTGTGTCTGTCTGTCTGTGTCTGTCTGTCTGTGTCTGTCTGTCTGTGTCTGTCTGTCTGTGTCTGTGTCTGTCGTCTGTGTCTGTCTGTCTGTGTCTGTCTGTCTGTGTCTGTCTGTCTGTGTCTGTCTGTCTGTGTCTGTCTGTCTGTGTCTGTCTGTCTGTGTCTGTCTGTCTGTGTCTGTCTGTCGTGTCTGTCTGTCTGTCTGTGTCTGTCTGTTCTGTGTCTGTCTGTCTGTGTCTGTCTGTCTGTGTCTGTCTGTCTGTCGTGTCTGTCTGTCTGTCTGTCTGTGTCTGTCTGTCTGGTCTGTCTGTGTCTTGTCTGTCTGTCTGTCTGTGTCTGTCTGTGTCTGTCTGTCTGTGTCTGTCTGTGTCTGTCTGTGTCTGTCTGTCTGTGTCTGTCTGTCTGTCTGTCTGTGTCTGTCTGTCTGTGTCTGTCTGTGTCTGTCTGTCTGTGTCTGTCTGTTGTGTCTGTCTGTGTCTGTCTGTCTGTGTCTGTCTGTTGTCTGTCTGTCTGTGTCTGTCTGTCTGTGTCTGTCTTGTGTCTGTCTGTCGTGTCTGTCTGTCTGTCTGTCTGTCTGTGTCTGTCTGTCTTGGGCTGTCTGTCTGTCTGTCTGTCTGTGTCTGTCTGTCTGTGTCTGTCTGTGTCTGTCTGTCTTGTCTGTCTGTCTTGTCTGTCTGTTCTGTCTGTCTGTTCTGTCTGTCTGTGTCTGTCTGTTCTGTCTGTGTCTGTCTGTCTGTCTGTCTGTCTGTTTCTGTCTGTCTGTCTGTCTGTCTGTTTTCTGTCTGTTGTCTGTGTCTGTCTGTTCTGTCTGCTGTCTGTGTCTGTCTGTCTGTCTGTCTGTCTGTCCTGTCTGTCTGTTTTCTGTTCTGTCTGTCGTGTTGTCTACTCTCCCTATCTCACTGTGTCTGTCTTCGTTCTGTACAGTCTCTCTCTTGTGTCGTTTTTCCTGACATTGAGTCTTTTCCCTCAAGATAATGTCTTTTTCTCGCACACAAACAAACAAAGAAACAAAGAAAGACAGAAAGAAAGAAAGAAAGAAAGAAAAAAACAAACAAACAAACAAACAAACAGTCCGATTTAGACCTTGACAATCTTTATAAAATAGATGCACGTCACTCTTGTACACGTACCACACACGCACACGCACACGCACATACACACACATACACAGATACACACACATACACATATACATATACACATACACAAATATACACATACATGTATACATATACACATACACATACATATACACATATACATATTACACATACATATACACATACATATACACATACATATACACATACATATGTACACATACACACACAGACACACACAGACACAGACACACACACAGACACATACACATAGACACAGACACACAGACGCACACATACACACACACGAGTACACATACACCACACAGACACACACACGCACGCACGAAAACACACGCACGCACGCACACACGTACACACACACACGCGAACACAAAAACACCCCACACACACACACACACACAACACACAAACACACACATACACACACAAGCACACCCACCCACACCCACACCCACACCCACACACAAACACACATACACACACAAACACACACACATACACACACAAGCACACCCATCCACACCCACACCCACACACACACACACACACATACACCCACACACCCACACCCACACCCACATACACCCACACCCACACCCACACATACACCCACACACACACACCCACCCATCCACTACCCACCCCCACCCCCACCCCCACACACTGTGAAACTACGTACGTAAGTAAGCAAGCAAGTGGGGAGAGAACTGCACACCTCCTTCACATTAAAAAAACAACAACAACCAAAAACTCAATCATACACGCAAACCAAAACGTCAGCTTCGTTTATCTCTAAATGGGATAGAAGACATACTGATTCTTTAACGCTTGGTGTGAATCTTCATGTGGGATAGTAGGCATACTGATCCTTTATCGCCTGGTGTGAATCTTCATGTGGGATAGTAGGCATACTGATCCTTTATCGCCTGGTGTGGATCTTCATGTGGGATAGTAGGCATACTGATCCTTTAGTATGCCTACTATTTTTGCTGAGGGTTCCATGGACAGCAAAGAAAACAAACGAGACAGTCTTGATGGAGGCAGACACAAGTAGATCACTCATAAGGAAGATTAGGAAAAGACAGGCAACATTTATAGGCCATTTTATGAGGAAGGGGGATTTGGAGCACCTGATCACAACGGGAAAGCTGGAGGGAAAGAGAGCACCGGGTAGACCCAGGGAGAGAATGCTGGACGGACTTGCAGAGTGGCTGGGGACGAGGAGGGTGGAGGATATGCTAGGGGCAACGAGAGATAGAGACAGATGGAAGTCCATGATAGCCAACACCATGTGGCAGGGCATCTGATAATGATGATGAGTAGGCATACTGGTCCTTTATCACCTGGTGTGGGTCTGTATGTGGGGTAGTAGGCATACTGATCCTTTATCGCCTGGTGTGGATCTTTATGTGGGATAGTAGGCATACTGATCCTTTATCGCCTGGTGTGGATCTTTATGTGGGATAGTAGGCATACTGATCCTTTATCGCCTGGTGTGGATTTTTATGTGGGATAGTAGGCACACTGATCCTTTATCGCCTGGTGTGGATCTTTATGTGGGGTAGTAGGCATACTGATCCTTTATCGCCTGGTGTGGATTTTTATGTGGGATAGTAGGCATACTGATCCTTTATCGCCTGGTGTGGATCTTTATGTGGGATAGTAGGCATACTGATTCTTTATCGCCTGGTGTGGATCTTTATGTCGGAAAGTAGGCATACTGATCCTTTATCGCCTGGTGTGGATCTTTATGTGGGATAGTAGGCATACTGATTCTTTATCGCCTGGTGTGGATCTTTATGTCGGAAAGTAGGCATACTGATCCTTTATCGCCTGGTGTGGATCTTTATGTGGGATAGTAGGCATACTGATCCTTTATCGCCTGGTGTGGATCTTTATGTGGGATAGTAGGCATACTGATCCTTTATCGCCTGGTGTGGATCTTTATGTGGGATAGTAGGCATACTGATCCTTTATCGCCTGGTGTGGATCTTTATGTGGGATAGTAGGCATACTGATCCTTTATCGCCTGGTGTGGATCTTTATGTGGGGTAGTAGGTATACTGATCCTTTATCGCCTGGTGTGGATCTTTATGTGGGATAGTAGGCATACTGATCCTTTATCGCCTGGTGTGGATTTTTATGTGGGATAGTAGGCATACTGATCCTTTATCGCCTGGTATGGATTTTTATGTGGGATAGTAGGCATACTGATTCTTTATCGCCTGGTGTGGATCTTTATGTGGGATAGTAGGCATACTGATTCTTTATCGCCTGGTGTGAATCTTTATGTGGGATAGTAGGCATACTGATCCTTTATCGCCTTGTGTGGATCTTTATGTGGGATAGTAGGCATACTGATCCTTTATCACCTGGTGTGGGTCTTTATGTGGGATAGTAGGCATACTGATCCTTTATCGCCTGGTGTGGGTCTTTATGTGGGATAGTAGGCATACTGATTCTTTATCGCCTGGTGTGGATCTTTATGTGGGATAGTAGGCATACTGATTCTTATCGCCTGGTGTGGATCTTTATGTGAGATAGTAGGCATTCTAATCCTATACCAGACAATAAAATATCTGTAGGTGTACTATCTGAAGACAAAAATTAGGAGACAAAGACTGAAACTTCCCTGCTGCTTCGTTCAGTGTGAGAAAAGACTAAACTCTTAGCAGCCTAGCAGGGAAATTTAGTCTTTGTCTCCTAATTTTTGTATTTGGTGTTTGTTTGTAATCTTACGCTTGGCATAGGCCAGTTTGCCAAAAATTGGCGCCTGTCTTGTCATGTTGTATTAAATACGCGTTTTGATCCTTTTTTTCGTGTTTTTTTTTTTCTGTGGTTTTTGGTTGGAGTAGAAAGATTTTATGCTTCTTCTGTGTGCAGTGTGCCTATATTAACAATGGCAGTCTTCTACGTGCAAGTGTTGCTGGTCAGACAGTTCCTTCTTCAACCCAAGATCAACAAGGACGACAAATCCCCTCCTCTCAATGTGGACAATAGGTAACACACACACACACACACACACACACACACACACCACACACACACCACACACACACACACACACACACACATGACACACACACACACACACTGAACACACACACACACATAACACAGACACACACAGACATTCACACACACACACACACACACACACACACACATGAACACACACACACATATTATCACACATATTATTCAAGCACACAAACACACACACACACACATACACACACACAAGCACACACACATACACACACAAACAGACACACAAACACACACAAACACAGACACACACACACACACACACACACACACACACACACAAAACACACACACACACACGCTTGCACACAGGTACATACACACATGTACTGACACAAGACATGCAGAACAATCGATGACACAAGGCAGTAAAACATTTTCTCACACAATCAACCGTACAAGCACACGAGGATCAGTAGAGTGGAGAGCACTAAAGAGAATTGTGTGAAACTAACAGTAGTTTTTAAAGAGATGACTACGAGTATTTAAACCTTTTTTTGAAAGAGTAATTTCTACTGTTGAAGCTAAATAGCCAGAAATCTTCTGTCATGGTAATCAGTAAAAACAAGAAATCCCCTCGTGCAAAATAACGGCAAATGGCACAACACTGAGACAAGTTGATAAGTTTAAATATCTGGAACGGTCATCTCACCAGACGGCAGATGCACATTAGAAATAGCCAACAGAATCGGCCAGGTTAAAACAGCATTCAAGAAAATGAAAAGCGTTCTTATCAAATAATACCTATCAGTTAACATCAGACAAACAGCATTTATAGGACATTTTATGAGGCAAGAGAAATTAGAGCACCTAGTCACACAGGAAAGCAGGAAGGAAAAAGAGCACAAGTAGAACCAGGGAGAAAAGATTGGACGGATTTGAGCAGTGGATGAAGGACAGCTCCTATTTTACCATGGGATCTTAACGTGCACTACATAATTTTGTCAAGGACAACTGCTATGTTAGCACAGGGGATCTTTAACGTGCACTACAGAATATTGTCATGGACAACTCCTATGCTACTATGGGATCTTTAACGTGCACTACAGAATAGTGTCATGGACAACTCCTATGGTACTATGGGATCTTTAACGTGCACTACAGAATATTGTCATGGACAACTCCTATCTTACCATGGGATCTTTAACGTGCCAGTCAGACATGCCAAGCTTGGTTCATTGTTTTCATGATGTAACAGGAGTAGGCCGGTCAGACATGCCAACTTGGTCCATTCCTTGATGGTGTCCATTCAGCTCTTCCTCTCTCCACCTTGGCAATTGGCAATGGCCATCTTTGGGGTATTGTGAAGAATTGTCTTAAAATGCTTGTCGTGACCAGTAACTCGACCAAACCAAACAAGATTGTATTATTGCTTCAGTGTTTAACACATCCTTTAACCCCAGCTGGAGCATGGAGGATAACGGCAACTAAACGGAAATCCAACAGGACCAACATATAACATTAAGTAGAAAAAAATATATGTCCAACAGAAAAATACCGTTTGAAATTGTCTTACAATAGGATACTCAAATATTCAGGATATGATTAATAAACAAGTTTAGCACATTTGAGATATTTTGGTAATTTCAATCTCTTCTTTCTAGAGCTGAAATTACACAATGAGAACAGACATTTCATCATCCTCATCATCATTATCATGTGCCCTGCCGCATAGCGTTGGCGATCACGACCCTCCATATGTACATGTATCTTTCCCTTGTGGCCACAAGTACATCTCACACCCTCACTGTTCTCAGCCATCCTGCAAGTCCGTCCAATATTTTTCCCTGGGTCTACCTGGTGTTCTCTTTCCCTCCAGCTTAACTGTTGTGACCAGGTGCTTTAATTCCCCTTTTCTCATAAAATGGCCTATAAACGTTGCTTGTCTTTTTCCTACTTTTCCTTATGAATGATCTTCTTGTGTCGGCCTCCATCAAGACTGTCTCGTCTGTTTTCTTTGCTGTCCATGGAACTCTCAACATTCTTCTTAGAAACCACATTTCGGCTGCCTCAATCTTGTTCTGGCTTTGCGTGTTGACTGTCCACGCCTCATTAACATATAGCAGTATTGGTTCTATACAACATTCCAGAACTCTCTTCCTGATGTTAATTGATAGGCATTTGTTGGTAAGAATGCTTTTCTTCTTCTTGATATTAGACAGTGTGTATGTATGTGTGTGTGTGTGTGTGTGTGTGTGTGTGTGTGTGTGTGTGTGTGTGTGTGTGTGTGTGTGTGTGTGTGTGTGTGTGTGTGTGTGTGTGTGTGTGTTTTCGTTTCGTTCTTTGATTTAACGTGTTTTCACTAAAAGTGATATTAGACAGTGTGTGTGTGTGTGTGTGTGTGTGTGTGTGTGTGTGTGTGTGTGTGTGTGTGTGTGTGTGTGTGTGTGTGTATGTGTGTGTGTGTGTGTGTTGTATGTATGTATGTATGTATGTGTGTGTGTGTGTGTGTGTGTGTGTGTGTGTGTGTGTGTGTGTGTGTGTGTGTGTGTGTGTGTGTGTTGTTGTTTTCAGTGATTTAACGTTTTTCATTCTTGTGATTTAACGTGTTTTGAGTGTTAGAGTGTGTGGTGTGTGTTGTGGTGTGTGTGTGTGTGTGTGTGTGTGTGGTGCGTGTGTGCGTGTGGCGCGTGAGTGCGTGCGTGTGTGTGTGTGCGTGTGTGTGTATGCATGAAGATGTTTGAACGAGACCGGTAATGAAAAACCCATACCCACTTGCAAACTGAAACTTTCAACAACTCTGAAATCTGTGCAGACATGTGTACGAGGTGATGGCCTATGCTCTGGTGTTCAGCAACGTGGTAGTGGGTGTGGCCTCAGCCCTGTTCAGGACCATGAAGAGCTTCCTGCTGGGCGTCGTTTTCTTGGGCAGGTTGGACAGGTGTCTACTCATGAAGGGATTTGAGAGCTTGGATCCAGGTATGTGTGTATGTGTGTATGTGTGTGTGTGTATGTGTGTGTGCGTGCGTGCGTGCGTGCGTGTGTGTGTGTGTGTGTGTGTGTGTGTGTGGAGAGAGAGATAACAACAGGCTTTGATGACCACTTATAGGCTTACTGTCCATGTATGTATGTATGTATGTATGTATGTATGTATGTATGTATGTATGTATGTATGTATGTATGTGTGTATGTATGTATGTATGTGTGTGTGTGTGAGTGTTTGTGTGTGTGTGTGTGTGTGTGTGTGTGTGTGTGTGTGTGTGTGTGTGTGTGTGTGTGTGTGTGTGTGTGTGTGTGTGTGTGTGTGAGAGAGATAACAACAGGTTTGGTGACTACTTATAGGCTTACTGTCCATGTATGTAATGTATGTATGTATGTATTGTATATATGTATGTATGTATGTATGTATGTATGTATGTGTGTGTGTGTGTGTGTGTGTGTGTGTGTGTGTGTGTGTGTGTGTGTGTGTGTGTGTGTGTGTGTGAGATAACAACAGGCTTTGGTGACTACTTATAGGCTTACTGTCCATGTATGTATGTATGTATGTATGTATGTATGTATGTATGTATGTATGTATGTATGTATGTGTGTGTGTGTGAGTGTTTGTGTGTGTGTGTGTATATGTGTGTGTGTGTGTGTGAGAGAGATAACAACAGGCTTTGGTGACTACTTATAGGCTTACTGTCCATGTATGTATGTATGTATGTATGTATGTATGTATGTATGTGTGTATGGTGTGTGTGTGTGTGTGTGTGTGTGTGTGTGTGTGTGTGTGTGTGTGTGTGTGTGTGTGTGTGTGTGTGAAAACAACAGGCTTTGGTGACTACTTATAGGCTTACTGTCCATGTATGTATGTATGTATGTATGTATGTATGTATGTATGTATGTATGTATGTATGTGTGTGTGTGAGTGTTTGTGTGTGTGTGTGTATGTGTGTGTGTGTGTGTGTTGTGTGTATGTGTGTGTGTGTGTGTGTGTGTGTGTGTGTGTGTTTTGTGTGTGCAATAACAACAGGGATTGGTGACTACTTATAGGCTTACTGTCCATGTATGTATACAAGATAATACAAGATACAAGATACAAGATACAAGAATTTTATTTAGCCCAAAGCATCACAATGGGAAATTGTTTTGGCATTCGCATTAAAATACATATAGGCACAAGAACGCATAAACACATGTACACACATACTCTTACTCTCTCTCACTCTCTCTTTCACCCCTCTCTCACCCTCTTCACCCCTCATCTCTCTCCCCCTCCCTCTTTGTCGAAACAATATCAAAGATAATGACTAAATCTAAATATGTACGGTTAAAAAGCACATCATAAGAGTCAGATGCCTTGGTCAGGACTTTTAACAATGGACAAAAAGGGCAATACTCATTGAAAAACAACTTTGGTAGGTATAGAAAAAATTTGATTAAAAATGCAACGCGATATGCACATTAAAATCAAAATGAGTTAAATACAATGAAATGAGTATGTAGACTAAGAGGACAAGGTTAAACAAGAGAAGAACAAGAACAAGATTTTGTTTTAGCCCAGTGCTCAGACACGTGGAAAATGTTTTGGCTATGCATACAATCACACTCACGCATCACAACAATTACAATCTTCAGCATCATAAAAGACAAATTCGTCGGTCGTTCCATGGAATCGAAGAAACACACGCACACAACACACACACACTCTCACGCCAAGGCGCCCATATCCAAGCCACCTTAGCCCTGCCAGCTAATTAATTTAACAGCGCGCATCTGTCTTTCCCTTCCCCTCTCCACACCACCCTCACACATCCCGTGGTGGGCCACAGGCACACATTGAAGTATAGGCTTACAGATTGACCTAGATTCGACTAGGCCTACTCTGTGCCAGTATGTATGTATGTATGTGTGTGTGTGAGTGTTTGTGTGTGTGTGTGTGTGTGTGTGTGTGTGTGTGTGTGTGTGTGTGTGTGTGTGTGTGTGTGTGAGTGTGAGATAACAACAGGCTTTGGTGACCACTTATAGGCTTACTGTCCATTATGTACATGTATGTATGTATGTATGTATGTATGTATGTATGTATGTATGTATGTATATGTGTCTATGCATGTATGTATGTATGTATGTATGCATGCGTGTATGTATGTATGTATGTATGTATGTATGTATGTATGTATGTATGTGTGTATGTATGTGTGTGTGTGTTTTTGTGTGTGTGTGTGTGTGTGTGTGAGTGTGTGTGTGTGTGTGTGTGTGTGTGTGTGTGATAACAACGGGCATTAGTGACCACTTTCAGGCTTACTGTTCAGGTGTGTATGTGTGATTGATAAACAATAGATATTTGTGACCATTTTTAAGTTTACTGTCAACGTATATATATATATGTGTCTGATAACAACAGATTGGAGACCGCTATTAGGTTCATTCTTTACAAATAAGAAAACCAACTACAGGTTTTCAATCGCATTCCGAAGACTTCATCACATGGAATATGTGACCTCTACTACTACTGAAAGTAAAGGTTTCCTGTTCTACGTAAGGCAAGTGCTATTTAAGCTGGACACTATGACATCAGGCGCAATGACGTAAGACGCAATGCTTTGTGGGTAATGTATGACTAAGATGTCCATAGCAGTGTCTCTACAAAGGTAGAAATGTTGACTACAAATAAGCATAACGATACCCAGAAACGTGTCTTGAATTTTATTGTGTCTCATCAGTTGCATTTGTGGCTTGAAACCAGCGTTTCCACCATGCACGACGCAAGGGGAAAAACAGGGAAAGAATGGAAGAATCTGGAGTTAAGAGTATTCTGCAAGTCATCTAGTAGCACTGTGACATTGTTTTGTCCCTAACTGACCTCCATGAATCAAAGACTCTCCTTCTGGAAGGTAATACACAACGCTCATTCTACTCGATAGAGATCTCATGATGAGACCATGTATACCATGTAATGAGCCGTTAAGCATCCGACACCTCCTCCTTGATTGCTGGGACTTATACGATGTAAGACAAAAGCACTACACGGCGGACTCCTTAAAGAAGCTCTTCCGAGACGTCCCCCCTGATGCAATTTTTCAGTTTTTACAAGAGATCAATAGATTTCACTTGATGTGATTTTACGGGTTTTCTTTAAAGGCATTTTAGATTTGCAAGTTGACGGTGAGCATGGTTTTTATCTGTTGTCTTTTATCTTAACGGGTTGTTCTTTTCTTTTTGACGTGGTGTTAGCCCTGATATGGCTCTAGTTGTCGGCTGGGCTATAAGCAATATGAATTGAATTGAATAGATCTTTTGATCGGCAAACTGTGTAGTTCTTTGTTGACTACAGTTGTTTAGTTTTTGTTTATATTTCTTCACAGCACAGTCAGAAAACAACAAACAAACAAAACTCGAGACATTCCTTTATACAAAAATGTGAAAGTGTCCATTTAATGATCTGACGAATAGAAAATACAATATTCTTTTGATCGTCATGTTCTTATGCTTTGTAAAAAGAAACGTTGTGCTTTAAAAAAATGTCAGGTCCTGAGGTCCTACCAGCCTATGTGTTTTTCTTTTACTAGTATTGTATCAGTCTATCTTGGTTTTATGTAAATGACATGTGTAACTGTGTATCTTATCTTCAAAGAAAAGAACAGGTAAATAAAATGAATAAGTAATTAAGTTAAATGACAGAATCGAAACACAAATAGCACTAAATATAAACTTGTCTCACGTCACAGAAAGCCCCCCCCCCCCCTCCCAAATCAATACACAAACCTTCCACTTTCTATCCACAAGATTAAAACAACATTTTTATAATCATAACCCCAAATCATGGCCAGTTTGGGGTTGAACCCATGCCCCCTGCGTTATGAGCATAACGCTCTAACGTGACGTGACCAAACCAAGCAAGCTCGTGTTGTGTCACCTTGACCTGAAGCGGTTACCTTGCACCCACCGAGACGTCGATCATATTCTGCACGTACTTGTTGGTCCTATGTTTGAGTGTGGATGTTACGAAGCAATACATCAGACAATTGATCTCAAAGGGGTCTGGCTTGTCTTTTCTGCATCCGTCAGCAGTGTCCAAGTTTCACACCTGTAGAGGAGGGTGAGCAAAGCCAGAACAAGATTGAGGCAGCCGAGATGTGGTTTCTAAGAAGAATACTGAGAGTTCCAAGGACAGCAAAGAAAACAAACAAGACAGTCTTGATGGAGGCAGACGCAAGAAGATCCTTCATAAGGAAGATTAGGAAAAGACAGGCAACAGTTACAGGCCATTTTATGAGAAAAGGGGAATTAGAACACCTGGTCACAACAGGAAAGCTGGAGGGAAAGAGAACACCAGGTAGACCCAGGGAAAACATTTTGGACGGGATTGCAGAGTGGCTGAAGACAGAGAGGGTGGAAGATGTGCTTGCGGCAACAAAGGATAGAAACAGATGGAAGACCATGATCGCCAACGCCATGTGGCAAGGCACTTGATGATGATCATGAACGTGACGTAAACAAACCAAGTAAGCTCGTGTTGTGTCACCTTGGCCTGAAGCGGTTACCTTGCACCCACTGAGACGTCGATCTTATTCTGTACGTATTTGTTGGTCCTATGTTTGAGTGTGGATGTTACGAAGCAGTATCCTCAGACATTTGATCTCAAAGGCCTGGCTTGTCTTTTCTACATCCGTCAGCAGTGTCCAAGTTTCACACCTGTAGAGGAGGATGGAGAGAACGAGTGACTTGTACAGTTTGTACCTGAGTGATAGAGCCAATGTTCCTGCTTAAAAAAAACTCCATTCAGTCTGGCCATTGCTGCCATTCCTGTTACAATCCTAATTTCTGCTGTGGCTGCTTTCTGTTTGGTAAAGGTTTGGGGAGAACAGTGGCAGAATGGTTCAGACGTTCGCCTGCTAATAACTAAACTCGAGGTTCCAGGGTTCGATCCCCATAGAGGCCTCGACTTTTCTCCTCAGTTTGACCGGAAAATCGAACTGAACGTCTGGTCCTTCGAAAGGGGACGAAAAACTAGTCGGACACGTGTGCCTTCTCGATGCAATTGAAATCGTGAATAGCAGGGCTTTGCCCGGCTGCCTTGGTATTAAACATTGGAGAGATAGGTTGATTTCCCAAGTCCCACACCTTGAAGACCAATTAGTCTTCTTGCTTTTCTGAAGTCTTTGTCAAAAAATGTTAATATGAATACGAATTTAAAGAGAGGGAGAGGGATGGGCCCCGCCGTCGTGGTGCTGGCCCCGGGAAAAGTTGAAGTCTCTCCATCTTACTCCCCTACGACCCCAGGGTCATGGAACTATCTAGGCAGGACCTCAGGATCTGGCCAGCTCATAAGTTTATGTGCAGGCTTAAGGCTTGTGCCGTGATCGTTCTGAATCTTCTCCATCACATGGCACTTGTGACGTTAGTGGATATGGCATTCATTCCGAGGCGAAGACGTCATCTTGAGAAACCGAAACTGAAATTTGGTAAAGGTAGCCTGTATGTACTGGAAACTATCAACATCTGCCAGTTTCTGGGTATTCATGTAAACTTCAGGGCTGTTGTTAGTTGTACTATATTGTTCTTTCCGTTGCTGACCTTCATTCTGTACACTAAGGGTTACAGGGACGAGCTTGACAACTCACCGAAATAACCTTCCCAACTACCCTAAATACAAGGGTGACACTTTGAAAATCTGAAAAAAAACTGAAAATCAGGTTGGGGTCCAGGGGCCGCCCAGAAGATTTTATGAAAGATCGCTGGACCTGTGTTGTCTTCAACGATAGAGAGCGCTTCCTCATTTCCGGTCATCTGCTACAGTGCTGCTTCGGTCATAATACCGTTGATTCAACTGGTGTTTTCCCCCAAACATTTTTGTTGTTGTTGAAATAACGAAACTGAAAAAACGGAATTTCCGTCTGGGGCCTTGCCGAGAAAACGGATTTCCGTCACCCAGACGGAAGGGTGGCACCCATGTTTAAAATAGAATCACATTTGTGTGTCAGGTTACATGGCTTACGTGGGCATGCTGTTAGTGGACAATGCCCACAACAACCCGTTGATGAGGACCTTCTGTGCCGTGTTGTTCAGACTCACCTGTAGACGGGATGACAAGATCACCAAGGGCATCTCCCACCTGCCGGAACCTGACAAAAGTGAGGCTAGTGTGTTGAGTACGTGTGACCCTGTGCGGTTGTTCGCTCAGTGAAAATGTTTGTCCTCATCGTCATTATTGCCATCCTCATCGTCACTGACGTCATTATCGTCGTCACCGTCGTCGTCATCATTGTGGTCCTCGTCGACATTGTTTGTAATCGTTATCATTATTGTCGTCATCATTGTAAATATAGTCGTCGTCATCTTCGTCATTGTCGTGAACGTAATTATTGTCCTCATCGTCGTGGTGGTGGTGGTGGTGGTCATCATCATCGTCATCGTCATCGTCATCGTCATCGTCGTCGTCATCGTCATCATCATCATCATCATCGTCGTCGTCTTCGTCGTCGTCATTATCAACATCATCATCGAACTCGTCAGCAGCACATCATCTTCTTTATGATCCTCATCACCATGATTATCATTATTGTCGTGGTTGCTGCGTTCGTTTAGTCATCAGTTTTAAATCGTGAGTGGAAGGAGGCTGATACTGTATGCCCTACACCACAGAAATGCTCATTGTTCTTATTGTTGTTGTTCTTGATGCTGTCGTTGTTGTTGATGTTGTTGTTGTTGTTGTTGATGATAGTGGTGGTGGCGTTAATGGTCGTCCATCGATATCATGATTGTGTCCACAGCTTGTTCAAATTCACGGGCGGCACGTCGTTGGCACCTGGCCTATACCTTGTTGAAGAATCCTGATCTGCTGTCACGTCGCAAGCTGGTCCTGCTCCTCACCAACAGCCTGGAAAACGACAACGTGGACAGCAGCGACAATGACAGACCCAGCAGAAACGCCTCGTCCACCACTGGCAACAGGTTCAGGGTGCCAACCGATTGCAGAAGTGGGGCATACGACGACGAAGTAGACTTTCAGCCCGCGTCTAGAAAGGTACTTCATCTAGGTGATCGTGAACTGCCAAAAGTTGTGGCGGAGGGATATGACGCCTCAGCAGCGGAAGTGGGCAGTAGGCGTCAGAAAAGGGCTGATAGTTTTGTCGTTTGATTATGATGAGCAGTTTGACCGTTGACATGGAGAAAGGTTTGGATGGTCGAAAGTTCTGGATCTAGTGATAACGAAACAGAACGAGCCCCTCCCTCACCCTCACCCCATGTGTCCCTGTCCTTCCCCAAAACAAACAAACGAACAAACAAACAAACAAACAAACAAACAACAAACAAATAAACAAACAAACGAACAAACGAACGAACGAACGAACAAACAAACGATTGAACGAACTAACAAACGAACAAACAAACATTTAAACAAACAAACAAACAATCAGATATAGAATGTAGAAACAGAAAAACACAGAATCAAGTAAACAAACAAAGAAAATTACAAACAAAAACCCCAAACCAAAAGAAAACCAGAGTATAAATTTATAGTGAAATGAAATGTAAAACGGACATTTTTGACTCTTTCCATTTCACAAGCCAGTAAAACCCCACCAGACAAACTGAAAGAAGTCGATTGTTCGTTTCCTAAATGGGAGCAGAAAAGTGGATCACAATGTCTACTTTACAAAGATATTGTTTTGAGTATCTCGCTTACAAAAATATTATTTTCAGTGCCTAGTTTACAAAAAATATTGTTTAGTCTCTTGTTTACAAAGATATTGTCTTCAGTCAAATTACACAGACGCAAAGCAAGAAACTCCCTCATTTTCAGGAATACGCGTAGAGTATTGTTTATATTGAATTTATTTGGTACAAGATATAAAAAAAATGACTAGTTTACGAATGTATTGTTTTAAGTCTCTTGTTGCATTTACATTGCATACTTAAAGTTTTTGTACTCTGGTTTTTATATATCTTCCCCCTGTTAAGGGACATTTTGATGACTTCTGGCGCTTTTAGGCAAAATGTGAAGCAGGTACTTAACTGTTTATTAATCAACATGCTGAATCATATCAGTAATATGTATAGATCATCTTTCTTCCAGTCACGTCAGTTTGAATGTTTCTTTCTGGAGGTTTTTATAAGATAGGCCACTGGAACATACGTATGTTCTAGAACATTTGTGTGATCTTGAAAAAACAAAATAGTGACTTAATTACAACAATACTACTAACACGAACTAGTATACTTGGATGCAGCAATCATATCTTAGCCATCCCAGACTTAAGAATTCTTAAAAATAAGGGATAATGTACTTAATTATGCTATTTATCCATCGTTATAAAAATGAGTAAAATACATAGTTTTGCGTAATCCGTAGAATAAGTGATCTACATGTAATACGCATTGTAAGTGTGCGATGATGCCAAATTTGATTTTAACCCTTTGATTCCCTCACCCTATCCACCAACTGCTTTCTGCAGGAAGCTGGTGGATAGGGTGAGGGAATCAAAGGGTTAAGTTTTTGCTTTGCTAGCATGGTTGACAATGCAGGATGCTGGTGGACAGGGTGCGGGAGTCAAAGGGTTAATCATGGTTGTTGTTAACAGCAAACTTTTAGTGTCAGAGGCCGTATTAATCTTTGATTATTTCAGTGAATCTGGTCTGTAAATTCACCGGATCACCAAATGGTGAACACATTCCAGAAAAATTCAGGCCCCCATCGATCAAACTGTTACATGCCGTTTTCTTATTTCCAGTCTTATGTAAATTCAAACAGCATGTCTTGAAATTCCTGTACACTTCTACATTTTTGAAATTCACGAGTTTAGTTGAATTCACTAGTATTGTTAAAATAAAATTTTGACGATTTTTGATAGATTATTTTCACCTGATTTATATTGTTTTGTTTTTTTTCTGTTTTTTTTTTTGCCTGCAGATAACAGGTATGTACGCTGAAACACTTGTGTATATTTCTTCTGTTCTTTGTTTTAATGCTCATTTGCCCTTTTCTTTTCTTCCTATCACATTTGATAGGTGTGTGTGTGTGTGTGTGTGTGTGTGTGTGTGTGTGTGTGTGTATGTGTGTTGTGCGTGTGTGCGTGTGTGTGTGTGTGTGTGTGTGTGTGTGTGTGTGTGTGTGTGTGTGTGTGTGTGTGTGTGTGCAGTACCATTATAGATGAGGTCGTCATGTATGATTTTGATCATAAATGATTAATACTGTTTTGATACAAAAAAACTGTCACGTGATTACATGTATCTTTGTGTAAATGATAATTATGGCTACAAACAGTTATTATGACTAAAACAATAATGATAATTTTTGTCATCGTTGTTTATCACAAAATGTAATTTTATCATACGTCTGCTTTTGCCAGGATTGTTTTCATCCATTTTAGCTGGAATTCATTTTGATATGGCGTGTCAGTTGTTAGTAAACATTAAGCTTTGATTAACATTTTGAAGAGTTCCCTTGCATGCAGACCTTTAAGTTCTTTATTCACGTTAATTTCTTTTTTCTTTATATCAGTCCCTCTTTCTTTATGTCTTCTTTATTTTGATCTTTGTTTTTTAATCTCTCTTATTTATCTATTTATGTGCAGCTTTCGTTCATTTATTTATCAGAAATATTGGTCGGCATAAGATATATTTCATTGTCAGTATGTTCGTCAGCAGAATGGACAGTTGAAAATTTAGGTCAATCCATAACAAGAAAACACCTACTAGGAACCGTACTGTTAAGGAAAGTACATACAGGTATTTATTCTCAGCCCCAAGGGAAGAAAAGTTGAGCTGCCGCTCTTGCAATGGTCAGAAGAAACACAACAGACAAACAGACAAGCAACGCACAAAAAAAACAACAATAAACAAACAAACAAAAAAAGCACACCCAAAACCAAACCAAACCAAACCAAACCGTACCAAACCAAACCAAACCAAACCAAACCATACCAAACCAAACCAAACCAAACCATACCAAACCAAACCAAACCAAACCAAACCAAACCAAACCAAACCAAACCAAACCAAATCAAACCCAACTAAACCAAATCTAATCAAACAAACAAAAAAACAACAAAAACAAAACAAGAAGAAGAAGAAGAACAACAACAACAACAAAACCCACACACATTCCACTTGCCAGAATTAACAATCTAGTCTGAATGAACACAGACAAATGGAAACCTTTTGGTTAATATTTGTTGATTGTTATCGTGTACTTGGAGGCAAACTGAATCCAATGAAATCCATAAAAATAAATATTTCTAACTGTTATAGAAGTTTGTTTACAATGACTTGCTATACTCACTCATCAAACTTAGTTTTAGTTAGTTAGTGTAAACTGAACGAACTGAAGTGGATAAGTGTATTTTGGATGTCAATTTGATTGCCTTTTAAAGTAAACTTTTGTATGGATTATTTCTAGTTTATGAGAGCATTGTTTTTGTGTGTGCCTTTTTTGGTTCCTGTGATTCTAGTAAATTGTTAAGATGCATTCTTTTAACGCTGTAACACTTTGTTTAAAACTGTGTATAGATTATGTGTTTACAGAGGAAAAAAAGATAATTTGGGGCGTTGTTACTGAACTCAATTTTGCTCTGCAATGTATTTCATTGTGTTGTACTGCATTGTACTGTCATTGATGTACTGCTGTGTGTTTCATTGTGTTGTACTGCATTGTACTGTCATTGATGTACTGCAGGGTATTTCATTGTGTTGTACTGCATTGTACTGTCATTGATGTACTGCTGTGTGTTTCATTGTGTTGTACTGTATTGTACTGTCATTGATGTACTGCAGGGTATTTCATTGTGTTGTACTGCATTGTACTGTCATTGATGTACTGCTGTGTGTTTCATTGTGTTGTACTGTATTGTACTGTCATTGATGTACTACAGGGTATTCATTGTGTTGTACTGTATTGTACTGTCATTGATGTACTGCTGTGTGTTTCATTGTGTTGTACTGCATTGTACTGTCATTGATGTACTGCTGTGTGTTTCATTGTGTTGTACTGCATTGTACTGTCATTGATGTACTGCTGTGTGTTTCATTGTGTTGTACTGTATTGTACTGTCATTGATGTACTACAGAGTATTTCATTGTGTTGTACTGTATTGTACTGTCATTGATGTACTGCAGGGTATTTCATTGTGTTGTACTGCATTGTATTGTCATTGATGTACTACAGGGTATTTCATTGTGTTGTACTGCATTGTATTGTCATTGATGTACTACAGGGTATTTCATTGTGTTGTACTGCATTGTACTGTCATTGATGTACTGCGTGTGTTTCATTGTGTTGTACTGTATTGTACTGTCATTGATGTACTACAGGGTATTTCATTGTGTTGTACTGCATTGTACTGTCATTGATGTACTGCAGGGTATTTCATTGTGTTGTACTGTATTGTACTGTCATTGATGTACTACAGGGTATTTCATTGTGTTGTACTGTATTGTACTGTCATTGATGTACTGCAGGGTATTTCATTGTGTTGTACTGCATTGTACTGTCATTGATGTACTACAGGGTATTTCATTGTGTTGTACTGCATTGTACTGTCATTGATGTACTGCAGGGTATTTCATTGTGTTGTACTGCATTGTATTGTCATTGATGTACAACAGGGTATTTCATTGTGTTGTACTGCATTGTACTGTCATTGATGTACTGCAGGGTATTTCATTGTGTTGTACTGCATTGTATTGTCATTGATGTACTACAGGGTATTTCATTGTGTTGTACTGCATTGTACTGTCATTGATGTACTGCAGGGTATTTCATTGTGTTGTACTGTATTGTACTGTCATTGATGTACTACAGGGTATTTCATTGTGTTGTACTGTATTGTACTGTCATTGATGTACTGCAGGGTATTTCATTGTGTTGTACTGCATTGTATGTCATTGATGTACTACAGGGTATTTCATTGTGTTGTACTGCATTGTACTGTCATTGATGTACTGCAGGTATTTCATTGTGTTGTACTGCATTGTACTGTCATTGATGTACTACAGGGTATTTCATTGTGTTGTACTGCATTGTATTGTCATTGATGTACTGCAGGGTATTTCATTGTGT
Source organism: Monoplex corrugatus (assembly GCA_030674185.1). Classification (NCBI taxonomy): domain Eukaryota; kingdom Metazoa; phylum Mollusca; class Gastropoda; order Littorinimorpha; family Ranellidae; genus Monoplex; species Monoplex corrugatus. The sequence goes on along the minus strand of JAPXFY010000016.1, from coordinate 12,060,857 downwards.
TGTACTGCATTGTATTGTCATTGATGTACTACAGGGTATTTCATTGTGTTGTACTGCATTGTACTGTCATTGATGTACTGCAGGGTATTTCATTGTGTTGTGCTGTATTGTACTGTCATTGATGTACTACAGGGTATTTCATTGTGTTGTACTGCATTGTATTGTCATTGATGTACTGCAGGGTATTTCATTGTGTTGTACTGTATTGTACTGTCATTGATGTACTACAGGGTATTTCATTGTGTTGTACTGCATTGTACTGTCATTGATGTACTACAGGGTATTTCATTGTGTTGTACTGCATTGTATTGTCATTGATGTACTACAGGGTATTTCATTGTGTTGTACTGCATTGTATTGTCATTGATGTACTGCAGGGTATTTCATTGTGTTGTAAGCTTATTTTATAATGTGTTTGGGGCTGTACTGTGTTTTGTAGGCATTGTACTTGCCACCACAGAATACGGGCTGCAGTTCCAGAGCATGATTTGCCCTTTGACTTTCGTGTCGATGCATGTTTAATTACCGGTCAAATCATTTTTTTCTGATCCAAAAAATGTGGCCAGAACAGACGTTTTTGTCTGATTCGTTTTTGTTTGTTTTGTTCAGCTTTGGAGTAATATGTACAATTATTCATTTCTTTATTTGCTGCCATTGTACTTTGGAGATTGTATGTACAGCTTATTTGTTTATTTATTGATTTTGTTGTTGTTGCTGCCATTGTACTTTGGTGAAGCTTTTCTTTTGTGACAGTGTTACCAAATCTAAACTGTTGGTGTAACGAGCAATGTGCAAGGAACATTTGCTTCGTGGTGTGTTTGTGTGTGTGTTTGTGCGTGCGTGCGCGTGTGTGTGTATGTGTGTGTGTATGTGTTTGTGTGTATGTGTATGTATGTGTGTGTGTATGTTTGAGAGAGAGAGAGAGAGAGAGAGAGAGAGAGGTAGAGAGAGATAATTCAAATTCAGATTACATAATTTATTCTTTTAGGCCATAACCTCTCATGAAGGAGTGTAACGAAAAACAAAAAACAAAACAAAACAGAA
>JAPXFY010000016.1:12049813-12054813 GCA_030674185.1 Monoplex corrugatus | reverse complement strand
ATAGCAATGATCCTGTGGACGTCTGTTATACACTGAGATTGCTTGACAGGTTTGAACTGTGCACTTACTTTTGTAACATATCCCAGCGTCAACCAGGCCCCAGAGACACAGACGCCTGCAGTGCTGGTCGAAATATTTGAGCAACACCTTCAATGATGCGTCCATGAAGTAGATGAGCTTTGACAATGTGGTCACAGTCTTTCCAATTAGCCCATAGCACCCTTAACTCTGGGTAGGAGCCAGCCATGGCCGAAAAATCTCCAAATGTTTTTGAACTGATGGGTGTTCGAACTGACAACCTACCAATCAGTTGTGCTAACCACTTTACCAGATCCTGAGTCCATGGATCAAACCACTTAGCCACACAACCCTAACCCTAACCCTTATCAGAGAAATGACAAAAAACAAACAAACAGGACACAGCCTCTTATCAGAGATGACAAAAGAACCAGCACATAGTCCCAAGAGTAGATAGAAAAGCAAAAATGAACTGGATGACAAAAGAAATTCTAGGCTTGATGGAAGAACAGAGGAAGGCAAAGAGAAAGGAGGAAAGATACAGGAACATAAACAAAGAAAGCAGGAACAGCTGATACGTAAACAATTTAACGTACATGTTCAAAACAAATCCAGTGCTCTGGAAGACGTTGGTGACAGCGAGGAACAATGGAGAAAATTGAGAAATTCAATAAATGAAGCTTGTGAAGAAATCCCTAAAGTAGATAGAAAAGCAAAAACGAACTGGATGACAAAAGAAATTTTAGGCTTGATGGAGGAACGGAGGAAGGCAAAGAGTTACGAGGAGATATACAGGAACATAAACAAAGAAATCAGGAATAGGTGCAATGAAGCTAAGGAAGCTTGGCTGAAAACAAAATGCAAAGAAATAGAAGACCGACACAAAACATCTTCAGGGTATGTACAGAAGAATTGCACAAATTGCCCACAGGGAAAATACATGCAGGTCAACTGGTTGCTTAAAATCGAAAGATGGTAAGCTTATCATAGAAAAAGACAAAATATTAGATAGACGAGGAGAGTATTTTAAAGACCTTTTTGAAGATGACAGAAACGAAGAACACATTATAAGAAAGAACGTTGAAGGACCACCCATAATGAAAGATGAAGTTAGAGCAGCATTGAAAAAGATGAAACCAGGAAAAGCCCCAGGACCAGACAAAATTACTACAAAGATGATTGAAACCCTGGAAGAATTCGGTATTGAAAAAATAGCAGTCGTCCTAAATGAAATTTATGACACTGGAAAAATCCTCAAAGATATGTCAAAATCAAGTTTCATTGCTATTCCAAAGAAAACAGGGGCTATAGAATGCGAACTCCATCGCACAGTTAGCTTGATGAGTCATGTAATGAAACTCCTATTAAGAATAATCATGATGAGGACAAGGAATATAATCAAAAGAGAAATAGCAAAAGAACAGTGTGGATTTGTGGAAGGGAAAGGAACTTTTAATGCCATTTACATCCTAAGAACTTAGAGAGGTCAATCGAGTTGAATAAGGATTTATGCTTAAGCTTTGTTGATTAAACCAAGGCTTTCGATCGGGTAAGACATGAAGAACTGATCAACCAACAGGAAAGACTCAATTCTAATGGAAAAGACGTACGAATAATCAGAAATATGTACTGGTAACAAACAGCTGCAATGAGAATAGAAAACGATAAAAGGTCTTTCCAAAATAACAAAAGAGGAGTCAGGCAAGGTTGTGTTTTGTCACCAGATCTGTTTTCACTTTACAGCGAAAACGTAATTAGAAACCTAGAAGAATACCCTTGATTAAAGGTTGGAGAAAAATGATAAACAACATTCGTTATGCAGATGACACCGTGCTAATTGCAGAAAAGAAAGGGACCTACAAAACCTTGTGAATATACTAGAAATAGAAAGCAAAGGTAAGAGGTTGGAGGGAAATAGCAAGAAGACTGAAGTCATGGTAATCAGTAAAAAAAATCCCCTCATGCAAAATAACAGCAAACGTCACAACCTTGAGACAGGTTGATAAGTTTAAATATCTGGGAACGATCATCTCACCAGACGACAGATGCACATCCGAAATAGCCAGCAGAATCGGCCGAGCCAAAACAGCATTCAAGAATATGAAAAGCATTCTTACCAACAAATGCCTATCAATTAATATCAGGCAGACAGTTCTTGAACGTTACATAGAACCAATATTGTTATATGGTTGTGAGGCATGGACAGTCAACACGAAGAATACAGAACAAGATTGAGGCAGCTGAAATGTGGTTTTTAAGGAAAATGTGGAGATTTCCATGGACAACAAAGAAAACAAACGAGACAGTCTTGATGGAGGCAGACATAAGAAGACCATTGATAAAGAAGATTAGGAAAGGACAAGCAACATTTATAGACCATTTTTTGAGGAAAGGGGAGGGACAGAGAACACCAGGTAGACCCAGAGAGAAAATATTGGACGGACTTGCAGGGTGGCTGAGGACAGAGAGGGTGGGAGATGTGCTTGCGGCAGCAAGGGCTAAATACATATGGAGAGCCATGATCGCCAACGCCATGCGGAAGGGCACGTGATGATGATGATAACCCCTTACCAGATAAACGATAAAAGATCTGGGACACAGCCCCTTATCAGAGAAGTGACATGAAACAGGCAAATGAGAAATGATAAAAGACAGACACACCTCCCCTTATCAGATTAACGACAAAAGAACTGGCACACAATCCCTTATCAGAGACGCGACAAAAGAACCGAGAGACAGGGTCACCAAAAGTGCAGAGCGTGGAAATGTCACAGACTCAGGAAACGATATCATCGCATAGTGACCATTCATAATAATAATAATAATAATAACAATGATAATAATAATAATAATGATAATAATAACAATAATAATAATAACAATAATAATAATACAATAATAATAATAACAACAACAACAACAACAACAACAACAATAATAATAATAATAGTAACAACAACAACAACAACAACAATAATAATAACAATAATGATAATAACAATAATAATAATAATAATAACAATGATAATAATAACAATTAATAACAACAACAACAATAACAATAATAATAACAATAACAATAATAATGATAATAATAATAATAAAATAATAATAATAAAAAAGAAGTCGTGAGGGAAGGGGGGGGGGGGGCATGACAATTATGCAACAGGATTCGGTTTGGGATTGAGGCTGAGTTTTCATTTACACCACTATCGTAATATATTCTGGTGGAAACACACATGAAAGAGGAGTAGGCCTCATGATAGAAAGGGACAAGTCAAAGTCAGTCAAGGGATACTGGGCTGTGTCAGACTGAGTTTTGCTAGTTATGTTAGATGGCAAGCCATTTGATATGAACATCATCCAAGTGTATGCACCAACATCCTCAAGTACTCAGAACGAAATTGACAACTCTTATGAAGTATTACAGATGGCCAAGGCTCAAAGCAAATTACTGAAAGTTACTACAGTAATGGGAGATTTTAATGCTAAAGTGGGACAGAAGAGGGTAGAGGATATAGTTGAACCTCATGGCCTCAGTAAACAAAATGAAAGGAGAGAGAAACTTGTGGAATGAGCTCAGATGAATGAGTTTTGAGGAGCCTAACAGAGGAAAATGGACATAGATGAGTCCAGGAGATAATGCTAAAGATCACATTGATTACATCCTGATAAATAAAAGATTTAACAATTCTTTGCTGACAGCAAAAACACTACCTGGCGCAGACTGCAAAAGTGACCACAATCATGTAATAGGAAGATTAAGGCTGAAATCAAAGAAAAGAAAACAGACCCAAAGTAACATCAAACTAAATCTTGGACTCTTAAAGACAGCCAGCAGAATCGGCCAAGCCAAAACAGAATTCAAGAAGACGAAAAGCGTTCTTACCACCAATAGCCTATCAGTTAACATCAGGAAGAGAGTTCTTGAATGTTATATAGAACCGATACTGTTATACGGCTGTGAAGCGTGGACAGTCAACACACAAAGTCAGAACAAGATTGAGGCCGTCAAAATGTAGTTTCTAAGAAGAATGTTGAGAGTTCCATGGGCAGTAAAGAAAAAAGAACGAGACAGTCTTGATGGAGGCAGACACAAGGAGATCATTGATAAAGAAGATCAAGAAAAGAAAACAACATTTGTAGGACATTTCATGAGGAAAGGGGAATTAGAGCACCTGGTAACAACAGGAAAGCTGGAGGGATAGAGAGCACCAGGTAGACACAAGGAGAAAATATTGGACGGACTTGTAGGGTGGCTGAGGGTGGAAAGGATGGGAGATGTTCTTGCAGCAACAAGGGATAGATTCATATGGAGGGCCATGATCGCCAACGCCATGCGGCAGGGCACATGATAATGATGATGATGATGATCGTAATATATCCAGCATCAACCAGGCCTGAAAGATACAGACACCTGTGGTGTTACTCAGGAACATTCGGCAACACTTTCAAAGGTGCGTCTCTGAACTGGAGTTTGTAGTCTGAAATTTGTTCAAGAGGGATTCGTCGCACTTGGACACTTCCATATGCGCTCCACCCAAATCTGGCAACAATTACCTGGCAGATTCCCTGAGTCTCGCAAATCCCTATGCACTAGCAAGGTCTTGATAGAACTGTTCAGTCCATAGAAGTCCTGAGCTATATGCCAGAGCTGGCTGGTCTCGAAATACCGGTATAACCTAAAAGGTTTGGATCCATGGGGATTCGAACACACTATCTTCCCCCTTCAGTGTGTTTCTCACTTACTTACATACCTATCTGTGATTAAGAAAATACTGTCTTCCCCGAGTTGATAGACAGCTGAGTATTTGGGCATTGACTGGGGGTAGGGGGGAGGTCTGTCACGTGAGATGAGTTTATATAGAATAGCTAGTTGTCTTGTGATTCAGACCTTAATCTGTTATTTATTTTATATTTTGATTCCTTGTTTGAAGGTAAGATGCACACATACACATGTCATTTACATACAACCATGATTA
>JAPXFY010000016.1:12037313-12044813 GCA_030674185.1 Monoplex corrugatus | reverse complement strand
GGTGGAGATATCAAATGGTGGAGATATCAAATGGTGGAGATATCTAATGGTGGAGATATCAAATGGTGGAGATGACAAATGGTGGAGATATCTAATGGTGGAGATGATAAATGGTGGAGATATCAAATGGTGGAGATGACAAATGGTGGAGATATCTAATGGTGGATATGATAAATGGTGGAGATATCAAATGGGGAGATGACAAATGGTGGAGATGACAAATGGTGGAGATAACAAATGGTGGAGATGACAAATGGTGGAGATGACAAATGGTGGAGATGACAAATGGTGGAGATGATAAATGGTGGAGATATCAAATGGTGGAGATATCAAATGGTGGAGATGATAAATGATGGAGATAACAAATGGTGGAGATGACAAATGGTGGAGATGACAAATGGTGGAGATGACAAATGGTGGAGATGATAAATGATGGAGATATCAAATGGTGGAGATATCAAATGGTGGAGATGATAAATGATGGAGATAACAAATGGTGGAGATGACAAATGGTGGAGATGACAAATGGTGGAGATGACAAATGGTGGAGATGATAAATGGTGGAGATATCAAATGGTGGAGATATCAAATGGTGGAGATGATAAATGGTGGAGATATCAAATGGTGGAGATGATAAATGATGGAGATAACAAATGGTGGAGATGACAAATGGTGGAGATGATAAATGATGGAGATGACAAATGGTGGAGATGATAAATGATGGAGATAACAAATGGTGGAGATGACAAATGGTGGAGATGATAAATGGTGGAGATATCAAATGGTGGAGATGATAAATGATGGAGATAACAAATGGTGGAGATGACAAATGGTGGAGATGATAAATGGTGGAGATATCAAATGGTGGAGATGATAAATGATGGAGATATCAAATGGTGGAGATGATAAATGATGGAGATATCAAATGGTGGAGATGATAAATGATGGAGATAACAAATGGTGGAGATGACAAATGGTGGAGATATCAAATGGTGGAGATGATAAATGATGGAGATAACAAATGGTGGAGATAACAAATGGTGGAGATAACAAATGGTGGAGATGACAAATGGTGGAGATATCTAATGGTGGAGATATCAAATGGCGGAGATATCAAATGGTGGAGATGATAAATGATGGAGATATCAAATGGTATAGATTGTAAATGGTGGGGATATCAAATAGTGGAGATGATAAATGGCGGAGATATCAAATGGTGGAGATATCAAATGGTGGAGATATCAAATGGTGGAGATGATAAATGATGGAGATATCAAATGGTGTAGATAACAAATGGTGGGGATATCAAATAGTGGAGATATCAAATGGTGGAGATATCAAATAGTGGAGATATCAAATGGTGGAGATATCAAATAGTGGAGATAACAAATGGCGGAGATATCAAATGGTGGAGATAACAAATGGTGGAGATATCAAATGGTGGAGATGATAAATGATGGAGATATCAAATGGTGTAGATAACAAATGGTGGAGATATCAAATGGTGGAGATGATAAATGGTGGAGATGATAAATCATGCAGATATTAAATGGAGGAGATGATAAATGGTGGAGATAACAAATGGTGGAGATATTAAATGGTGGAGATGATAAATGGTGGAGATGATAAATGGTGGAGATATTAAATGGAGGAGATGATAAATGGTGGAGATAACAATGGTGGAGATATTAAATGGTGGAGATGATAAATGGTGGAGATGATAAATGGTGGAGATGATAAATGGTGGAGATAACAAATGGTGGAGATATTAAATGGTGGAGATGATAAATGGTGGAGATGATAAATGGTGGAAATGATAAATGGTGGAGATATCAAATAGTGGAGATGATAAATGGTGGAGATGATAAATGGTGGAGATATCAAATGGGGAGATGATAAATGGTGGAGATGATAAATGGTGGAGATGATAAATGGTGGAGATATCAAATGGTGGAGATGATAAATGGTGGAGATATCAAATGGTGGAGATATCAAATGGTGGATATGATAAATGGTGGAGATATCAAATGGTGGAGATGATAAATGGTGGAAATGAAAAATGGTGGAGATAACAAATGGTGGAGATGATAAATGGTGGAGATGATAAATGGTGGAGATGATAAATGGTGGAGATATCAAATGGTGGATATGATAAATGGTGGAGATATCAAATGGTGGAGATGATAAATGGTGGAGATGATAAATGGTGGAGATATCAAATGGTGGAGATGATAAATGGTGGAGATGATAAATGGTGGAGATATCAAATGGTGGAGATGATAAATGGTGGAGATGATAAATGGTGGAGATATCAAATGGTGGATATGATAAATGGTGGAGATATCAAATGGTGGAGATGATAAATGGTGGAGATGATAAATGGTGGAGATATCAAATGGTGGAGATGATAAATGGTGGAGATGATAAATGGTGGAGATATCAAATGGTGGAGATGATAAATGGTGGAGATATCAAATGGTGGAGATGATAAATGGTGGAGATGATAAATGGTGGAGATGATAAATGGTGGAGATGATAAATGGTGGAGATATCAAATGGTGGAGATATCAAATAGTGGAGATGACAAATGGTGGAGATATCAAATGGTGGCGATGATAAATGGTGGAGATATCAAATGGTGGAGATATCAAATGGTGGAGATATTAAATGGTGGAGATGATAAATGGTGGAGATGATAAATGGTGGAGATATCTAATGGTGGAGATATCAAATGGTGGAGATGATAAATGGTGGAGATGATAAATGGTGGAGATATCAAATGGTGGAGATATCAAATGGTGGAGATAACAAATGGTGGAGATGACAAATGGTGGAGATAACAAATGGTGGAGATGATAAATGGTGGAGATATCAAATGGTGGAGATATCAAATGGTGGAGATATCAAATGGTGGAGATGACAAATGGTGGAGATGACAAATGGTGGAGATATCAAATGGTGGAGATAACAAATGGTGGAGATGACAAATGGTGGAGATAACAAATGGTGGAGATGACAAATGGTGGAGATGATAAATGGTGGAGATGACAAATGGTGGAGATGACAAATGGTGGAGATGACAAATGGTGGAGATAACAAATGGTGGAGATGATAAATGGTGGAGATATCAAATGGTGGAGATGACAAATGGTGGAGATGACAAATGATGGAGATGACAAATGGTGGAGATATCAAATGGTGGAGATATCAAATGGTGGAGATATCAAATGGTGGAGATGATAAATGGTGGAGATAACAAATGGTGGAGATGACAAATGGTGGAGATATCAAATGGTGGAGATATCAAATGGTGGAGATGATAAATGGTGGAGATAACAAATGGTGGAGATATCAAATGGTGGAGATATCAAATGGTGGAGATGATAAATGGTGGAGATGATAAATGGTGGAGATAACAAATGGTGGAGATGATAAATGGTGGAGATATCAAATGGTGGAGATATCAAATGGTGGAGATGATAAATGGTGGAGATGATAAATGGTGGAGATAACAAATGGTGGAGATAACAAATGGTGGAGATGATAAATGGTGGAGATATCAAATGGTGGAGATGATAAATGGTGGAGATATCAAATGGTGGAGATAACAAATGGTGGAGATAACAAATGGTGGAGATGATAAATGGTGGAGATATCAAATGGTGGAGATGATAAATGGTGGAGATATCAAATGGTGGAGATGACAAATGGTGGAGATGACAAATGGTGGAGATAACAAATGATGGAGATGACAAATGGTGGAGATATCAAATGGTGGAGATGATAAATGGTGGAGATGATAAATGGTGGAGATATCAAATGGTGGAGATGATAAATGGTGGAGATGATAAATGGTGGAGATGATAAATGGTGGAGATATCAAATGGTGGAGATGATAAATGGTGGAGATATCAAATGGTGGAAATGACAAATGGTGGAGATATCAAATGGTGGAGATGATAAATGGTGGAGATATCAAATGGTGGAGATATCAAATGGTGGAGATATCAAATGGTGGAGATATCAAATGGTGGAGATGATAAATGGTGGAGATATCAAATGGTGGAGATATCAAATGGTGGATATGATAAATGGTGGAGATATCAAATGGTGGAGATATCAAATGGTGGATATGATAAATGGTGGAGATATCAAATGGTGGAGATATCAAATGGTGGATATGATAAATGGTGGAGATATCAAATGGTGGAGATATCAAATGGTGGAGATGATAAATGGTGGAAATGACAAATGGTGGAGATGATAAATGGTGGAGATGATAAATGGTGGAGATGATAAATGGTGGAGATATCAAATGGTGGAGATGATAAATGGTGGAGATGATAAATGGTGGAGATATCAAATGGTGGAGATGATAAATGGTGGAGATGATAAATGGTGGAGATATCAAATGGTGGAGATATCAAATAGTGGAGATGACAAATGGTGGAGATATCAAATGGTGGCGATGATAAATGGTGGAGATATCAAATGGTGGAGATATCAAATGGTGGAGATATTAAATGGTGGAGATATTAAATGGTGGAGATGATAAATGGTGGAGATGATAAATGGTGGAGATATCTAATGGTGGAGATATCAAATGGTGGAGATGATAAATGGTGGAGATGATAAATGGTGGAGATATCAAATGGTGGAGATATCAAATGGTGGAGATGATAAATGGTGGAGATGATAAATGGTGGAGATGACAAATGGTGGAGATGACAAATGGTGGAGATGATAAATGGTGGAGATGACAAATGGTGGAGATATCAAATGGTGGAGATATCAAATGGTGGAGATGATAAATGGTGGAGATATCAAATGGTGGAGATATCAAATGGTGGAGATGACAAATGGTGGAGATATCAAATGGTGGAGATATCAAATGGTGGAGATATCAAATGGTGGAGATGACAAATGGTGGAGATGACAAATGGTGGAGATATCAAATGGTGGAGATGACAAATGGTGGAGATGATAAATGGTGGAGATATCAAATGGTGGAGATATCAAATTGTGGAGATATCAAATGGTGGAGATTTCAAATGGTGGAGATATCAAGTGGTGGAGATATCAAATGGTGGAGATGATAAATGGTGGAAATATCAAATGGTGGAGATGATAAATGGTTGAGATAACAAATGGTGGAGATGATAAATGATGGAGATATCAAATGGTGGAGATGATAAATGGTGGAGATGATAAATGGTGGAGATAACAAATGGTGGAGATATGAAATAATGGAGATATCAAATGGTGGAGAAGTCAAATGGCAGAGATATTAAATGGCGCAGATGATATATGATGGAAATGGTAAATGGTGAAAATGTAAATGGTAGAGATGTTAAATGGTAGAAATGTTAAATGGTGGAGATGATAAATGGTGAAAATGTAAATGGTAGAGATGTTAAATGGTAGAAATGTTAAATGGTGGAGATGATAAATGGTGGAAATGATAAATGGTAGAGATATTGAACGGTGGAGATGTTAAACGGTAGAGATGTTAAATGGTAGAGATGTTAAATGGTAGAGATGTTAAATGGTGGATATAATAAATTGTGAAGAAGTTAGAGAGTAGAGATGATATGTGATATGGAATGATAAATGGTAGAGATGTTAAATGGTGGAGGTGTTAAATGATATAGATGTTAAATGGTAGAGATGTTAAATGGTAGAGATGATAAATGGTGGAGATGTTAAATGGTAGAGATGTTAAATGGTGGATATAATAAATTGTGAAGAAGTTAGAGAGTAGAGATGATATGTGATATGGAATGATAAATGGTAGAGATGTTAAATGGTGGAGGTGTTAAATGGTAGAGATGTTAAATGGTAGAGATGTTAAATGATATAGATGATAAATGGTGGAGATGATAAATGGTGGAGATGTTAAATGGTAGAGATGTTAAATGGTAGAGATGATAAATGGTAGAGATGTTAAATGGTGGAGATGTTAAATGGTGGAGATGTTAAATGGTAGAGATGTTAAATGGTAGAGATGATAAATGGTAGAGATGTTAAATGGTAGAGATGTTAAATGATATAGATGTTAAATGGTAGAGATGTTAAATGGTAGAGATGTTAAATGATATAGATGTTAAATGGTGGAGATGTTAAATGGTAGAGATGTTAAATGGGGAGATGTTAAATGGTGGAGATGATAAATGGTAGAGATGTTAAATGGTGGAGATGTTAAATGGTAGAGATATTAAATGGTAGAGATGTTAAATGGTAGAGATGTTAAATGGTAGAGATGTTAAATGGTGGAGATGTTAAATGGTGGAGATATTAAATGGTAGAGATGTTAAATGGTAGAGATGTTAAATGGTAGAGATGTTAAATGGTAGAGATGTTAAATGGTAGAGATGTTAAATGGTGGAGATGTTAAATGGTAGAGATGTTAAATGGTAGAGATGTTAAATGGTAGAGATGTTAAATGGCAGAGATATGAAATGGTGGAAATGATAAATGGTGAAAATACTTAATGGTAGAGATGTTAAATGGTGCAGATGTTAAATGGTGAGATGATAAATGGTGGAGATTTTCATCATCATCATGTGCCTTGCCGCATGGCGTTGGTGATCATGGCCCTCTATACGAATCTATCCTTTGTCACTGCAAGTACATCTCCCACCTTCTCTGTCCTCAGCACTCTGAAAGTTCGTCCAATATTTTGTCCCTGTGTGTACCTGATGCTGTCTTTCACTCCAGCTTTCCTGCTGTGACTAGGTCCTCTTATTTCTCCTGCTTCATAAAATGTCCTATAAACGTTGCTTCTCTTTTTCAAATCTTCTTCATTAATGCTCTTCTTGTGTCTGCCTCCTTCAAGACTGTCTTGTTTGTTTTGTTTTCTTTGCTGTCCATAGAACTGTCAACATTTTTCTTGGAAACCACATTTAAGTTGCCTCAATCTTGTTCAGACTTTGTGTGTTGACTGTGCACGCCTCACAACCGTACAGCAATGTCAGTTCTATAAAACATTCAGGAACTCTCTTCCTGATGTTAATTGGTAGACATTTGTTGGTAAGAATGCTTTTCATCTTCTGGTGAGATGACCGTTCCCAGATATTTAAACTTATCATCAATTTGTTTCAGTGTTGTGCCATTTACTGTTATTTTGTATGAGGGTATTTCTTGTTTTGTTTTTTTACAGTTTACCAGGGCTTCAGTCCTCTTGCTATCAAGCCCCAGTCCTTTATTTTTGCTTTCTATTTCTATTATATTCACAAAGTTTTGTAGGTCTGTTTCATTTTCAGCGATTAACACGGTGTCATCTGTGTAACTAAAATTAAATTGTTGATCATTTTTTTCTCCAACCTTTAACCCAAGGCATTCTTCTAGGTTTCTCATGATGGTTTCGCCTTAAAGTGAAAACAAATCTGCTGACAGATCACATCCCTCCTAACCCCTCTTTCGATATTTTGGAAAGACCTTACATCTTTGTTTTTATTCTCATTGCTGCTGTTTGTTCTCAATACATATTTGTGATTATTC
>JAPXFY010000016.1:11992313-12019813 GCA_030674185.1 Monoplex corrugatus | reverse complement strand
CAGTAAAATGGTATGATGTGTTGTGTTGTGCTGTAAAATGGATGGTGTGTTGTGTTGTGCAGTAAAATAGTATGGTGTGTTGTGTTGTGCTGTAAAGTGGTATGGTGTGTTGTGTTGTGCTGTAAAATGGTATGGTATGGTGTGTTTTGTTGTGCTGTAAACTGGTATTGTGTGTTGTGTTATACAGTAAAATGGTATGTGTGTTGTGCTGTGCTGTAAAATGGTATGTTATGTTGTGTTGTGTTGTGCTGTAAAATGGTATGGTATGGTGTGTTGTGTTGTGCTGTAAAATGGTATGGTGTGTCGTGTTGTGCTGTAAAAATGGTATGGTGTGTTGTGTTGTGCTGTAAAGTGGTATGGTGTGTGGTGTTGTGTTGTACAGTAAAATGGTATGGCGAGGTGTGTTGTGTTGTACAGTAAAATGGTATGGTGTGTCGTGTTGTGCTGTAAAAATGGTTATGGTGTGTTGTGTTGTACAGTAAAATGGTATGGTGTGTCGTGTTGTGCTGTAAAAATGGTATGGTGTGTTGTGTTGTACAGTAAAATGGTATGGTGTGTGGTGTTGTGTTGTACAGTAAAATGGTATGGCGAGGTGTGTTGTGCTGTAAAATGGTATGGCGAGGTGTGTTGTGCTGTAAAATGGTATGGTGTGTTGTGTTGTGCTGTAAAATGGTATGGTGTGTTGTAAAGTGGTATGGTATGTTGTGTTGTACAGTAAATGGTATGGTGTGTTGTGTTGTACAGTAAAATGGTATGGTGTGTTGTGTTGTGCTGTAAAATGGTATGGCGAGGTGTGTTGTGCTGTAAAATGGTATGGTGTGTTGTGTTGTACAGTAAAATGGTATGGTGTGTTGTGTGTTGTGCTGTAAAATGGTATGGCGAGGTGTGTTGTGCTGTAAAATGGTATGGTGTGTTGTGTTGTGTTGTAAAATGGTATGTTGTGTTGTGTTGTGCAGTAAAATGGTATGGTGTGTTGTGTTGTGCTGCAAAATCGTATGTTATGTTGTGTTGTGCTGTAAAATAGTATGGTGTGATGTGTTGTGTTGTGTTGTACAGTAAAATGTATGGTGTGTTGTGTTGTACAGTAAAATGGTATGGTGTGTTGTGTTGTACAGTAAAATGGTATGGTATGTTGTGTTGTACAGTAAAATGGTATGGTGTGTTGTGTTGTGTTGTGCAGTAAAATGGTATGGTGTGTTGTGTTGTGTTGCACAGTAAAATGGTATGGTGTGTTGTACAGTAAAATGGTATGGTGTGTTGTGTTGTACAGTAAAATGGTGTGGTGTGTTGTGTTGTGTTGTGCAGTAAAATGGTATGGTGTGTTGTGTTGTGTTGTGTTGTGTTGTGCAGTAAAATGGTATGGTGTGGTGTGTTGTGTTGTGCAGTAAAATGGTATGGTGTGTTGTACAGTAAAATGGTATGGTGTTGTGTGTTGTGCAGTAAAATGGTATGGTATGTTGTGTTGTGCTGTAAAATGGTATGGTGTGGTTGTGCAGTAAAATGGTATGGTATGTTGTGTTGTACACTAAAATGGTATGGTATGTTGTGTTGTGCAGTAAAATGGTATGGTGTGTTGTGTTGTGCCGTAAAATGGTATGGTGTGTTGTGTTGTGTTGTGCAGTTAAATGGTATGATGTATTGTGTTGTGCTGTAAAATGGTATGGTGTGTTGTGCTGTAAAGTGGTATGGTGTGTTGTGTTGTGTTGTACAGGAAAAATAGTATGGTGTGTTGTGTTGTACAGTAAAATGGTATAGTTGTTGTGTTGTGCTGTAAAATGGTATGGTGTGTTGTGTTGTGCTGTAAAATGGTATGGCGAGATGTGTTGTGCTGTAAAATGGTATGGTGTGTTGTGTTGTGCTGTAAAATGTTATGGTGTGTTGTGTTGTGCTGTAAAATGGCATGGCATGTTGTGTTGTGCTGTAAAATGTTATGGTGTGTTGTGTTGTGCTGTAAAATGGTATGGTATGTTGTGTTGTGCTGTAAAATGTTATGGTGTGTTGTGTTGTGCTGTAAAATGGTATGGTGTGTTGTGTTGTGCTGTAAAATGGTATGGTGTGTTGTGTTGTGATGTAAAATGGTATGGTGTGTTATGTTTTACAGTAAAATGGTATGTGTGTTGTGTTGTGATGTAAAATGGTATGGTGTGTTGTGTTGTGCAGTAAAATGGTATGGTGTGCTGTGCTGTAAAATGGTATGGTGTGTTGTGCTGTAAAATGGTATGGTGTGTTGTGTTGTGCTGTAAAATTGTATGGTGTGTTGTGTTGTGCTGTAAATTGGTATGGTGTGTTGTGTTGTGCAGTAAAATGTTATGGTGTGTTGTGTTGTGCTGTAAAATGGTATGGTGTGTTGTGTTGTGCTGTAAAATGGTATGGTGTGTTGTGTTGTGATGTAAAATGGTATGGTGTGTTGTGTTGTGATGTAAAATGGTATGGTGTGTTGTGTTGTGATGTAAAATGGTATGGTGTGTTATATTTTACAGTAAAATGGTATGGTGTGTTGTGTTGTTCTGTAAAATGGTATGGTGTGTTGTGTTGTGCTGTAAATTGGTATGGTGTGTTGTGTTGTACAGTAAAATGGTATGGTGTGTTGTGCTGTAAAATGGTATGGTGTGTTGTGTTGTGCTGTAAAATGGTATGGTGTGTTGTGCTGTAAAATGGTATGGTGTGTTGTGTTGTTCTGTAAAATGGTATGGTGTGTTGTGTTGTACAGTAAAAATAGTATGGTGTGTTTGTGTTGTACAGTAAAATGGTATGGTGTGTTGTGTTGTGCTGTAAAATGGTATGGTGTGTTGTGTTGTGCTGTAAAATGGTATGGTATGGTGTGTTGTGTTGTGCAGTTAAGTGGTATGGTGTGTTGTGTTGTACAGTAAAATGGTATGGTGTGTTGTGTTGTACTGTAAAATGGTATGGTGTGTTGTGTTGTACAGTAAAATGGTATGGTGTGTTGTGTTGTGCTGTAAAATGGTATGGTGTGTTGTGTTGTGCTGTAAAATGGTATGTGTGTTTGTGGTGTGTTGTAAAATGGTATGTTGTGTTGTGTTGTGCTGTAAAATGGTATGGTGTGTGTGTTGTGCTGTAAAATGGTATGTGATGTTGTGTTGTGCTGTAAAATGGTATGGTGTATTGTGTTGTACAGTAAAATGGTATGGTATGTTGTGTTGTGTTGCACAGTAAAATGGTATGGTATGTTGTGTTGTGTTGTACAGTAAATGGTATGGTGTGTTGTGTTGTGTTGTGCAGGAAAATGATATGGTGTGTTGTGTTGTGTTGTACAGTAAAATGGTATGGTGTGTTGTGTTGTGTTGTACAGTAAAATGGTATGGTGTGTTGTGCTGTGTTGTACAGTAAAATGGTATGGTATGGTGTTTGTGTTGTACAGTAAAATAGTATGGTGTGTTGTGTTGTGTTGTACAGTAAAATGGATTGTGTGTGTTGGTGTTGTTGTAAAATGGTTATGTGTGTTGGTTGTGCTGTAAAATGGTATGTGTGTTTTGTTGTGTGGTGTGCTGTAAAATGTATGGTGTTGTTGTGTTGGTGGTTGTGCTGTAAAATGGTATGGTGTGTTGTGTTTGTGCTGTAAAATGGTATGTGTGTTGTGTTAGTGTGCTGTAAAATGGTATGTGTGTGTTGTTGTTGTGCTGTAAAATGGTATGGTGTGTTGTGTGTTGTGCTGTAAAATGTATATGTGTGTTTGTGTTGTGCTGTAAAATGGTATGTGTGTGTTGGTTGTGCGTAAAATGGTATGTGTGGGTTGTGTGTGTTTGTGTTGTGTACTGTAAAATGGTATGGTGTGGTTTGTGTTGCTGTAAAATGGTATGGTGTGTTTTGTGCTTGTAAAGTATGGTGTGGTGTATTGTGCTGTAAATGGTGATATTGTGTATGTGTTGGTTGTGTTGTACAGTAAAATAGTATGGTGTGGTTGTGTTGTATGTGCATGTAAAATGGTATGGTGTGTTGTGTTTGTGCTGTAAAATGGTATGGTGTGTTGTGTTGTGCTGTAAAATGGTATGGTGTGGTTGTGTATGTGCTGTAAAATAGGTATGGTATGTGGTTGTTGTTGTTGTTGTACTGTTAAAATGGTATGTGTGTGTTTTGTGTTGTGCTGTAAAATGGTATGGTTATGTGGTTGTGTTGTGCTGTAAAATGGTATGGTGTGGTTTGTGGGTTTTGCTGTAAAATGGTATGGTAGGTTGTTGTTGTGCTGTAAAATGGTATGTGTCTGAATGGTGTGTTGTGCTGTGCTGTAAAATGGTATGGTGTGTTGTGTTGTTGCTGTAAAATGGTATGGGGGGTTTTTGTGTTGTGCTGTAAAATAGATATGTTGTGTTGTGTTCGTGCGTAAAATGGTTATGGTTGTTGTGTTGTGCTGTAAATGGTATGGTTGGTGTGTGTTTGCTGTAAAGTGTATGTTGGTTGTGTGTGTATGTGCTGTAAAATGGTATGGTTGTGGTTGTGTTTGTGCTGTAAAATGGTATGGTGTGTTGTGTTGTGCTGTAAAATGGTATGTGTGTGTGTTGTGCTGTAAAATGGTATGGCGTGGTGTGTTGTGCTGTAAAATGGTATGGTTTATGGTGTTGTTGTGGTTTGTGCTGTAAAATGGTATGGTATGTTGTGTTGTGCTGTAAAATGGTATGATGTGGTTGTTGTGTTGTGCTGTAAAATGGTATGGTGTGTTTGTTGTGTTGTGCTGTAAAATGGTATGGTGTTGTTGTGTTGTTGCTGTAAAATGGTATGGTAGGTGTGTTGTGTTGTGTGTCTAATGGTATGGTGTGTTTTGTTGTGCTGTAAAATGGTATGGTGTGTTGTTGGTGTTTGTGCTGTAAAATATGGTATGGTGTGTTGTGCTGTATTTAAAATGGTATGTTGTGTGGTTGTGTTGTGCTGTAAAAGTGGTATTGTGTATGTAGGTTGTGGTGTAAATGTATAGTGATGGTAATGGTGTGTGTGTGTTGTGCGTAAATTGGTATGGTTGTTTTGTTGTGTTGTGCTGTAAAATGGTGTGTGTGGTGTGATGTGCTAAAAATGGTATGGTGTTGTGTGTTGTGCTGTAAATGGTATGGTTGTGTTGTGTTGTGCTGTAAAATGTATGGTGTGTTGTGTTGTGTTGTAATGGTTATATGGTATGGTTGTGTTGTGCTGTAAAATGGTATGGTTTTGTTGTGTGTCTGTAAAATGGTATGGTGTGGTGTGTTGTGTTGTGGAAATAGGTAGTGTTATGGTTGTGTTGTGTGTGCTGTAAAATGGTATGGTGTGGTTTTTTGGGTTGTGCTGTAAAATGTTTAGGTATTTGTTGTTGTACTGTGCTGTAAGTGTATGTGTGTGTTAGTTGTGCTGTAAAATGGTATGTGTGTTGTGCTGTGTGTTCTGTAAAATGGTGTGGTGTGGTGTGATTGTGCTGTAAAATGGTATGTGTGTGTTTGTGTGTATGTGCTGTAAAATGGTATGGTGTGTTGTGTATTGTGCTGTAAAATGGTATGTGTTGTGTTGTTAGTTGTGCTGTAAAATGGATGTGTGCGTGTTGTGTGTTGTGCTGTAAAATGGTATGTGTGTGTGTGTAGTTGTGCTGTAAAATAGTATGGTGTGGTTTTGGTGATTGTGCTGTAAAATGGTATGGTGTTGGGGTGTGCTGTAAATAGATATGGTTGTATTGTGTTGTGCGTAAAATGGTATGCGTTTGTGTTGTGTTGTGCTGTAAAATGGTATGGTTGTGTGGTTGATTGTGTTGTAAAGTGGTTGGGATGTAGGTTGTGTTGTTTGTGTTGTGCTGTAAAATGGTATGGTGTTGTTTTGGTTGGCTGTAAAAGGTTGTGTGTTGTTGTGTGGTGATGTGCTGTAAATGGATATGTGGTTGTGTTGTGTGGTGCTGTAAAATGGTATTGGTGGTGTGGTGTTGTAAAGTATGTGCTGTGGTAGATAGGTTATGTGTGTGTTGTGTTTGTGTTATGGTGTGCGTAAATGGTATTGTGTGTGTTGGTTGAGTTTGTGCTGTAAAATGGTTTGGTTGTGAGTTGTGTGTATGTGCTGTAAAATGGTATGTGTGGTGTGTGTTTGTGCTGTAAAATGGTATGTGTGTTGTGTTGTGTGATTGTGCTGTAAAAATGGTGTTTGCTGTGTTGTGTTGTGGTTGGTTGTGCTGTAAATAATTGGTGTGTGTGGTGTATTGTGCTGTAAAATGGTATGGGGTGGTGTTGTGTTAAGTGGTTGTTAGTTGTGCTGTAAAGATGTGATGGTTGTGGTGTTGTGCTGTAAAAATGGTGATTGTGTTTGTTGTGTTGTGCTGTAAAATGGTATGATGTGTTGTTGTTGTGTTGTGCTGTAAATGTATGTGTGTTTGTTGGTTGTGCTGTTAAAATGGTATGGTGTGGTTTGTTGTGTTGTGCTGTAAAATGGTATTTGGTGAGTTGTGGTGTTGTGCTGTAAATGTATGTGTTGTTGTGTGAGTTGTGCTGTAAAATGGTATGCTGTTTTTGTGTTGTGGTGAATTTGTGCTGTAAAATGATATGGTGTTGTGGTGAGTTGTGCTGTAAAATGGTATGTGTGTTGTGTTTGGGGGTTGTGCTGTAAAATGGTATGATGTGTTTGTGTTGTATGGTGAGTTGGTTTTGAAAATGGTATGTGTGTGTGTTGTGTGGTGTGTTGTGCTGTAAATGCTGGGTTTGTGTATTGTGCTGTAAATGGTGTGTGTTGTGGTGATGTGCTATAAAATGGTATGTTGTGTTGTGTGTGTTGTGCTGTAAATGGTATTGGTGTGTTGTGGTGAGTTGTGCTGTAAAATGGTATGCTGTGTTGTATTGTGCTGTAAAATGGTATGCTGTGTTTTGTTTTGGTGAGTTGTGCTGTAAAATGGTATGCTGTGTTTTATTGTGGTGAGTGTGCTGTAAAATGGTATGTTGTGTTGTGGTGAGTTGTGCTGTAAAATGGTGTGCTGTGTTGTGTTGTGGTGAGTTGTGCTGTAAAATGGTAATGTGTGTTGTGCTGTAAATTGATGTAGTATGATGTTTGTTCTGTACAACAGTCTGGTGTAGTGCGATTTATTGTCGTGGTATAGCGTACTGTAAGCGTTTCTTGACAGAGGCAGGTTGGTGAGTAGGGTGTGTGTGTTTAGCGTCTTCTTCGTATTACATATTGTTTGCGTGTGTCTCTGGTATGAGAAATTAACAATGGAAACATTGCTGTTCCATTAACGCTTTCCACTGGCTGACTGACAACTGAAGTTATTGACTGATGGATGACTGCATGTATACATTCATAGATGGGCGGACTGAAGGATAGATGGATGAATAGATTGATTGATGGATGGATGTTTGGATGGATGAATGGATGGATAATAATGGAAGGAAGAGATAGGATGGATGGAATGAAGAGGACGGACGGACAGACGGACAGATGGACTGGTAGAAGGATTAATGGATGGGTGGATGCTGAAGCTGACGTATGTATGTATGTATGTATAGATGGATGGATGGATGCATGCATACATGGATTGGTGGATGGATACAAAAGATGAATCCTTATGTAGATTGTTTTTTTGTTTTTTTTTCAAGTTCTTTTGTTCTTTGTCTAGTGATTGGTGCTGGAGAGGCCCAAAAGAAATCCTGTGAAATACAACCAAACACTGTCTTTGAGGGAGAGAATGCAACTCTTACCTGTTACTTCCCTCCTTTGGGACGAGACCACATCCACGTCTTATGGAAAAATGATTTCACCAAGAAGGAAGAGGAAGTGTATTGTTACCTGTGTGTCATGTGTCTGTTTCGCATCCTAGTGTCTTGTTACCTCTGTGTGTGTCCATTTCTATCTATCACTGACACCTGGAATAATAAAAAAAAAGCCTCATTGAAACTTTTGGTTTATTTCTGGCTGAAACAATTTGCGAACTCTTTAAATGTTTGCAGGACCTTTCCTGAAAATAAGATTTCTATTGCAAATCGTTCTATTGGGAGACTATAGCCAAACATGTCTGAGATGACTGTTTTATATGGATATATTTTTATGGCTATACTTTTCTAAAAGCACATATATAAGCAGACGTTAAAAGAAATAACGAACGAACTTTTCTATTAATGATTTGACTTTTGCAGCTTTCTTATCCAAATCATATGCATTTCATTGATGTTTTCTTATGTAAGCTATTCCAAGACCACAATTCTCGACGTTTTACCACATGCTTTTATGTTGATTTTGCACCTTTTCTTATTTCATGCCAACTGAAATATTGGGTTTTGCAGAACCCATAAATGAATCATTTTAGATAGAATGAGAGATTTTAGAACCAGCAACATTGCCAAGTTAGCTTTTCAGAGAGGCCATGCTCTATACAACGCCTTGATTTCCTCAAACTTTGCATGAAAATTGACTATTTTTCAAATCATATGTGACCGCTTTACTCCATATGTTAATCTCGTGTAGATTCCACTCCACATGTAAGTGATCCTTACATTTGTCTGATGAAGCATGTCAACTTTCAAACTATATAACTATATGGTTTTTTTTGTATTTAAGAAGTGTGCTTATGCTGGCCATGTGCCTGCTGTGTATAATACTACGATGGGAAATGGGTGCCACCAGGTATTCTCTTAGCCCCAAAACAAATATTTGAAAATGCAACGACAAGGAAATACCACACTGGATCACCTGCAGCCAGGAACAACTACCGCACTATCCATTGGCAGAGACCAGGGTGGGGGCGACAAGTATTCTGCTGGAGCTACGTCACTCTTTCGAAAACAAACACTACTTATGAATGCAAGAAACAATGATCCACGTAGTAGTGACCAAGTATGAGTTGTATTTAGCATAATAAAACACATTCATCACAATAGACCTTTTTTTTTACAGTTTGCTGCCAATTGCGGCTTCAGAGAAGGCAGATGGGACTGTACAGCACTTCCTAAATACGCCGTTGATTCAACCAAGATGGAGAAAAGCCTGACAGTCATTCTTCCCCAAGCGTCCATCAGTCAGTCAGGCAGTTACATTTTCCAGCAAAACAATCGCAGTACATACTGTTCCTGCAACCTTACGGTCAATGGTATTGTTCTTCTTGTTACTACTGTAGTTGTTTTTGTTGCTGTTGTTGTTGTTGTTGCTACTGTTGTTGTTGTTGCTGTTGTTGTTGCTGTTATTTCTGTTGCTGCTGTTGTTTTTGTTGTCCCTGTTGTAGATACTCTACCTGTTCCTAATGTTATTTAGTCGTTGTTGCTGTTATGCTTTTGTTGTTGCTGTTCTTGGTACTGTTGCTGATGTTGGTGTTGTTGATGTTGTTGTAATTGTCGTGGAATTGCTGTTGTTTCTGTTGTTGTTGCGATGGTAGTGTTGTTATTGTTGTTGTGGTTGCTGTGTTGATGTTGTGCTTATATTCGCTATTACTGCTGTTGAATCAGCGACGACATTGTCATATTTCTCATGTTTAATATAACAGAGACCTCTTAATTTCAATAACAAAGACATATTTTCCAAATTCACGTCTATGCAAAAACACGTTTTCATATGACAAACTTTTGCGTATTTAGAATACATGTACATAATAATTTGTCACTGCCACCACAAAGACACCAACCTATAATATCATATGTGATTTACGTATGATAATTGCAGTGTGGAGACAATCAATGTTTCTAGAAAATGTTGAGTAATATGTCATGTTTCCGTCTGTCTAGTTAAATAATGAATGCGCTCAGTTGAAGACTCAGCTGGATGTGGAACAGTGTCGACTGTGGCAGAACAGGCCGATTCTTGACACAGCTGATGTCCATAAAGGCTGATGGCTGTGGCTGGGTGGTCCTTGCCGCTTCTTTCCTTCTCTCTCTTCTGTCCGACCACAGTTGAGTTCGTTTCTCCTGTGAAATGGAGATACCTACATGTACAGCCTGCTGTTGGCCCAGCGACTTGTATCTGTCCCTGCCCAGGTGTTCACACTGATATCAGCAGACTTCAGGTTACGTTTGCAAAAGTCCCTATAATGCAACAGTGGGCCGCCCCGTGGACGGGACTCCGTAAACAAGGTAACTGATGACTAGGTCTGAATGCGTCATGCAACGCATGGCCAGCCCCACTTTGCTTGAAGAAATGACTGTCGATTGGCGTCGGGAGCTTGGGAGGTGAGTGTTCTGAGAGTGGCGAGGCACTGGTGCTCTGGATCCCGTCCGCACTCTCGTGGTGTTACTTGTTAACCTCTATACATGATATCCTTTTAGATGTGGCCGTAGTGTATGCACCTGACATGGCCAAGCCAGCGTAGTCGTCACTGTGTGAAGACAACCACGCTTGGCATGCTGGCCTGATCTAGGCACCAGGTCCTTCTAGAAAACGCCCAGAATGTGGCGCGAGCACCGCTGGTTGGAACTGTTGAGGTGATGTTCTTCGTGCACGTAGATTGTCCAGTTCTCACTGCTACGAAAGAGAAAGGTTCTCGGTATGCAGACTCTGTACACTCCAGTCTTGATGGCTGTGATGAGCTTGTTTTTTCCCCCACACTTTCTTGGGCAGCTTGTTGATGGCGGTGGCTGTTTCCCTATCTGCCTGTTACGCTCTGGTTGAAGGACAGGTTGATGGAGACTAGGCAGATAATTTCATTTACCATCATGCTGTGTTGATATGGGTGTGTGTTTGTATGAATGTATGTGTGTATGTCTGTGTGTGGGCATGCGGGTATATGCATGTAATTACTGCTATTTGTTATTTTCATCTCTTACATGTTTATTTATCTACACACTCCTTTATTTTGTATTTATCTATTCACCTACTTACTTACTTCTTATTCGCTTACTCACTCATCACTCACTCACTCACTCACTCACTCACCCACTCACTCATTTATTTTACTTACTTACTTACTTACATACCTATCTATGATTTAGAAAATATTGTCTTAACCTAGTTGATAGACAGCTGAGCATTTGGGCATTGACTGGGGGGGGGGGGGGGGGTCTGTCATGTGAGACGAGTTTATACAGAAAAGCTAGTTGTGTTGAGATTGAGACCTTTAATTATTTATTTACTTTACATATATGTTCCTTTCCTAACGGTAAGATGCACACATACACATTTCATTTTCATGTGACCAAGATTATTTCAGTGGTAGACTGATAAATACCAGTATAAAATATAGACTAGGTAAAACATAGTCTAGGTAGGGCCTCAGGGTTTATGTACAGGCTTAAGGCTTGTGCCATGATCACCATACACATGGCACCTGTGACGTTGGTGCATATGGAATTCGTTCCGAGCGCGGAGACGTCGTCTTGAAAAACTGAAACTGAAAACTGCTTTCATTTACACTTGAAGGGTGTGATCGCCGACCCTGATGCTAAGGACTTCGTTGACATTCCGTGATCTCTGTCTGCTTCAGACTGATGACGAGGCCAAACTCTTGGCAAGCATGCGTTAGGAGCCTGACTAGCCTCTGTAGATCAGGCTGTGTGTGAGATGTCAAGGCGGCATCGTCAGCAAAGAGTATATCCTGGATCAGGACCTGACGAACTGTGGTCTTTGGCTCTGAAGCGTGCTAGGCTGAAGAGCTTATAGTCCGACCTAGTGTGTGGGTACATTCCGTTATTAGATATCTGAAAGCGTAGGGCAGTAGAAGAATAAAACAGATCCTGAGAGCGTCGGGGCAAGGACGGTGTCTTGCTTCACCTCGATTTAAATGGTGAATGGCTCTGAGAAAGATCCATTAAACTGCACTGTCCCCTGCATGTCGTCATGGAAAGAGACGATGACATTCAGCAGCTTAGGTGGGCATCTGATCTTCTCCAGGAGTGCAAAGAGGCGTCTTCTGTTGACCAGGTCAAAGGCTTTGGTCAGGTCGATGAAGGCAAGGTATAAAGACTGGATTTGTTCCCAGCTCTCCATCTGGAGCTCTCTGAGTGAAAAAAAGATCATGTTGATCGTGATTCGTCCTGCCCTGAGGCTAAATTGGGACTTGGAATAGGCACAATCTGTTGGTGTTTGCAGCCCCTTTAGAACCACTCTGGTAAAAGACCTTGCCGATGGGTCTGAGCAGTCAGATACTGCTATAATTAGGACGTCTAATGCATTTAGGGAGAAGAGTGGCAGAATAGTTCAGACGTTCGCCCGCCAATAACTAAACTCGAGGTTCCAAGGTTTGCTCTCTGTAGAAACCTCGACTTTTTTCCTCAGTTTGACCGGAAAACCGAACTGAACGTCTAGTCCTTTGGAAGGGGACGAAAAACGAGTCGGACCCGTGTGCCTTCTGGCTGCGCACAATAAAGATCCCACAGTAGTTGAAAATCGTGAAGAGCAGGGCATTGCTCGGCTGTCTTGGTATACAACATTGGATAGATAGATTGATTTCCCAGGTCCCACCCCTTGAAGACCAGTCAGCCTTCTTGCCATTCTGAAGTCTTGCTAAAATGTGAATATGAATATGAATTTGAAGCGAGAGAGAGAGGAGATGCGCGCAGCCCTCGTGGTGCTGGCCCCGGAGAAGTTGAGGTCTCTCTCACCTCACTCCCCTACAACCCCAGGGTTATGGAACTATCTAAGAAGGACTTTAGGACTTGGCCAGCTCATGGGTTTATGTGCAGGCATTAAGCTTGTGCTGTGATCATTCTGGATCTTCTCCATCACATGGCACCTGTGACGTTAGTGCATATGGAATTCATTCCGAGCGCGGAGACGTCATCTTGAGAAATTGAAACTGAAATATAATTATAACGGTTACTGAAAGCTCCCTTAGTGTCGTATACAGTGTGGTTATGTTTGCATCTCACATGTCTTGTGGAACTGATCCTTCCTCCCTACACTGGCAGAGTAGTTCACGAAAATGGCTCAGAAGCACTGGTTTCCTATGATGAATCACTTTTATTCAGTTTTGACCATTTTTTTTCACCAGCTTTGTTATAGAGTTTTCTTTTTGGCTGTAAAAACAAACTCGGGGTGGAGAACGAATAAGATACTGAGTCCACCTTAGACACGGAACGGACTTAGATATCAAGTTAGTCAAAACTGTCTGAATGTGTAAAGTTTACATGTAAAAGAAACCACTTGTAAAGCGACACAAAACTTGAAATTTGTCACCATGTTTTTCTGTTCTTTGTGAGTTGATTATCGAGCGAAAATCATATTCTTGATGTTTTATTTATTTCAACTTATTTCCTGTTCAATTAATGCCGTGTGCGTTTTGTTTTTTTCTATGCTGTGTTTCTATATTGTCATGACCAAAACATGGCACATATAATGATTACATAACTAAGCGACGTTTTTCACTGAAAAGGAGCATTGAATCTATACAAGAACCAGAAATTATAAATGAATAGCTTAATAATATCTTCTCCTAACTGCCAGGACTTATGACAGTTTGGAAAAAGGAGAGATATGTTTCAATTTCTAAGGCAAAAACAACACTATACATTACCCATTCCTTTGTCCCTTCGAGTTCTGTCAGTTGACACACTTGCTGAATAGTCTTCTGCCTGTCCCATCCATGATTTTCCACGTTGAAGTCTGTTGCCTTTTGCTGTTTCCGACTATCTCGTGGAATGGGTTTTCTGGGTTCTCCAATACCCTGAAATATGCCTTTACTTGTTCTATTTTGTGTCTCGATTGTATTGAAATAAAGCCAAGCAGGTATCGCATAGTCTCCGTGGTGTGTCTTGGGAAAAACATCCAAACCTTTTCAAAAATCTACACAAAACTATAACATACCCAAAAATCTAGGGAGACACTGTCGTGAATGGCCAGAAGGGAAAACAGATGCATAAATTCAACTATTCTTAGAGCAACTAAGTTGCAACCCCAAAGATGTAATCAAATACACAGATGGCTTTGTCTCCAGTAACAGATCTAGATGGGGCTTCACCACAGGCATCTTATAAAGAATGTCCGTGGGCTTCACTGTCAAACAGAATGGAAACACCATACATCAAGAAAACGCTACACATGATATCACAACCCCCAGTCTAACAATGGAACTTGAGGCAGTCACACATGCACTCAAATGATTAACTTCATCATCACCATCATTATCAGGTGCCCTGCCGCATGGCGTTGGCGATCATGGACTTCACTGAAAAGAAGGTCACGCCTTCATCCCGATGAAAAGAAAATCACGCCTTCATCCTGACTGACTCGATCAATCTGTTTCAGAAAGTGCAACATTGAGTAGGAACCGCAGAATGGCACAAAGCAATGAACAATATCGACTTACAAAATATCACGTCGCTCTATTGCCCTGGACACGCTGTGTTAAGGGAAAGAACGTGTTGACAAACGTGCTGGCAATGCCACTATACCAAAAATTCTCCATCTGGGAAAGTCTGAGGTCTCTGGACACTTCAAATCGTACCTTCGCGAACAAAGTGTCAGTCATCATACCATCAAACGTCTTACCCCAAAAGGAATAGACAGAGGATATGACTGTACTCCTTTATCTTTTATTCTTTATTTATTTATATATTTTCTTACTTACTTACTTACTTACATACGTATCTATTTCCTCTTTTTTTTGTCCTCAGAAGTGAACGACTGGCTGGTGGGCTATGATTCAGAAAATATTGGCTTCACCTAGTCGATAGACAATTGAGGCTTTGTGAATTGACTTGGGGGAAGAGGGGGCTTTCTGTCATGTAAGACGAGTTTATGCTGAGTGGCTAGTTGTGTTCTGATTCAGACCTTTAATTATTTATTCATTTACTGTATATATCTGTTCATTTTTTGAAGATAAGATACACAGATACACATGTCATTTACATGTAACCAAGACTGTTCCCATGATATGCTGATAGAATGCTAGTATAAAAATATAGACTAAGTAAAACATAGGCTAGGTAGGGCCTGAGGACCTGGCCAGATCATAGATTTATGTGCAGGTTTAAGGCATGTGCTATAGTTACCATACACAGGGCACCTTAATGGCCACATAAGCTGGCACGTTTTTTGTTTTTGTTTTTGTTTTGTTTTGTTTTGTGGTTTGTTTTGTTGTTGTTGTTTGTTTCTTTTAACAATGCGAGGATGATGATGTCGATGAGGATGATAATCATGATGCTATGGAGTTCCATGTAGGATTGAGACCGCGAGACAGGGTTGTACTCTACGCTTACTATCATAATATATCCTGGCGTCAACCAGGCCCAAGAGATACAGACACCTGCGGTGCTGGTCAGAAGAGCAACACCCTCAATGACGCATCCGTGAAGGGGATGAGACACCAATGTGTGGTCCCAGTCTTCCCAATGAGCCCATAGCACGCCCAGCTCTGGGTAGGAGCGGATTAGAGCCAAAAAATCCCACAATGATATATTTTTGAAAGGACTGATGGGGATTCGAACCCACAACCTTCCAGTCGGTAGTCCGTTGCGTCAACCACTACACCACGGCAACTGGTTCAGTCTATTTTTGTGTGATTTTCTCTCACTCCCTACCTGTGTTACTCATTTTTTCCCGCTGTTCATAGACAAGCCTACAAGTGTGCCACACCCATCATATAGTAGGCCTCCCTCGGTCATGGCTGACCATGGTCAAAGTACATCCGTTCTAATGTCTAGATGGGTTGTCTGCTTGGTCCAAGCAGCGTCGCCTGTGACTGTAGAGACCAATGCGAGAGAGGTAGTCTCTGTCGCAGCGGTCGCATGTGTATGCTGATGCTGGTCTGTTGGCCGTCATCCCTTTTCTGCGAACTCGCTTTTCTGCTGCAGCAGCTGACAGTTTGTCCTCACCAATCCGCAGCTGTTTCTTGAGAGTGGTTCTCCAGCTGTTGCGGTCGTCTGCGAGGTCCTCCCAGGACTCAGTGTTGATCTCAAGCGCCTTCATGTCACGTTTGCAAACGTCTTTGTATCTCAGCTGTGGGCGGCCAATGTTTCTCTGCCCTGTGGCAAGCTCACCATAAAGGATGTCTTTTGGAATGCGACCATCTTCCATGCGGCGAACATGGCCCAACCAGCGCAGCCGACGCTGTCTCAGCATGGTATGCATGGTTGGGAGGCCAGCGCAGGTCAGGACTTCAGTGTTGGTCACCTTGTCTTGCCAGGAAATGCCGAGTATGCGCCGTAGGCTTCTCAGGTGGAAGGTATTGAGCCTTTTCTCCTGATGAGCATGCGTGGTCCACGCCTCGCTGCCATACAGCAAGGTGCTGAGGACACAGGCGTTGTATACAGCCATCTTTGTCTTTGTGGTCAGCTTGGATTTGTCCACACCCTTTGCGTGAGGCGGGCTAGTGTTGTGGCTGCCTTCCCGATCCTCTTGTCGATCTCTTTGTCAAGGGAGAGGTTATCGGTGATGGTGGACCCAAGATATGTGAATTGATGGATGACTTCAAGCTCGTAGTCATTAATGGTGATGGCTGGTGGAGATGGCGTGTCTTGGCCCAGGACGTTTGTCTTCTTAAGACTGATGGTCAGACCAAAATCTTTGCAGGCCTGGGAGAAGCGGTCCATTAGTGACTGCAAGTCCCGCTGAGTATGGGTCACAACTGCGGCATCGTCGGCAAATAGCATGTCTCTGATGAGGGCTTCACGGACCTTTGTCCTTGCTCTGAGGCGGGCGAGGTTGAAGAGCCTGCAATCTGATCTGGTCCGCAGGTGGATCCCTTCTTGCGCTGTGCTGAACGCATGCCTCAGGAGAGCGAAGAAGATTCCAAAGAGGGTTGGGGCCAGGACGCAGCCTTGTTTCACACCGCTGCGGACGTCGAAGGGCTTGGAGAGGTTTCCGTTGAATTGCACCGTCCCTTTCATGTTGGTGTGGAAGGACTCAATTAAACTGTGCAGGTTGGGGGGGCAGCCGATTTTTCGGAGAGCCCTGAAAAGGCCATCTCTGCTGACTAGGTCAAAGGCCTTGGTGAGGTCAATGAACGCCACATACAGGGGCATCCGCTGCTCTCTGCACTTCTCCTGGATTTGGCGAAGGGAAAAGACCAAGTCTACCGTGGATCTCTCTGCTCGAAAACCACACTGTGATTCCGGGCAGACGCGTTCAGCCATTTTCTGCAGCCGGATTAGGAGGACCCGAGCGTAGATTTTGCCAACAATGCTGAGGAGCGAGATACCTCTGTAGTTGTTGCAGTCGCTCCTTTCGCCCTTGTTTTTGTACAGGGTGACGATCTTGGCGTCCCTCATGTCCTGTGGTACAGCTCCCTCATTCTAACACTGACAGAGGACTGCGTGCAAAGGGTGCAGAAGAGAAGTCTTGCAGTGCTTGATGAGGTATGGGGGAATTCCGTCGTTGCCAGGTGCCTTGCCTGATGCCAGGCTATCAATGGCCTTGCTAAGTTCGTCCGCAGTTGGCTCTGCGTCAAGTTCTTCCATTACCGGCATGCACTTGATGGCATCGAGGGCTGAGGGGGACACCATGTTCTCTGTGGAGTAGAGGTCGGAGTAGTGTTCCGCCCATCTTTCCATCTGTTGGCTAGGATTGCTGATTACTTCCCCAGTGGAGGATTTGAGGGGGGCGATCTTGCTCTGTGTTGGTCCCAGTGCCTTCTTGATGCCATCATACATTCCTCGGATGTTGCCTCTTTCAGCAGCACTCTGTATCTCTTCGCTGAGCTATGTCCAGTACTCGTTTGCGCAGCGCCTGGCGTTAAGCTGAACCTTACTTCTAGCAGCCCTGAGGATTTGCAGGTTCTTCTCACTGGGTGACCGCTTATACTTGGTGAGTGCGGCGCGTTTGGCCTCAACAGTGGGAGTCATCTCTGAAGATTTGGCCTCAAACCAGTCGTGGGACTTCACAGTTTTTTTTCCCAAAGGTGACCATAGCAATGCGGTGCATGGTGTCTCGTAGCGTTTCCCATCTCTCTGTGGCAGAGTCTCTGGGCTGCAATGCATCGTATTCTCTCTGAAAAGCCTCTGCGAACTGTTCTACAAGATCTGGCTGAGACATCTTGCTGACGTCAATGCGAGGGTTCCCTTGTTTCTTTGAGCAGTGGAACTTCTTTGGTTGTAGCCTGATCTTGCAACATACCAGAGAGTGGTCTGTGTCGCAGTCTGCGCTGTGATAAGAGCGAGTGTGGAGAACATTTTTGATAGCAGCACGTCTTACTGGGATCAAATCCAGTTGGTGCCAATGTTTTGAGCGTGGGGGTGCCTCCAGGACACTTTGTGTTGAGGCTTCGTCTTGAAGAAGGAGTTGGAGATGCACAGTTCATGGCAGGCGCAAAACTCAAGCAGTTGCTGTCCATTCTCATTCATTTTCCCCACTCCAAAGGAACCGAGGCAGGAGGGCCATGAGTCATTGTCTGGTGTTGAAGTTGCCCAGGAGAACAAGTTGTTCTGTCCTGGGGATGTTCCTTATGGTTGATGGAAGATTTTCGTAGAACTCATCCTTGGCGTCTGGAGAGGCGGACAGAGTTGGGGCATAAACGCTGATGAGAGTGACATATCCTTCGGTGGTGTTGAGGCGGAGGGAGTCAAGAGTCGCTCTGAACCGCTGCTGCCTGGTTCAATCAAGTTCAGCAGGCTGTTCCTTACTGCAAAGCCTACTCCTTGCTCTCTTGGGGCATCAGAACTCTTTCCTTGCCAGAAGAAGGTGTAGTCCCTTTTCTTTAGTGTTCCTGAGTCAGCCAGCCGTGTTTCCTGCAGAGTGGCAATGTCCACATTGAGCCTCTTTAGCTCGCTGTTTATGACGGCGGTCTTTCAGGCGTCGCTGATGTCTTGCAGATCTTGGGAGAGCCCAGGCATCATTGTTCGAACATTCCAACAGCCCAGTTTCACTGCTGATCTTTTTCCTGATCCGTTTCTTGAATTTGAATTTTTCTTTTTGCCTGGTGCGGTAATTAACGACCTGCTTGTCAGATTTTCTCCTAATCTTCAAGCACCCAATGAAGAAGGCAGGTCGTGGCGGGACAGCACCTAACTGGCTGGGGGCTGCCCAGCTTAGGCGGGCGGTAGCTGTCCAGTAAGACACGAAGGTCTCTCCCACCGTCAAAAGCAACCCCTGGCGTCAGCTCTACGCCAGTTGAGCAATGACTTATCATCGGTATCTGTTGCTTACCGTGTTGTGCCGACACTAGTGTTAGTAGTGAGGCTGGAGTGTCCTCTCCAGGTCGTAGATGCAGAGTGTTTGTGGATGAATGGACGGATGTAAGCCTGGGCAGTGTAGTATGGAAGACAGGCTGTTGCCCATGCAACTTGTCCCCCCTCTCCACCTCGCTGACAGATTCAAAGGAACAGCAGGGCTGTTACGTTTTGGTGCCAACGCGGCCGCAGGAGCTGCCGGAAAGTGACAAAGTTTGCCATCCAACCGCCTTAGGGGCCCCACACCGGATTTACTGTCAGGGTTTACTCCCTTAGCTAGATGGCCGCGGGTAGCTCTCCAGAGCTGGCGCCCTTTGATGGATCTAATTTATTTCCACCAGGGTTTCTAGCCACCCTCCTCACATCCTCCTCAGAGGACTGGAGGGGGTGCTGGTTTAGTTGCCAGCAATTCGACCCTGTAACAGGCTGTACTGGGTTCCAGGTTACCAGTAGCGGATACACCTATCCGACCTGACTACCAAGTATACGCATATATCTTTCAAAAGAGGTTTTATGTCCTATATTTAATAATTGGATCATCATCATCATCATCATCATCATCAGGTGCCCTGCCGCATGGCGTTGGTGATCATGGACTTCCATCCATCTCTATCTCTCGTTGCCCCTAGCATCTCCCCCACTCTCCTCATCCCCAGTCACTCTGCAAGTCCGTCCAGCATTCTCTCCCTGGGTCTACCTGGTGCTCTCTTTCCCTCCAGCTTTCCCGTTGTGACCAGGTGCTCCAAATCCCCCTTCCTCATAAAATGGGCCTATAAATGTTGCCTGTCTTTTCCAAATCTTCCTTATGAGTGATCTACTTGTGTCTGCCTCCATCAAGACTGTCTCGTTTGTTTTCTTTGCTGTCCATGGAACTCTCAACATTCTTCTGGGAAACCACATCTCGGCTGCCTCAATTTTGTTCTGGCTTTGCTTGCTGACTGTCCACGCCTCGCATCCGTACAACAGTATTGGTTCTATATAACATTCAAGACCTCTCTTCCTGATGTTAACTGATAGGCATTTGTTGGTAAGAATGCTTGTCATCTTCTTGAATGCTGTTTTGGCTTGGCCGATTCTGCCAGCTATTTCCGATGTGCATCTGCCGTCTGATGACATGACCGTTCCCAGGTATTTGAACTTATCAATTGGATATCAACAGCAAACTAGGAAATTTTGTGTTCTAACCATGAACCTGTATTTCTTTTAATGAGTCACCCTTCCTTATCATTATGGCTACAATCTCCGCGAAAAGAATAATAAGGTAGGGCAAAGTTGGATCTTCTTGCCTGTATCCCCTTTACATATTGAACCATTCTGTAGTCTGACCGTTTATAATAACCGCTATGTTTTTATCGAAGGTTTTAATCTAGTGACAAAAACTAATTCCGAACCCATAAGTTTTTCAAAACTTTGAACATAATACCCCAATCAAGTGAATCAAAGGCTTTTTTCGAAATCAATACAGAGCAACTGACCTGATATGACAGCAATAACTCAATATTTAACACAAATGACTGACACCATGTGTCTCTTTGTGAGAACTGTTTAATTCATTCATTTCACTCATGTATATATTTTCTATCTTAAATGTATATGCTCCTTTATACAGCTGCGCCGACGCCAGTGATGACAACCATAGTGACGACGACGCCGCCAGTGACGACAATGACAACAACGACTATTACGACGATTGGAAAACCATCAACAGACCTCTCAACACATGTTACACAGATACTGGTTCTACTATACATATTCCCCGTCGCTGTCATCGTGTTTCTTATCATCATTTACAAGAAACGAAACGAGTGAGGACACAAAGACTGTTTTTGCTGATTGGCTGAAGGTAGATTGGTTGGTTGGTTGGTTGGTAAGTAGTTGAAAGATGGCTGTCTACATCCAATTTCTCTAAAAAATCTGTAACCTACAAAGACTGAGTCCAAGTTATCGAAGGTATTTTGCGGGAATTTCTCTTGTCAGATGGCTGTGTACTGGCTACACACTTCTGCAAGGACATCCAGCATATGACTGTTTAATTTGTTGCGGCCTGTAAATGTTTCAGCCTTATTACATGCATTAAAATAGAGGCTAGGTAAAACGCAGGTTAGGTAGGACCTCAGGATCTAGCCAGCTCATGGGTTTATGTGCAGGCTTAAGGTTCGTGCCGAGATCACCATCACCTGTAATGTTAGTGCATATGGAATTCATTCCGAGCGCGGATACGTCATCTTGAGAAATTGAAACTGAAACCTTACTATTAGCTTCAGCCAAACAGAGGATATGTTTCAGTCAACACTATCAGTCGATTGATTGGTTGGTTGGTTGGTCCTTTATATATTGGCTGGTTGGTTGAATAGTTGGTTGGCTGCGGGACTGGACACGGACCAATGGGCAGGTGTAAAGTAGACATCACAGAAGGAAAAAGCAATGCCCAGAAGGAAAACTAGACAACCTTAACAGATCAACTTGAGAAAATTCAAAGTTACAGAAAAAGATCCAGAGGACAATCAGTGAAGCTAGATCATGCAGAGAACAACAAAACGACAGTAGCAGAAACATAGTACATGTAAACATTTATTGACCACCTCCTCAAAACACTCAGGAAAGTATGTGGGACCAGGAGGTATGGAAGAGGTAAGAGACACTGTGAAGGACGCCATCAATGAAGAGAAAAGGTTATACATGGTGGGTCAGGTCTTGCCTGAATGGAGACTATGCGAAGCACAGAACTGCAAGAAGATTCCGCCAGAGATTTGTTAAAGCTGCACAAGAATGCATCTTGGAAGGCATGTGGAGAAAATCTGAACCAATTCTGCAAACACTCACTAATAGAGTGCTACAACGTAAAGCCATGCGATCTAATGATGAAGCTTTTAACTTTGCCAAGTGTCAAAGACGATAATATATGGTAAAGACAAAATCATATATAAATGGGAAGAATATTTCATCAAAGATCTTTTCAACCCTATTGGTTGAAGGAAAATCATGTTCCAGTTCACCGCCAAAAAATCCAAACATAAAGATCAAACATCCTAGACAGAAAAGTCAAAATAACACTGAAGGACAGTCTGAAGAGCAAGGCTTCAAATGCACATGGCATCACAAATCAGACTGTGGTGGCCTGCAGGAACACCGTTAACAAGAAACACCAACATAGGGTGCAGGTGGGATCCGGCACACCAATGCCTCCCAAGCTCCCAACGCCACCCAATAGCCATATCCTCAAGCGAAAGGGGGCTATCCATGCGCTACATGAGCCATTCAGACCCAGTCGTCAATTACATTGTTTACAAACCAAATGGCAAGATGGGAAGATGACAAATCCCGGGACATATCCACACAATGTGCACCTACCAGGTCCAGCCAGCGCCGGACCAAGACAGAATGGAAGAGCTCTCTCTCGCCCCAACTGGTCTTCATCTTTCTTTCGGTCAACCCACCCTGCCACCAGCTCTCATAGCTGCCAGCTCCTTTCCCCTTACTATAGTCTCGACAGTTAGCAGTCGTATGCTTCCAACGTTGTCTTACTTCAACCACAGGGGTAGTTTGAATGGCCGCGAAAGTGGCCTGGCATGATGCTCCAGAACACCGGAATACAATGGCTAACCATCAATTTCCAAAACATGCGGAAAAAAGGAGGGTCATAAATGACTGGCAGAGAGTTGTTGTAAAGTCCATCATCATCATTATGTACCTTGCCGCATGGCGTTGGCGATCATGGCCCTCCATATGCATCTATCCCGCAAGCAAACAAGCACATCTTCCATCCTCTCTGTCCTCAGCCACCCTGCAAGTCCGTCCAATATTTTCTCCCTGGGTCTACCTGGTGTTCTCTTTCCCTCCAGCTTTCCTGTTGTGACCAGATGCTCCCATTCCCCTTTCATCATAAAATGGCCTATAAATGTTGCCTGTATTTTCCTAATCTTCCTTATGAATGATCTTGTTGAGTCTTCCTCCATCAAGACCGTCTCGTTTGTTTTCTTTGCTGTCCATTGAACTCTCAACATTCTTCTTAGAAACCACATCTCGGCTGCCTCAATCTTGTTCTGACTTTGCGATATGGGTTCTATATAACATTCAAAAACTCTCTTCATGATGTTAATTGATAGGCATTTGTTGTTAAGAATGCTTTTCATCTTCTTGAATGCTGTTTTGGTTTGGCTGATTCTGCTGGTTATTTCTGATGTGAATCTGCTGTCTGGTGAGATGACCGTTCTCAGATATTTAAACTTATCAACCTGTCTCAAAGTTGTGCCATTTGTTGTTATTTTGCATGAGGGGATTTCATGTTTTTTACTGATTACCATGACTTCAGTCTTCTTGCTATCTAGCTCCAACCCTTTATTTTTGTTTTCTATTTTCATTACATTTACAAGGTTTTGTAGGTCTCTTTCATTTTCTGCAATTAGCACGGTGTCATCTGCATAACGAATGTTGTTTATCATTTTTCCTCCCACCTTTAATCCAGGGTCTTCCTCTAGGTTTCTCATGATGGTTTCACTGTAAAGTGAAAACAAATCTGATGTCAGAACACAACCTTGCCTGACTCCTCTTTTGATAATTTGGAAAGAGCTTATATCGTTCTCATTGCCGCTGTTTTATCCCAATGCATATTTCTGATTATTCGAAGATCTTTTCCATCAATATTGAGTCTTTCTAGCTGGTTGATCAATTCTTCATGTCTCACCCGATCGAAAGCCTTGGTATAATCAACAAAGCATAAATATAAATCTTTATTCAACTCGATTGACTTCTCTATGATAGTTCTTGTGATGTATATGGCATTAACAGTTCCTTTCCCTTCCACAAATCCACAATGTTCCTCCACTATTTCTCTTTTGATTCTGTTCCTTGTCTTCATCATGATTATTCTTAATAGGATTTTTTCATGACTCATCAAGCTGATTTACGATGGAGTTCGCATTCTATAGCCCTTGTTTTCTTTGGAAATGCAATGAAAATTGATTTTGACATATCTTTTGGGATTTTTCCGGTGTCATAAATTTCATTTAGGAGGACTGTTATTTTTTCAATACCGAATTCCTCCAGGGCTTCAATAATCTCTGTAGTAATATTGTCTGGTCCTGGGGCTTTTCCTGGTTTCATCCTTTTCAATGCTGCTCTAACTTCATCTTTCATCATGGGTGGTCCTTCAACGTTCTTTTCTACAATGTGTTCTTCGTTTCTGTCGTCTTCAAAAAGGTCTTTAATGTTCTCTCCCCTTTTATCTGATATTTTGTATTTTGCTTTGATAAACATACCATCTTTCGATTTTAAACAACCAGTTGGTGTGCATGTCTTTTTCCTGTGGACAATTTCTTCAATTCTTCTGTCCATATCCTCAAGATCTGTTTTGTGTCGGTCTTCTATTTCTTTGCACTTTGTTTTCAGCCAAGCTTCCTTAGCTTCATTGCACCTATTCCTGATTTCCTTGTTTATCTTTCTGTTTCTTTCCTCTTTTCCCTTCGCCTTCCTCCGTTCTTCCATCAAGGCTAGAATTTCTTTTGTCATCCAGTTATTTTTCGCCTTTCTATCTACTCTAGGGATTTTTTCACAAGCTTCATTAATTGAGTTCTCAACTTTGTCTATTGTTCCTGACTGTCACTATATAGAGTCCATATTGAAACACTAAGGGTCATACATGACTGGCAGAGAGTTGTTGTGGAGTCCATATTGAAACACTAAGGGTCATACATGACTGGCAGAGAGTTGTTGTGGAGACCATATGGAAACACTAAGGGTCATACATGACTGGCAGAGAGTTGTTGTGGAGTCCATATGGAAACAATAAGGGTCATACACGACTGGCAGAGAGTTGTTGTGGAGACCATATGGAAACAATAAGGGTCATACACGACTGGCAGAGAGTTGTTGTGGAGACCATATGGAAACACTAAGGGTCATACATGACTGGCAGAGAGTTGTTGTGGAGTCCATATGGAAACAATAAGGGTCATACACAACTGGCAGAGAGTTGTTGTGGAGACCATATGGAAACACTAAGGGTCATACACGACTGGCAGAGAGTTGTTGTGGAGACCATATGGAAACACTAAGGGTCATACATGACTGGCAGAGAGTTGTTGTGGAGTCCATATTGAAACACTAAGGGTCATACATGACTGGCAGAGAGTTGTTGTGGAGACCATATGGAAACACTAAGGGTCATACATGACTGGCAGAGAGTTGTTGTGGAGTCCATATGGAAACACTAAGGGTCATACATGACTGGCAGAGAGTTGTTGTGGAGTCCATATGGAAACAATAAGGGTCATACACAACTGGCAGAGAGTTGTTGTGGAGTCCATATGGAAACACTAAGGGTCATACATGACTGGCAGAGAGTTGTTGTGGAGTCCATATGGAAACAATAAGGGTCATACACAACTGGCAGAGAGTTGTTGTGGAGACCATATGGAAACACTAAGGGTCATACACGACTGGCAGAGAGTTGTTGTGGAGACCATATGGAAACACTAAGGGTCATACATGACTGGCAGAGAGTTGTTGTGGAGTCCATATTGAAACACTAAGGGTCATACATGACTGGCAGAGAGTTGTTGTGGAGACCATATGGAAACACTAAGGGTCATACATGACTGGCAGAGAGTTGTTGTGGAGTCCATATGGAAACACTAAGGGTCATACATGACTGGCAGAGAGTTGTTGTGGAGTCCATATGGAAACAATAAGGGTCATAAACGACTGGCAGAGAGTTGTTGTGGAGTCCATATGGAAACAATAAGGGTCATAAACGACTGGCAGAGAGTTGTTGTGGAGTCCATATGGAAACAATAAGGGTCATAAACGACTGGCAGAGAGTTGTTGTGGAGTCCATATGGAAACAATAAGGGTCATAAACGACTGGCAGAAAACTGGTGTAGAGTCCATATGGAAAAAAACAGGTTTTAAATGACTGGCAGGGAGCTGTCGTAGAGTCCACATAAAAAAGTAGGGTTATAAATGACTGGCAGAGAGCTGTTGCAGAGTCCAAGAAAGAGCATAATGCCTACAGAGGTTTATCTCTCCTCAGTTATGTCGGCAAGGCATATGCCAACATTAAGACAACATACCAGGACCACAGTGGAAACAGTCTCAAGCGAGTTTGTATTTACAAAAGGAAGAGAATGCACAGATGTTATTTTTGCACTTCACCAACTTTGCGAGAAAGCAAGAGAATATCAGAAACAGACCCTCGCCATCTTTGTAGA
Organism: Monoplex corrugatus; assembly: GCA_030674185.1. Lineage (NCBI taxonomy): Eukaryota > Metazoa > Mollusca > Gastropoda > Littorinimorpha > Ranellidae > Monoplex > Monoplex corrugatus. The sequence continues at coordinate 11,993,637 of JAPXFY010000016.1, read as the reverse complement.
CTAGGAAAGGGCATTTGACCGTGTAAACAGAATGAAAATTTGGGAAGTCTTAGAGTCATAGGAAATCAAGAGCCAGGTCCTCGACAATATAAAAGCAATTGATACAAATAATGCAAGATCTGTGAGAACTCCAAGAAGAATGTCCAGATGGTTCCAAATAAAATTTGGGATCCGACAAGGATGTGTTCTGTAACGGCTCTTTTTCATCATCGGTAAGGACAATTTTTTTCAAGCTACAAACCTTGAACCAGAAGCCCTCAGTGAACCATTATTTGCTGATGACCAAGCTCATAAAGCACGACAAACTACAGCCACAAAAAACAAAAACATGGAAACAAGTTAAAGAATGTCTGTGAAAACTATGGCGTAAAAGGAAGCACCAGGAAGACAAGTTATACCAGCAGTACGAATATTGACAAACTGGACATCAGAATTAAAGAACAAAAACTTTATCAAAGCACATGATTGAAGTTCTTGGGAAGATCATTTGCCGAAATAGGAAAAAGTGATAGAAATTGAAAACAAATTCGACCCCACTCCCTGGAAAACAAGACCAAACAAACATGAACAACAACAACAACAACAACAACAACAAGAAAAAGAAAAAGAAAAAGAAGTGCTGTGAGCACCAACTTTCAAAACGTCTGAAATATCCAGGTATTTCTATGGGAAAATTGCTAGACTTATCAGTACAATCTTCGTACCAACACCCATTTACCACTGTCAGGCCTGGACATTACACAAAACGCTAGAAAGAAAGATCACAATATATGAGATGAAATGTCTCAGACGAGCGGCAGGCAAAACCGAAAGATACTTGTTCAAACTGAAGAGACCCAAGAGATGTTTGGAACAACATCTATCAACCATGATGTCATTCAATAGCACATCGAGTGGTTTGGACACCTGGATGCCAACCAACCAGCCAGCTCTTCCAGCTTACCAGATGCCAGTCAACCAGCCAGCCCTTCCAGCGTACAACACCAGATTCCAGTCAACCAGCCAAACTTTCCAGCTTACAACACCCGATGCCAGTCAACCAGCCAGCCATTCCAGTTTACAATACCAGATGCCAGTCAACCATCTAGCTCTTTCAGCTTACAACACCAGATGCCAATCAACCAGCCAGCCCTTCCAGCTTACACCACCAGATACCAGTCAACCAGCCAACCCTACAAGCTTACAACACCAGATGTCAATCAACCAGCCAACCCTTCGAGCTTACAACACCAGATACCAGTCAACCAGCTACCTCTTCCAGCTTATACTACAAGATACCAGTCAACCAGCTACCTCTTCCAGCTTACACTACAAGACACCAGTC
>JAPXFY010000016.1:11974813-11982313 GCA_030674185.1 Monoplex corrugatus | reverse complement strand
TCCTGTTCTGGCTTTGCGTGTTGACAGTTTCGGTTCTATATACACTGAAGAACTCTCTTCCAAATGTTATATTCATAGGCATCTGTTGGTAAGAATGCTTTTCGTTTTCTTGAATGCTACTGAAGCTTGGCTGATTCTGATGGCTATTTCTAATGTGTATCTGCCGTCTGGTGAGATGACTGTTCCCAGATATTTAGACTTATCAACTATACTCAGATTTGTGCCATTTGCTGTTATTTTGCATGAGAGTATTTTCTGTTTTTCACTGATTTCCATGACTTTAGTCTTCTTGCTATTTAACTCCAACCCTTTCACTTTTGCTTTTTATTTCTAGTGTGTTTACAAATTTAAAAAAAAAAGTTCTGCAATTAGAACGGTGTTATTTGCATAATGAAGATTGTTTAATATTTTCCTCCAACCTTTATCCCAGGGCATTCTTCTAGATTCCTCATGATGGTTTAGTTGTACAATGAAAACAAATATGATATCAGAACACATCCCAGCCTAAACCCTCTTCTGATATTTTGGAAAGAGCTTATACATTTTCTATTCTCATTGCTGTTGTTTGTTCCCAATACATATTCTTTATCATTGTAAGGTCCTTTCCATCAACATTAAGCGTTTCTATTTGGTAGATCAATTCTTCATGTCTTACCCGATAAAAAGCATTGGTATAATCAACAGAACATAAATAGAAATCCTTATTTAACTCCATTGATATTTGTATGAGAGTTCTTATGACGTATATGGCATCAATAGTTCCTTTTCTTTCAACAAATCCACATTGTTCTTCTGCTATTTCTCTTTTCATTCTGTTACTATAAGATTGTGGGTTCTAATACCGTCGGTGCAAATTAGTGTAGGGTTTTCAGTTCCAACCTAGATTTGAGTGTGTTCATCGAACTCTGCTGGGAAATCTGAAATCACACAGTCAAGTGACATACATTTCAGCTGTGCGTCTTGAGGGTGTTATCTTAATTCTCTAACCACTACTGTGTCATCCCTTGAACCAGACTGACGGTAGTGTGTGGTGCAAAAAGAACATAGAAAATAGCTCCGTCACGTAGCCTCGATCCTGACCTGATCTGAACAGACAATACGTTTTACTGATAAATTTATATCATGGCTGTTGAAGAAACTAAGGTTCAGAAGTAACTCTTCAATATGCAGCATTTTGGATCACAGTTACTCAAGTTACTAAAGCTAGCAACAAATTTGAAAAAAAAATAACAGGAAACACCTGAGACCACTGCATTGAACCCGTTCAACACTGACGGATAGTCACCTCCCAGGTCCTAATGCCACGCGGAGCCATTTTGTCCAGCAAAAGGGATCTGTCCATGTGCTACATGACCCATTTGAACCAGAATCATCAGTGATCCTATTTGTAAGCCGAATGGTAACGTGGGGAGATGACAAATCCTGAGACACTGCAACACAACGCACATCAGCCAAGTTCAGCCCAGCTTCCGGACCAAGAGAGAAACAGAGGATGTTCGTGCTGACGAAACAGGCGACAAAGTTTGGAGAATAATTATTCTAAAAATCCACGAAAAATTAGTAGTCAAAATTTAATGCCTGGTAAAGAATACAACCAAGTTCTTGAATGCCGTTTTCGATTTAAAAAAAAAATTCTTCAGTACGTTTACGATTAAAAAATTCTGGTAAGTGAACGGTCAAAAGCGAGATAGGAACTATCTCGCTTTTGACCGTTCACTTAGCAGAATTTTTTAGTAAAAGGTAATATCCATGTAGCTGGGAACTTTGGGGGGTGAGGGTAGGGTGTCTCTATTATAACCGTGATTAGTTAATGTTTTACATGTATTTTGAACACAAGGCTGTATGCATAGCCGGAAGACAAAGGGAAGATAACTGAAAACCAAGCAGCGTCTGACAGGAACTAATCAGCATTATCTAACTAGTATGCAGTTGCCTAAATGCCTGAACAAAACCTAAGAAAAATTGTGTGTTGTCTTTGTCGACTTCAGACAGTTGGAAAGGCATTTGATTCAGTCATTCATGTTTAGAAACTATATTCAATCAGAGAACCAAAAGGAATTCTTCTGTATTTCACTATCTGTATATGAATCACTGGTTCTTGTGTCAGAGTGAATGATGAATGCTCAGAATAATTTGATTGTCCAAATGGTGTTTGTCAAGGCTGTGGGCTTACTTCTACCTTGTTCTCACTTTTAGTAATCAGCTTACCAGTCACATCATGAATAAAAGAGAACATGGAATGCAACTTCTAACGTGTCTCGTAAAATCTTTTTTTTTTTTTTTTGCGCAGACGGCGTTACCTTTTTAGAAAGAAGAATTATGGCTCGCAGAATCAGCTAGATGCTAGAGACTTTGAAGGCATGTTGTGATAGATTGAAATTAGAAATGAACAATCTGTTTTACCAAAGAAATAAGAGGGAAGCAGGGAGAATTTTTACAATATAATCAAAGGACATAACTCTTGAGAATTATCTCCCATGTTGTATAGAACTTCTCAAATCTAACACAGTTTGCGATATCCATTCATCTAGCATGGAAGCAGATACAAAGTACAAAAACAGTAAGCTCAGAACACTCAGATGAACAATTGTTTATCAATGATTGCATAAGATGTACACGATATTGGATCTGCTTATTACAGCTGATGAAAAAAAGACTTCATAGCCAAACATACAGAATGCTTCTCATCTTGGATGAAAAATGGCACAGAGTAAGCTTGCTGGTCGACACACATCAAGCAATTCCTTAGTGTTAAAACTTTATATTTCGTGTGGCATTTTCAGAGTTGGTGACAAAAAGTATTTTGTTTAAAACATGTTTAAATAAAGATCAATGACTGGCGTGCATCTGTGAGAATCAGTCACCAACATGAAACATCGATAATTAAAACTTATTTGACACTGAGGAAATATTGGATATTAATACGTTGTTTTTTTTTCAGAATGGTACTTACACAAAAAAGATTGGGTGTGTTGCCAGTTAACAAGATTTTAAACAGAAATAACAGCTGTCCTACCGGTGGGAACTGTGGCATTTGTTAAGATCAAATAGAAAATTAACAATGTATCTTGTTATGTATCCACTCTACGCTGATTTAAGAAAAAAGATTTCTTTCAAAATCCTTTGTTGCAATTATTACAAAATGCATGTAAAAAAATGCGACACAAGAGAAGAGAATAGGTCAAAATTGTTTTTCATGTTTTAACAGAAGAGAACTGTATGGTTACAATTAGTCGTATCGTGCTTGTACAGCTTGGAATTTGTAAGGTCATAATTGAATCATACCGTCTGCATGTACAATTTACATATGATAAAGTTTCGGAATGAATGTGTTCATGCTTAAAAATTTTGAATATCAGTCAGATCAGTTATAATGGAAGAGATGACAATATCCTATCTTATAACTCAAGCCCTTAATACTTTAAATGTCCGACAATAATTATATGTTTGTGGTCGAAGCCGAAGTACAGTAAATTATTTTTAGTCTCAAGTCTGATCTCTGTGTGTCTCCGTGTCTCTGTGTCTCCGTCTGTCTGTCTGTCTGTCTGTCTGTCTATTTTTGTCTGTCTGTCTGTTTGTCTGTGTCTGTCTCCCAAGTTTTATGAAGGATTTGACCAATTTTTACTGTCTTGCTGTCGGATTGCCTGAAATCTGTTTGATTTTATTTTCTAGGCTCAGACAAAAGTGTTAAATTTGACCCAACGTCTTTTTTCCTCTCCTACTGATAGCAAGAACCGGCACAGCAGATGCTTCCCCAAACTGATGAAAGCCGTGTCTAATCGTGCCACACATGAGGCAGCCAAGAGCACACCAACGGACTCGGAGGGCAGACAGTGTGAAGGCATGATTCCAGCGTTCGTCCACCAGTCTGGCGCCAGTTCATTTTTGGTCTTTCCCTCCTTCGCTGTGCTCCGGTCTTCTGGTTCAGAACTTGGTTGGCAGGTCTGGAGGACGGTAGACTAGCGATGTGGCTCAACCGGCTCAGTTGACATTAATTTTTGTGGATGATTGTTGGTAGCTGGAAGCTCCTTGCTTCTTGACCTTACTTCATCGTTTGTCACAAAGTCTTTCCATTTAATATTTAAGATATTGCCTTCGAACCTTATATCAAAAGAGTTAGCTTCTGTTCATAACTGTACAGCAAAGTCTGACAGAACGTTGGGGTTGTAGAAGTGCAATTTTAGGCTGAGGGAGGTTTTCTTGCAATTTTAGGTTGAGGGAGGCTTTCTTGTAATTTCAGGTTGAGGGAGGTGTTTTTGCAATTTTAGGTAGAGGGAGGTGTTCTTGCAATTTTAGGTTGAGGGAGGTTTTCTTGCAATTTTAGGCTGAGGGAGGTTTTCTTGCAATTTTAGGTCGAGGGAGGTGTTCTTACAATTTTAGGTTGAGGGAGGTTTTCTTGCAATTTTAGGTCGAGGGAGGTGTTCTTGCAATTTTAGGTCGAGGGAGGTTTTCTTGCAATTTTAGGCTGAGGGAGGTTTTCTTTGCAATTTTAGGTCGAGGGAGGTGTTCTTGCAATTTTAGGTTGAGGGAGGTTTTCTTGTAATTTCAGGTTGAGGGAGGCGTTCTTGTAATTTTAGGTTGAGGGAGGTGTTCTTGCAATTTTAGGTTGAGGGAGGCTTTCTTGCAATTTTAGGTTGAGGGAGGCTTTCTTGTAATTTCAGGTTGAGGGAGGTTTTCTTGCAATTTTAGGTCGAGGGAGGTGTTCTTGCAATTTTAGGTTGAGGGAGGTTTTCTTGTAATTTCAGGTTGAGGGAGGCGTTCTTGTAATTTTAGGTTGAGGGAGGTGTTCTTGCAATTTTAGGTTGAGGGAGGCTTTCTTGCAATTTTAGGTTGAGGGAGGCTTTCTTGCAATTTTAGGTTGAAGGAGGCTTTCTTGTAATTTCAGGTTGAGGGAGGTGTTCTTGCAATTTTAGGTCGAGGGAGATGTTCTTGCAATTTTACATTGAGGGAGGTGTTCTTGTAATTTCAGGTTGAGGGAGGCGTTCTTATAATTTTAGGTTGAGGGAGGTGTTCTTGCAATTTTAGGTTGAGGGAGGTGTTCTTGCTGTTACAGATATTTGACAGCTTGTGAATGTTGTCGTTACTTCCTTCTTGAGACAGCTCATTTCTTCAGACTTGTTGCTTGAACTGTAGCACGGGGTGCACGTGCGCGTGCACGCGCGTGCGTATGTAATCTGTGATGTTGTGTCTGGTGTATTTCTAGATGATTATCAATTTTCTTCATTTGCGCAATATGTGATACGTTTCGTTTTTTTGTGGACAGTTTTCTGTTACAGCCATTTGAACAAAATGTGATTTTCATGACGATATTTGTGGACACATCTTTGTGTAGAATGTGATATATGCTCACATCTTTGTGTAGAATGTGATATATGCTCACATCTTTGTGTAGAATGTGATATATGCTCACATCTTTGTGTAGAATGTGATATATGCTCACCTTTGTGTAGAATGTGATATATGCTCACATCTTTGTGTAGAATGTGATATATGCTCACCTTTGTGTAGAATGTGATATATGCTCACCTTTGTGTAGAATGTGATATATGCTCACATCTTTGTGTTGAATGTGATATAATAATAATAATACCTAGGACTTATAAAGCGCACTAAGCCACTGGATCTAGGCGCTGGGGAATGGGGGATATAATAGGAAGTCAGTAAATACAAGACTACACAACAACTTACACATCATCAAATGACAATCAAATACATACATACATCATAATCACATAACATAATGATTTACATTCGCAATCTTCAAAATATGCATACCACGCAATTCAATCAAATATCAGATTCATTCCAATTAAACACTTTTCACTCAGTTACTCCATATAAACTATTATTCCACCCCTTCCCTACTACCCCCCACCCCCACGCGCATACACAAAATCCAATTACACATATCAGCCAGCCGACAAGGTGATGTGGGGAAAAGTGATCAGATGTCGAAATACTGCTGGAAAAGGTGTGTTTTTAAGTTTGACTTGAAAGAAGAAATGGACGGAGAGTGGCGTAATTTCTTGGGAAGAGAGTTCCAAAACTGGGGACCGAAATGCGAAAGTGAGCGAAAGCCATGAGATTTGCGGTTATACTGTATCTGCCTGAGGAGTCTTGAATCAGAGGAAGAGCGGAGAGACCGAGATGGAGTATACAAGTGCAGAATATCAGAAATATACTCAGGAGCAGAACCAGAGATAGAATTGAAGCAGATGCAAGCAGTCTTGTACTTAATTCTCTGAGATATTGGTAACCAGTGCAGTTGGTGAAGCAAAGGAGTGCAAGGTTGTTGACGGGATGCCTTAAGAATAAGGCGTGCAGCTGAATTTTGAACTTTCTGCATAGGATAGAGAACAGTGTTCGGGCAGCCCATGAGGAGAGAGTTACAGTAGTCAAGTCTCGACAGAATACAGGAAGTGACAAGAATCTTGGTGGCATCTACACTGAGAAAGTTTCTGATAGATCCAATCCTTTTCAATTCAAAATAAGAAAGCTGGCAGACTTTGGAAACGTGATCTTTCATGGAGAGAGAAGAGTCAAGAATGAAACCTAAGTTCCTAGCTTTTGGACAGAAAGAGATGTCAGAAGAGCCAACAGTGATAGAAGTTGGAAGTGGAGGATTATAGTCTGAAGAACCAGAAAACAGAAGAGCTTCAGTCTTACTGTCATTAAGTTTTAACATGTTGTCAGTCATCCATGTCTTTACATCATCCGTGCATGTCTGTAGTGTCTGTATGGTACTGTCAATGTCTGCAGGTTTGCATGCCTGTTGAAGCTGTGTGTCGTCTGCAAAAAGCTGGTGACTAACTCCATGGCGCTCAATGACCTCAGACAGGGGGGTGGTATACAAGACAAACAGAACTGGCCCTAGCACCGAGCCTTGCGGAACACCAAAATCAAGAGGAAGTGATAAAGAATTATGACCATCGACCGATACATACTGTTTTCGATTTAGCAGATACGAATGAAACCACTGGAGGGCTGTGGAACAGATGCCAAAAACGTTTTGAAGTCGCGAAATGAGAATTTTGTGGTCGATGGTGTCGAAAGCAGCGGAGTTGTCCAAGAGCAAAAGAACAGAGAGTTTGTTTTCGTCAAGAGCAGACAGAATATCGTTTACAACACGAAGTAGGACGGTCTCAGTGCTATGGCCAGCACGGTAGGCTGACTGAAAACGGTTACACAGGTTGTTGGCTTCCAGATGACCAAGAAGCTGACTCAGCACGACCTTTTCTAAAACTTTAGATAAAAAAGGTAAATTTGATACAGGCCTGTAATTGCTCAGTACGTTTTTGTCCAGAGAAGGCTTTTTCAGCAAAGGTCTAATGACTGCTGTCTTGAAATCACATCTTTGTGTTGAATGTGATATATGCTCACATCTTTGTGTTGAATGTGATATATGCTCACATCTTTGTGTTGAATGTGATATGTGCTCACATCTTTATGTTGAATGTGATATATGCTCACATATTTGTGTTGAATGTGATATGCTCACAT
>JAPXFY010000016.1:11959813-11969813 GCA_030674185.1 Monoplex corrugatus | reverse complement strand
AATACCTGGGAACGATCACTTCACCAGACGTCAGATGCACATTAGAGATAGCCAGCAGAATCGGCCAAGCCAAAACAGCATTCAAGAAGATGAAAAGCATTCTTACCAACAAATGCCTATCAATTAACATCAGGAGGAGAGTTCTTGAATGCTATATAGAACCTATAATTTTATACGGTTGTGAGGCGTGGACAGTCAACTAGCAAAGCCAGAACAGGATTGAGGCAGGCGAGATGTGGTTTCTGAGAAGAATGTTGAGAGTTCCATGGACAGCAAAGAAAACAAACGAGACAGTCTTGATGGAGGCAGACACAAGAAGATCATTCATAAGGAAGATTAGGAAAAGACAGGCAACATTCATAGGTCATTTTATGAGGAAAGGGGAATTGGAGCACCTGGTCACAACCGGAAAGTTGGAGGGAAGGAGAGCACCAGGTAGACCAGGGAGAAGATATTGAACGGACTTGCAGAGTGGCTGAAGACAAAGAGGATGGAAGATGTACTTGAGGCAACAAGGGATAGAAACAGATGGAAGGCCATGGTCGCCAACGCCATGGAGCAAGGCACTTGATGATGATGAGGAGGATGGGGCGAGCTGATAGCAGCTATTGTTTGCCTTTTATGCCCTGGTCTCAATGTCTCTTTTCAGCCTTCCAGTTTCAAATTCAGTTTCGATTTCTCAAGATGACGTCTCGGCGCTCGAAATGAATTCTATATGCACCAACGTCATAGGTGCCACGCGATGGAGAAGATCCAGAATGATCACGACACAAGCCTTAAAGCCTGCACATAAACCCATGTCCTGGCCAGGTCCTGAGGTCCTACCTAGATAGTTCCATAACCCTGGGGTCATAGGGGAGTGAGGTGGCAGAAACTTCAACTTTTCCCGGGGCAGCATTACAAGGGCAGCGCCCATCCCCTCTCCCTCGCTTCAAATTCATATTCATATTCACATTTTTTTAACCAATACTTCAGAACGGCAAGAAGGCTAATTTGTCAGCCTTCCATCTTCAATGAAGATGCTTACAACAACTTTTGTAAAAGGTATAATCTATCTTTTGTCGCTGCAAGTACACCTCCTACCCTCTCTGTCCTCAGCCACCCTGCAAGCCCGTCCAATATTTTCTCCCTGGGTCTACCTGGTATTCTCTTTCCCTCCAGCTTTCCAGTTGTGACCAGCTGCTCTAATTTCTCTTTCCTCATAAAGTGTCCTGTAAATGTTGCTTGTCTTTTCCTAATATTCTTTATTAATGATCTTCTTGTGTCTGCCTCTTTCAAGACTGTCTGGTTTGTTTTCTTTGCTGTCCATAGAACTCTCAACATTCTTCTTAAAAACCAAATATCAGTTGCCTCAGTTTTGTTCTGACTTTGCTTGTTGACTGTCCACGCCTCACAACCGTACAACAGTATCCGTTCTACATATCACTCAAGAACTCTCTTCCTGATGTTTAATGATAGGCATTTGTTGGTAAGAACGCTTTTCATCTTCTTGAATGCTGTTTTCGTTTGGCCGATTCTGCTGGCTATTTCTGATGTGCATCTGCCGTCTGGTGAAATGATCGTTCCCAGATATCGAAACTTCTCAACCTGTCTCAAGGTTGTGCCGTTTGCTGTTATTTTGACCATTCCCAGATATTTTAACTTATCAACGTAAAAATGATATGTGCCTTTTTGTTTTTAATATATGCGAATTAAGAATCATTCTGGTCTTTAAGTAAGCGTTCTCATGTCACTGTGTTCGGAAAACAAATTGTACTCGTCAATAAAAACCACTCAAAATTCAGTAATGACAAATATAGAAAGATCCTTTAAACTTTGCTTATTGTTCATCTGTACATGATATTATGGAGGTGAATAGTGTAGTGATACTTATGTTGCTTATGTGCTGACAAATAATAATACTTTTGCTTATGTGAGTGGAAACATGCACGAGATTCTTCAGTGCTTTGGCACATTGTAATTTACTGTAGTTTTGCATTTTTGTTGACAAAAACTGATTTGATTGATTGTGTGTTGCAGAAAGGTTGAAGGTATGTACATGTTAACGAGACGTGTCAGTGATTTTTGGCAGTGAGAACTTTATCTTAGTCTGTAATATCATCGTATAACAATCCTGTTTGATGTCGTTAGTATGCTGTTTTTGTGGTTTTTTTGTTGCGCTTAACAGCTGAAAAGATTGAGATGTTAACAAAAGTCGGTTGGCACCACTTTGTAACTGTGTGTTCCAGAATAATTGAGAGTTGTGGGGTTTTTTCCTGTTTCCTACTGGCTTGTGGCAAAATGTTTCACTGGAGGTTGTTCTGTGATAGAGCCTTGTAGAGGAGAAATCAAAAATACGATTTAAACTTTGCTTGTTGTTGATCTCTTCATGATATTATACTGTTGTAGCATCTCTCTTCTACTGTACAAAAACTTATTTACAATTTCATTATTCATACTGTATTTACTCTCCAAACATTCCGTCCATTGTAAAATCTAAGCCTCTGGCTAAAGATGTGAATAAACTGCTTAACGCACGTCTTCCCGTTATGCTGGTGATAGGGAATTTATTCTTGCAGATGACAGAGTTTTATTTGAAAGCTGTATAGAAACACTACAATATTTTGAATCAAAATATTGATTATTCAGTTTCATTTAAAAAATGTGTAGAAACATTACAATATTTTGAATCAAAATCTTGATTAATCATAAACACCACAAAAACTAGTGCACATTGCAAAAGAAGAAAGAATTTCATTGTCTGTGCAACATCTGTGGATTAACTGGAATCCAGCAAAACCTGAAATCCTCAGAAAATGGCAAAGGGAAGAAGAGGAGAACAGCTGGCAGCTAGCGTTTTCTAAATGGGAGATAATCGTTTTTGAAGTAGTTACCCCCTTCGCCGTATTGGAAGTATATTTTGTAATGACTATGGTTATTGTTTTAAACCGGCGCTGGTTGGCGTGAAATCGTTCATAACTGAATGTCGAATAAGCACTATATTACTGACGTTTCTAGCAGGTCCAGAGGCATTTGTCACATCACTGTATATTCATAAATATTGTTTTCCTTCGATATGGTAATCTGGGGCATAGAAGGCGTCTGCACGGTTAAAGGGATGTCAAAATACATCCTCGATCCGGCATGGCTCAAATTCTTTGTCATGAGAAATAAATGTCCATAGCTTCGGGAGCTGTAAGCATTTCAACGCGTTGAGGCGTTTACAATGTGCCATGGAACCCATGTATTTTGTGCTACGATTTGTTTCATTATGTATGTATTATCATACGTCAATTATGACGAATCAGTTTGCCGTATACGTGGTCGTATTGAGTTCCTCAGCTGATATATTGTAATCTGGACATGTTCATTGTGATCTATTAAAATAATCAACTATCCATGTACAGGCTGGTTGGCAAGAGTATCTACATTTTGTTGGTATGCTTTTTTCCTCCAAAATGTGGAAGGGGAGTAGTTACTAAGTTAACGATTCACCGTTTGTTTTGCAAGATGACGCTTACAGCCTGCAGGACCAGCCTAAGTTGCTAGTCAGGGTGCCTGACCCACCATGATGTGAAGATTTGGGGGATGCTAGCAGCACCATCCAGACCATTCCAGCTGTTCTGGGGTCACTCTAGTAACGTGTGTTAACGCCCTATTGGTATACTCAGCCCTATCGGTATATTTCGTTGGAAACAGCATGCACAACACCATCATCATCATCAAGTGCCTTGCCACAAGGTGTTGGCGATCATGGCCCTCCATATGCATCTGTCCCTTCATGCACAACAATATTTTACGAAATCTAAAGCTTATCGTTTCAGCATGTGCTTCTGAAAATTATGAATGAGTGCACAATAAAATTAAAAGGTCATGATTAAGTTAAAAATGCACTTATTTAAAATTCCTGGGTATAATTTGGATTCCCTATCCCGACCTACTTTCGATTTCGTTTGCTTTTACAGCGAACGGTGATAAATGATTTTGCACTCCCAACAAATTATTCAAAGCCATTTCATCATTTCAGTAGACAGTCCTATTTCGATCTAATGCACACTAAAGAAAATATCTTATAAATTCATTCTATATGAACAAGTTTGTGATGTTTCTAAGGCATGTGCACAAAATGTAAAGTGATATGTTTTAATTTTTGCATGGCTGTGCGTGTTGGCTGACCACCGGTGCCAGTGATGAGATACATGTAACGGTTGCCAGTGCTCCTTGGGAAAAGTTGTTAGTCGGGATGTGTGGGATGGAAAACACCTCCTTCCATACCAATAGGGCTGAGTATACCCATGTCAGACGAATTAGGTTCTCAGATAAGCCCATGTCAGAGTAACCAGGTTCTCGGACAAACCCATGTCCGAATAACCAGATTCTCAGACAGACCCATGTCAGAATAACCAGGTTATTGGACAAGTCTATTTCAGAATAACCAGGTTCTCGGACCAGCCCATGTCAGAATAACTAGGTTCTCAGATAAGTCCATGTCAGAGTAACCAGGTTCTTGGACAGACCCATGTCAGAATAACCGGGTTATTGGACAAGCCCATGTCAGAATAACAATGTTCTCAGACTAGCCCATGTCAGAATAACTAGGTTGTTGGACAAGTCCATATCTGAGTAACCAGGTTCTCGGACACGTCCATGTCTGAGTAACCAGGTTCTTGGACAAACCCATGTCAGAATGACCAGATTCTCAAACAAGTCCATATCTGAATAACCAGATTCTTAGACAAGCCCATGTCAGAATAACCAGGTTCTGGAATAACCAGGTTCTGGGACAAGCCCATGTCAGAATAACCAGGTTCTCAGACTCACCCATGTCAGTATAACCAGGTTCTCGGACAAGCCAATATCAGAATAACAAGGTGTGGGAAAAGCCCATGTCCGAATAACCAGGTTGTGGGACAAGCCCATGTCCGAATAACTAGATTCTCAGACAAGCCCATGTCCGAATAACTAGATTCTCAGACAAGCCCATGTCTGAATAACTAGATTCTCAGACAAGCCCATGGCTGAATAACTAGATTCTCAGACTAGCCCATGTCAGAATTACCAGATTCTCAGACAAGCCCTTGTCAGAATGACCTGATTCTCAGACAAGCCCATGTCAGAATTACCAGATTCTCAGACAAGCCGATATCAGAATAACCAGATTCTCAGACAAACCCATGTCAGAACAACCAGGTTCTGGGACAATCCCATGTCAGAATAACCAGGTCCTCGGAAATCCACCAACCAAGCGTTGACAGTTTTGAATTATTCACACGAGGAAATTAATGAATTATGATTGAGCTGTGTTTACGTGTGTGTACATTGCCAATACCGTGAGCTGAGTTAACCCTTTCACTCCCTCACCCTGTCCACCAGCATCCTGCATCGTCAACTATTCTAGTAAAGCAAAAGCTTAACCCTTTGCTTCCCTCATTCTATCCACCAGCTACCAGCTTCCAGTTATTCTGACATGGGCTTGTCCCAGAACCTGGTTAGTCTGAAGCTGGTGGATAGAGTAAGGGAGTCAAATGGTTAAGTTTTTGCAGTTGATGGATAAGGTGTGGGAGTCAAAAGGTTAAAAACAGACAGTTCCTATTGAGAAAACGTTGTACTTGTGCTTGAAAAATTCGAAAAAAAATGTATTCAGTGATCATCATCATCATCATCATCATCATCATCATCATCAGGTGCCTTGCCGCATGGCGTTGGTGATCATGGACTTCCATCTATCTCTGTCTCTGTCTCTGTTGCCTCAAGCATCTCTTCCAGCCTATTTGTCCCCAGCCACTCTGCAAGTCCGTCTAGTGTCTTCTCCCTGAGTCTACCTGGTGCTCTCTTTCCCTCCAGCTTTCCCGTTGTGACCAGGTGCTCCAATTCCCCTTTCCTCATGAAATGGCCTATAAATGTTGCCTATCTTTTCCTAATCTTCCTTATGATCTTCCTGTGTCTGCCTCCATCAAAACTGTCTCATTTGTTTTCTTTGCTGTCCATGGAACTCTCAACATTCTTCTTAGAAACCACATCAGTCTTGGCTTTGCTTGTTGACTGTCCATGCCTCACAACTGTATAACAGTATTGATTCTATATAACATTCAAGAACTCAGTGGTCATCAGCTCTGATAATACATTTTTTCCCCCTGTAAGGGTGTATCAATGCAAGCTCCTTGATGTTGCACTGGTGTCTAACGTATGATTGTAGAGGAAGTTGTTCAACAGTCGTAAGTCCTGGTAATATAATATTCCTTGCAAGAGTATATCAGAGCCACCACCTTGCTGTTGCATTATTTACTCGACGTATGCTTATTGAGGAGTTATTTAACCCTTTCACTCCCTAACCCTGTTCAACAGCATCCTACATTGTCTACAATGCTAGCAAAGCAAAAACTAACACTTTGGCTTCCTCACCCTATCCAACAGCTTCCTGCAGGATGCCGGAGGGTAGGGAGAGGGAGTAAAAAATTTTAAGTTTTTGTAGTTAGTGATTAGGGTGTGGGAGTCAAAGGGTTAAGAATCGTAAGGTCTGGTAATATAATTCCCTCTTTGTCACCGATTTTGCTGGTATATTCAGGTTCTGCTGTGAGTGTGGTTGTATATTTCCCTGATTAATTTCTGGACTGGAAAATTATTGAATAAAAAAATTGTTATTTTACCTCTGGACATCGGGGGCATATGGTGTCTGAATGCCAAGTATGATCTTGGAGTTGCTTGTGAGCTTGCATGCGTACGCTCATGCACACGCACGCACACACACAGAGAAACACATACACACAAACACACACACAAACACACACACACACACAGACACACACATACATACATACACACACACACACACAGAACAGAGACAGAGAGACAGGAAGAGAGAGAGGGACAGAGAGAGAGAGGGAGAGAGAGGGAGAGAGAGAGAGTTGGGCGACTGACATCAAAGACTGGACCAACCTCAGCATGTGTAAACAGCTTGCTGCTACACTGCACACAGTGGAATGGAGGATGCTGTCTGTTGAGGTGTATCATCAACTACTTCCCAGCAACTACCGTTGGTGACAAGATCACAAGAAGAAGAAGAAGAATGCGAAGAAGAAGAATGCGGAAGAAGAAGAAGAAGAAGAAGAAGAAGAAGAAGAAGAAGAAGAAGAAGAAAAAAAAAGAAAAAAAGAAAAAGAAGAAGAAGAAGAAGAAGAAGAAGAAGAAGAAGAAGAAGAACAACAACAACAACAACAACAACACTAACAATATTAACAAGAGCAAGAACAAGAAGAACACGAAGAACAAGAACAAGAAGAACAAGAACAAGAACAAGAACAAGAACAAGAAAGGTATATTAACCAGTTGCCGTGGTGTAATGGTTAACGCAACTGAATACCGACTGGAAGGTTTTTGGGTTCGAATCTCCATCAGTCCCTTAAAAAATCATTGTGGGATTTTTCGGCTCTGACCGGCTCCTATCCAGAGTTGGGTGTGCTATGGGCTCATTGGGAAGACTGGAACCACACAGTTGAGTCTCATCCACTTCCCGGATGTGTCATTGGGAGTGTTGCTCAAATCTTCTGACCAACACCGCAAGTATCTGTATCTCTTGGGCCTGGTTGACCCCAGGATATAATATTATGATGGTAAACGTAGAGTACAACCCTGTCACACAGTCTCAATCCGAGATGGAACTTGATAGCATCATGATTATCATCCACATCGACATCATCATGATTATCAATGGTGCTGATCAGACAAAGGATACACCAAACAGATCAATTAGATGAGCACGTGTTTCATCAGTCATCATGTCAGTATGTGAATACAACCTTGTCAAGTATAAAATACTGTTCCTCTGCACAACAATGCCTTGTATCTTGGCTTTTGGCAGAATATGGTTGTCAATAGTCCTGCAATAGTCACATGAAAATAGGGACTAATTCTATAGTGGTTATTACATTCAAACCTCAGTCCCATCTTTACAATGATGGCCGCCACGCTAAGTGCTACACATCTTGTGAGATAGTACATCGTTTAGATCAAAACATACTTTCTCGCTGTGCGAATTCTGCAAATCTAGCGCGGTACTCAATAGACTCGAGCTAGAATCTAAAGAAAATAAGAGACACTAAAGTCTACGCTTACTGCAAATGACAATGAATAATAAAGTGATAAAAATCCAGAACTTACTACAGTGAAGTTGATTACCTCTGGTGAGACCGAGAGTGGCGGCAGGAAAGGACACCTCTGGTGAGACTGAGAGTGGCGGTGGAAAATGACGAGCTATGAGTTGAGTTGAATTGAGTTAGTTTTAAAGTCCTACCACTCTTAGAGTATATGAGGACTAGCGAAAAAAATTTTTTGAAGAAGACTTCAATAATTTTAATGCATTGTGAGAAACCAATGCTTTGTTCGGTTCTCCGATCCACCCTGGTCATACTTTCAAACCTTTCAGATAACAAGGTCTGATTGGTTGTTCTCACCTACCCAATCAATCAACACTTGGGGCGTGGCGAAAAGTCAACTCTGAAATTAATGGAGGTCTAATTAATGGAGGTCTTACATAAGTGCAGTGCCTCGGTACACACAACCGGCATACTCGTCTGGTGGTTTTGTTGGTGGCTATTGACTATTACGCCACAAACACCGAAGGGCGGCATGAAACAAAGACAGTCCGCCCCCCCCCCCCACCCCCCCCCCCCCGGCTCCATACAACCGCAACATAACCTGCGGTCATTGTACGTGGGTTTCCGCGGGTCACGCAATGGCTATTATGCTATTATGACGGTGGTTGTATTACAATTGGCTGAGGGCGGCATACATTAGTGACGGCCAGACTGAAGATGACGACAAACTCTGTCAAGGCCCAGCTTTAGAGTAGCCTACATGTACACATTGTAGATCTGCTAATAATAGTTTAGCAGTGTGTTATCTATATGCGTCATGTACTGGTTAGATCTTTGGAATGTTCAATGCATAGCTATGGGTAGGCAGAGGCTGTGAGATAACAGTACAATTTGACCAAGAGAACGCAAGGCGTTTTTGATCTAGGCAAGCACGCTACACGGTGTTGCCTTTGAGCATTGTAGGTAAATGGGAAAGATCGTAACAGAGCAAGGCACTCTGTTACATACACAAAATGCAAAAATCTTTAAAAAAAGCAAGAAAAAAAAAAAGCAGTTAAAATCATGAATATTTAAAGCTGAAAAAAGACATTTCAGCAGTATACCTGTGCGTCAAAAAGTTTAAAGAAAATGTCTGGCAAATTACACCGAGTTTAATCTTCCTCAGCGCATTCAAAATCTCAGTATTTTTTTGTTTTTTGCCTGTAATTCTTTCTTCCGCCATTGCTGTAATAAAGCTGTATCTGGTTGAAAATGTGTGGTCTACACACTTAAAGGAGTTCACCACTTGCAAAGAATTCCCCTTCTGAAAAACACTTTTCTTTCTTAAATGTTTTATTTTTGACTTATATAAATCTAGTGTTTCTTAAAAGTGTTATTATATCAACAAGGTTTTGTTGGTCCCTTTGATTTTTTGCAGTCAGCATGGTGTCATCTGCGTAACGAATGTTGTTTATCATTTTTCCTCCAACCTTTATTCCAATGCATTCTTCTAGGTTTCTCATGATGATTTCGCTGTAAAGTGAAAACAAATCTATTCGTTTGTCTTTATGAATTTGAATCCAGAAGTCGTTTGGAATATTTACCACTTATAACAAAGCATGTCGGTAGCTATCATTTTGGGTGCAATCTTAAATTTTTTTTTTTGTCAACAAAACCTGATATTCCTTTCTTACTTTTGCACAATCAGCATAATCTTCTTTGGACTTCGTGTAGTGTCTCAAACATCTTTTTATGTCCTTTTCCTTAGCACAACATTCTGCATCAAGTCATCAAGCTTTATGTCTTCTCATCCAGTCTCGTGTAATCGTCTTTTTTTACAGTCTCGGCAGCAACAATTAACGATTCGATGAACAATTCTAATGACTCCTCTGAATTTGTAGCAGTCGTAGGCCTAAGGCTTTTATAAGATCAATCTGAAATATTTGAGA
>JAPXFY010000016.1:11927313-11954813 GCA_030674185.1 Monoplex corrugatus | reverse complement strand
AAGAAATAAATTTAAAGTAGTAACTGCACTAACACACAGTAACAAAATAGGAATTAGTTAATCAAGAAGAACACCAAACAATAAGAAATTGAAGTAAAGTTAATCATGAATAACTGCATTTACAGACATAATAAAATAAAAAAAATACTAATGAATAACAACTTAAAGAAACAATCACAAAGTAAAAAAAAAAATTAATCAAGAATAAAACCTCTTACAGATGTAAACAAAAGAAAAACAGTTAAGCAAGAATAACAAGAAACAACAAGAAAATGAAGAATAGGTAATCATGAATAACATTATTGACCCTTTGAGACCTGTCCACCAGCATCCTCCTTTGTCATCCATGCTAGCAAAGCAAAACCTTAACCCTTTGATTCCCTTACTCTGTCCACCACCATCATGCAGGAAGCTGGTGGATAGAGTGAAGAAGTCAAAAGGGTTAAGTTTTTGCAGTTGGTGGATAGGGTGCGGGAGTCAAAGAGTTAACAGACTGTAAAAAAATATAATAAGTTAATCATGAATAACAATAGTAACAGACAACAACAAATTTTTTTAAAAAAAAGGTGAATCAAGAATAACACTAACAATAACAAAATAGAAGTAGTTAATCAAGAATAACAACAATAATACTTAAAAGACAATAAGAAAATTAAAAAATGAAATAAATAGAAAATAGTTAAACAAGAATAACTACAACTATACAGTGAAAAGTGGTTAATCAAGAATAACAAGAATTTCTTAGAAATAATAACACAATGAAAAATTGTTACTGAGGAATAACTAACTTATGATGTCAACAAAATATAATCAAAAATTGCTATTTCTATGAGAACACCTTGTCAGAAAGCATACGTAAGTAAAAAAGACTATAAATAATAAAATTAACATCAAACATGTCTTTGATGTAAACACACACACACACACACACACACACACACACACACACACACACACACACACACACACACACACACACACACACACACACACACACACACACACACACACACAAACATTATATCTTTGACAGATGCCACTAACAGATCTCATTGCTATGCTTGTTTCTGTTGATTAAATACATCTCTTGTGCAAGTTGTTTTCAAACTTCTAGAAGCAGAATTATGTAGTCATTAAAACCATTCTGAATAATTTGATAAATTGACCCTTTGTCTGTGCTGTAAGCTGAATCCTGTTGTAATCTGCTGTACTATTTCTGAAATAGCTCTGTCCATTGATACACTTGCAACCACAGCTGTGACAATGACATACAGGACTTTATCAGCGTAATCTGATTATTGCTGAAATGGCTCTGTCCTTTGAGACACTTGCAAACACAGCTGCGACATACAAGACTTTATCAGTCATTTTCTGACTCCTTTGTGGTTGGTGTGTTTGACAGGATGATATTTTTTAACCCTTTGACTCCCTTACTCTGTCCATCGAGCATCTTGCGTCATCATCAGTGACAGCAAAGCAAATGCTTAACCCTTCGGCTTCCCACACCTGCCCACCAGCTTCCCGCAGGAAGCCAGTGGATAGGGTGAGTAAGTCAGTGTTAAGTTTTTGCAGCAGGTGGATAGGGTGCGAAAGTCAAAGGGTTAATAAATCACTCTTCATGTCTGTTTTGTCATGATTTAAATTCATGTGTTTGTCAGTAGCCATGTACCCACTTAAACTGCTGTTATGACGTAAATAGCCGGCAGTAGCTTGTTACAATAAATGAATAATGCTTCTGTTTCGTACTGTCCACTTTGGCGTTTGTGTAGACACTGACCAACAGCATCTGATTAAACATCAGTGTGTGGATTTTAGAGTTTGTTCAATGGAATCATGGCACTCAGACAATTCCATACGTGCTCCACCCAAAACTGCCAGCCATTATCTGGTAGGCTGCCTGAACCTGTGCAGTGCTCTGTGTCTGTAGTGTTATTATAGTGTTAAGGTTTGAAATCGGGAGGCAGAGAGAAAGACCTATGAAACACTAAGCTGACACCAACAGAATGATAGAGCCATTAAGATGGGCAGCAAACAGGCCAGTTTTTTAATGTTGTGGGCTGGGATTGAACTCAGGATATCAGATTATGAATCCATGGCTCTATCAAAAGTCTGAACATTAGAAATTGGTTACTACTTATTGACTTATTATTTTGCCACTTCATGTTTATCAGGAGTTACATGCTCACTTGAACACCTGTTTCAACACCCAGACAAATTCTGAACATTAGAAATTGGTTACTACTTGTTGAATTATTATTTTGCCACTTCACGTTTATCAGGAGTTACATGCTCACCTGAACACCTGTTTCGACGCCCAGACAAATTCTGAACATTAGAAATTGGTTTATTGACTTATATTATTTTGCCACTTCATGTTTATCAGGAGTTACATGCTCACCTTAACACCTCATTCGACACCCAGACCTTAGAGCAGCTTGTGGCTAGAAAAGCTGAGACCAGCAAGGAGGTGCTTACCTGGTCCCTCAGCATCAAGGACTACATAGATCTTGATGGGTATGTCTGTTTGTAGAAAATGTGTAAAGACTGGGACATTTAAAGTTGTGTTCCATAACCCTGAGATAGTAATGGAGTGAGGTAATAGAAATTTCATCTTGTTCTGAGGGCCAGCAGGGTGAGGGTGGTATCCATCAGCTATCCTACATTGCTTTACCTTCTCTAACCATAAATGAGGTCAGCCAGCCATTTATAGTTGGATGGACAGGTGGCCACATGCAGAAAGTAATGTCCATCAACAGTCCTATCTTGCTTTACCTTCTCCAACCATAAACAACCCCAGTGGGGATGCAGGGGGCTCTTTTAGTATAAATAGTATCCCCACCTTCTGGAAATCCTGTGCTAGAAATTTCCTCTTTTCTGTCACTCTTTGTTTCTGCCTTGTTCTTTTGCTTTCTGGCATTTCTACCCAATAAAATCTTACGTAGGATTGATGATTGGGTACATGCATTAAGTGCATTTTTGGTTCTAGGGAAGTGAGATATGCGGACGCAATTTCGGTAATTTAGGCCCGTTTTTATGTATGTTTTAGTGTCCTTAGGTATGCTTATATTTGTATTCAAGTGTATTATTTAATTTTAAATCCTCTGTGCAATGAATTGAAAGGAGTGGTCAATGCCAGGGGCATGTCCTTAGATTATGTGTGCAGTTGCATTGATATGTGTTGACGTTGTGTGTTTTGAAATCGTTACAGCCCTGATATGGTTCTATGCAGTCGGCTGGGCTTTAAACAACAATAACAAGAACAATAACAACCATAAATAAGGTCAGTCATCCATTCAAAGCTTGATGGACAGGTGGCTATGTGCAGAACGTTTATCTAGCCAGACCATAAAGTGTGCAGTCAGATTGAAGTTGTGTAAAGAAACCAGCATGGCATGACGGCCACACCCATGACCATTTGCTTTGTGGTTGTATTTCATCATAGGACATGACAGCCACACCCATGACCATTTGCTTTGTGGTTGTATTTCATCATAGGACATGACAGCCACACCCATGACCATTTGCTTTGTGGTTGTATTTCATCATAGGGCATGACATCCACACTCAGGACCACTTTGTTTGTGGCCTTTGAATCAAACCATCAGGACATGACAACCCATGCTCAGTTGGTATACAGAACATTGCTTTAAATGTGGCATTGTTCTTGTTGCTAACGTCTGCACAAGGCTTGGTTGTAACCAACAGTGAAAGGAAATGTGCTGTGCAGGAGCAACATTTGATTATTTAGACCATTTTTATGTATGTTTTAGGTCCTTTGTTCTCTTGACATTGGTACTCAGGTTTGCTTTTTGAAATCCACTGGTGATAAATCCGACAGAATGATCAATGCCAGGGGCATATCCTTTGATTATGTGCATGCATTGATAAGTGTACTTAATTTTCTTTTCCAGCTTTTTTTTTTCGAACCAGATGTGTACAATCTGAAATGGTTATATTCCTGATATAGTTCTGTGCAGTCCGCTGGGATTTAAATATGTCAGTGAATCACTCCAAAGAAATCTTATTTGTTGAAATTCTCTCCTTTTGCTATCTGCTATCCAGGGCTGCAGGTTTGACAAGTTCTGTTCTGAATGAAGTGATTGTCCCCTACTGTGGGAACAAACAGGACCATCCTTGTGGAGGTCCTAACCACTGTGTATGCTTTTAACTAATATTTATTTATCCATGTCCATAGTTTTGTCTGTGGCCATCACCTTGCCAAGGGATGGGGGGAGGGGGGAGGCATTTGAATCTTGTGATGGTTTGTCATTTCTGTAAGTTTGTGTGCCGATCAGATAAACATGCCTGGGAGGGGGTGGTGGTGGATGTATGTGTATGAGAAGGTGATTATGCATGCCTGTGTGGGGTATGCATGAAACATGAAATCCCCTCATGCAAAATAACAGCAAACGGCACAACCTTGAGACAGGTTGAAAAGTTTAAATATCTGGGAACGATCATTTCACCAGACGGCAGATGCACATCAGAGGTAGCCAGCAGAATAGGCCAAGCCAAAACAGCATTCAAGAAGATGAAAAGCATTATTACCAACAAATGCCTATCAATTAACATCAGGAAGAGAGTTCTTGAATGTTGTATAGAACTAGTACTGCTGTATGGTTGTGAGGCATGGACAGTCAACAAGCAAAGCCAGAACGAGATTGAGGCAGCCGAGATGTGGTTTCTAAGAAGAATGTTGAGAGTTCCATGGACAGCAAAGAAAACAAATGAGACAGTCTTGATGGAGTCAGACACAAGTAGATCACTCACAAGGAAGATTAGGAAAAGACAGGCAACATTAATTTTATAGGCCATTTTATGAGGAAGGGGGATTTGGATCACCTGGTCACAATGGGAAAGCTAGATGGAAAGAGAGCACCAGGTAGACCCAGGGAGAAGATACTAGACGGACTTGCAGAGTGGCTGGGGACAAGGAGGGTGGAAGAGATGCTTGGGGCAGCAAGAGATAGAGACAGATGGAAGTCCATGATTGCCAACGCCATGCGGCAGGACACATGATGATGATGATGATGTGTGGAATAGGGGTTGTGTGTGTGTTGGGGGGGGGGGGGGGGGGCTGTCAAAGTTTTTGATTACTTATTGCGATGTGAAACTTTTATGTCGTCCTCATACATACATTATCATATACATGCATGTGTGTTTTAGTGTGCTTAGTTAAAATTTGTATTCAGGTATGTTTTTTAAATCCCCTGTCAGGGGCATCTCTTTAGAATATGTCTCGAATGCATTCTTATGTGTACTTAATTTTCTTTTCTATTTTTTTTCCAGATGAAGTATTGTATATGTTTTGAAACAGGTTATAGCCCTGATATCGCTCTACGCAGTCGGTTTGTCTTTAAAAAGTGAAATGAAATTCATGTGCGCCAGCATATGTGTGTGTGTGTGTGTGTGAGTCTCTGTGTGTGTGTGAGTCTGTGTGTGTGAGTGAGTCTGTGTGTGTGTGTGTGTGTGTGTGTGTGTGTGTGTGTGTGTGTGTGTGTGTGTGTAATATATGGCATTGACAAACTTGAAGACCAAATTTTCTTGCTGTTTTGGAAAGGATAAAGTTGAAAAAATTGAGTGATGTGTTTGTGCATGTGTGTGTGTGTGGTCTTTGTGTCTGTGTGTGTGTGAGTGTGTTGTGTGTGTGTGTGTGAGTGTGTGAGTGTGTGTTGTGCGTGCGTGCGGTGTGTGTGGTGCATGTGTGTGTGTGTGTGTGTGTGTGTGTTAAGGTATGACATTGACAAGCTTGCAGACCAAATTGTCTTGCTGTTTTTGAAAGGCCTCACCTGTCACCTGTCACCTGTCGGGGTCACCAGGTTCATTGTTGGCCACTGCACTCTGTGACACTGCTATGCGCCTCTGAGTGGCTTTATCTGGACTTTTGTGGAAAACATCTCGAATATTTAGGCCACTAATGTTGGTTATGTTCTGGATGTATGAGATTGGAGGTCTGCCTTTCTTCCTTTTACCTTTGTTTTTCCTTGAAAAAAGCTGCCATGAGGTCTGGTGTGTTCTTGTTACGTGACACATGGCAAATGTATTTTAGTTTTCTCTTTTGGAAAGGACAAATAAAAAAACTGAGTGTGTGTGTGCGTGTGTGTGTGTGTGTGTGTGTGTGTGTGTGTGTGCACATGCATTTGAGTGTGTGTGTGTGTGTACGTGTGTGTGTGTGTGTGTGTGTGTGTGTGTGTGTGTGCATGCGTTGTGTGTGTGTGTGTGTGTTTGTATGTGTGTGTGTGTGTGTGTGTGTGTGCATACTTTTTTTTTCAACAAATCGATTGTATTTTATGCTTATGTGTAGAATGAAAGGAACTAGCTGTGAGACAGAACCAGTGTGACCTACTACTTGAGTAATCGATTGTTTGAACTAAAAATTGAAATTAGGGCTGAGGACATGTAGGCCTACATGCATTATTTCTCTTCTTAAAAATCTTGATTCCAATGTCATTGGCAGCGTGTTGAAGTCTCTTAACACTTAACTGTGATGACATTGTGGTGACAATGAATATGAGACAGGAGAAGGCAGTGGGGAGAAAGAAAAAGAGATTGAAAGAGAGACACAGAAAGAGAGAGAGAGAGGCGTTTGTAGTCTTTAACCCTTTGACTCCGGAACCCTAGCACCCTATCCACCAAATGCAAAAACTTAACCTATTGATTCCCTCACCGTATCCACTAGCTTCATGCAGGAACTTGGTGGATAGGGTGGGGGAGTCTAAGGATTAAGTTTTTGCTTTGCTGCACAATGTTATAATGATTTATAATGCAAGATGCTGATGGACAGGTTGCGGGAGTCAAAGGGTTAAAATTTGTTCATTTGTTTTTTTTTGTTCACAGGTGCTTCAATATCTTCAAACTGATTCACAAGGTTGTGGATGATGAAGAAGCCGTTTATAAGGTAACTTTCATTTTTTTGTTTTGCACCTGTCTTGTCTTGTTTTGATATATTGAATACAAATTCTGGTTCCATTTTTGTCTGTTTCTGGTTCCTTTTATTTTCTTAACCCTTTGACTTTCACACCCTATCCACCAACTGCAAAGACTTAACCCTTTGACTCCCTTACCCTATCCACCAGCTACTTGAATTCTCTTTTTTTCAGAAAGGCAAGAAGGCTCACTGGCCTTCAATGGAAGGGACCTTGGAAATGAACCTGTCTCTCCAATGTTTTATACCAGGGCAGCTGTGTGAATGCCCTGGTCATCATGACTTTCAACTGCCTTGGGATCTTTAGCATGTGCAGACCAGAAGGCACACAGGTCCAACACGTTTTTTGTCCCTTTCCAAAGGATTAGATGTTCAGTTTGATTTTCTGGTCAAACTGAGGAGAATTTAAGTCAAGGCCTCAACAGGGAATGAACCCTGGAACATTGAGTTTAGTTAATAGCAGGCGAATGTCTGAACCATTCTGCCACACTTCTGGTGGTGTCAGCTTAATGTTTCACAGGCCCCTTTCTCCTCTCACCTCCCTGTACCATCTTCATTACAGGACCTTGTCTGCATATAGGGTTTTGTTCGGCTCAAAGTTTGCCAGATGTTTTTAGGCAAATTTGGGTGGAGCGCATATGGATTTGTTTGAATGCAATGACTCCCACTGGAACAAACTCCAAACAGGTACACTCTCAAGCCATATCCATAAATTGGATGGAGAAGTCAACGGCAGGGGCGTCCCCGTAGATTATATGCACGAATGCATTGATAAGTGGACTTGATTTTCTTTTCCTTTTTGTCCAGTCGAAGTCTTGTGTGTGTTTTGAAAGAGTTATAGCCCTGATAATGCTGTACGCAGTCAGCTGGGATTTAAACAAAATAACAGTTGAACCTGATCCCTTGTTTCTTAGAATTTTTTTTAAGCACTGAAAAATGTTTTTCTTTTCAGCTGACAGTGGGTGTGATACGTAGCTTCGCAGCTGACAATGTCAAATACCTGGAACTTCGCTCAACACCTAAGGAAATTCCTCATACAGGCATGACGAGAGAGCTGTATGTTCACACCATGCTGCGAGCCATCCAGGACTGTCAGAAGGAGAATTTGGACATTGTGGTGTACCTGCTGCTCTCCATCGACCGGCGACTGGGTGTAGAGGTGGGCCAGTTGACAGTGGAGCTGGCTGACAAGTTTCGAAAGGAGACAGATGGCATCGTGATAGGTATCGACTTCAGTGGGGATCCTGCTGTAAGTTGTTGTCCTGATTTTGTTGTTGTTGGTGTCTTTTGGATTATATCAGTGGAGATCATACTGTTGTTGTTGTCCTGATTTTGTTGTTGTCTCTTGGATTTTGTCTGTTGGGATCCTACTGTATGTTGTTGTCCTGAATCTGTTGTTGTCTTGGATTTTATCAGTGTGGATCCTACTGTATGTTGTCCTGAATCTGTTGTTGTCTTGGATTTTATCATTGGGGATCCTACTGTATGTTGTCCTGAATCTGTTGTTGTCTCTCAGATTTTAGAAAATGGTTTTGTTTGTTTGTTTATTTTTGGTTTTACAAGGGAGTGTGCTGTGCACTTTGTTTGCTTTTCTGTTTATTTTTATGGAATGTTTCTGATTGTTTACTTTTGTTTGTTTGTTTTTTACTTCAAATTTGACAAGATTAACTGCTGACAGCCTCACCCTGTCCATCAGCTTCCTGCATTGTTTTGATGACCATGATAGCAAAATGAAAAAAGATTTATTTTTTTGGCAGGATCATCATACTTAGGGAGATTTTCTTCCTGCTCTTCTTTTTTTTTTGTCCCATTTTTTATGCCATCTTTGTGGCTACAAAGGCTGGCACAGTCTTTACAGTAGGATGATGATGATGGCAATGAGGGTGATAATTATGATGCTGTGGGATTTTTATTTAGGATTGAGACTGCTTGACAGGGTTGTACTGCCATAATATATCTTGATGTTAATTAGGCCCAGGAGATACAGACACCTGTTGCATTGGTCAGAAGATTTGAGCAACACCCTCACTGATACATCTGAAGTGGAGAAGACTCATCTGTGTGGTCCCAGTCTTCCCAATAAGCCCATAGCACGCTGAACTCTGGGCAGGAGCCGGTTGGAGCCGAAAATTCCCACAGTGCTTTTGAAGGGACTGATGGGAATACAAATCCACAACCCTCCAGTCGGCAGTCTGTTGCACTAACCTCTACACCATATAGCAACTGGTTAGCAAAGCAAAAACTTTAACTCTTCAATTCCGTGTCCTCTCTACCAGTTTCCTGTTGAAGGGAAGTAATCAGTAAACATGGTTTGGATTGAGAAATAATGTATACAGATGAGTTCTGGGTTCAGTTTGCAAGTAGAAGTATATTCAGAAATGAGTGCTTAGTGATGCGTGTCATTCCAGGCCATCTCAGAGTTCATCCGCAATTAGTTAACTTTTCTTGTATGTATTAATTTGGAAATGGTCATTGAAACATTTGTAGTTGATGATTTTGTATTTGATATTGACGATGATGTGTTTGTTTCATTGTGCACAGGGTAGGTGGAGGGAAAGAGAGCACCGGGTAGACCCAGGGAGAAAATGCTGGACGGACTTGCAGAGTGGCTGGGGACGAGGGGGGTGGGAGAGATGCTAGGGGCAACGAGAGATAGAGACAGATGGAAGTCCATGATCACCAACGCCATGCAGCAGGGCACCTGATGATGATGATGAGGGTAGCGTTAACTCATACCGTATACATTTATTATTTCTTTTTGCTAGGTTACAATGTTCTATGAATGTAGTTGATTACATGTTTTGTATTTGCGAGTCATTTTGTTCTCCTAGGTAGCTTACTTTTTCACTTGTGATAGTTCTGTAGTGTTTGTATATGTGCTGATGATTATTTGCTTTTTTCAGGTGGGGAACGCAGCTGATTACATACCTGTGTTTTTATCTGCAAAGGAGAAAGGACTTAAGATTTCTTGTCATCTAGCCGAGGTGGGCAGCCTTTACTGACTTGTATATGTGACTTTTTTTTTACCACCTTGCAGTGAAGGATCATTTATTTTCAAAAAAAATTTGCAAAGTAAAGCAAACTGCAAAACAGGGTGTACAGTCGCTTCTAGTTACAATGGATTTTATGCTATGAGACAAAACAATGCAATTTAAAATCCAAAACAAGTGTGACTGCCCATGTTCAAGCAAACAGGAACAAGAAAAAACAAAAAAAGAGTAAGAACGCCTGTTTAATACAACCATACAAGACAGGCACAAATTTTCAGCCAACTGGCCTTTGTTAAGCATAAGATTGTTTGTGATCTTACCCTTGACAAAGGCCAGTTGGCAGAAAATTTGTGCCTGTCTTGTCTGGTTGTATTAAACCAACCAGGCAGGAGCTATCGGCAGATGGAACCCAGACACTCTGATTAGAAGTCCAACACCTTACCCACCTGACTATCTCACCCTATGAAACTAATGTTCAAACGGCACAGAATTGGAAGGTGAAAGAACTGAGCATACAGCTGGTGTGAAGAAAGTCTTTTAAATCCTTGTGTGTAGCTTGGGCTGCAGAACTGTGTGTATGACTGCGTACAAATACTGTTTGTTTATATACTCTTTTTTGTTTTTTGTTTTTAAGCTACAAATCTACCGTGTATTTGAATATATAAGTGGGCCTATATTTGTATGTCCATTTGTTTTGTTTATTTTATTTTTTTTACCCTACCATTTAGGTAGTCATATTCCGTTGGCGTAGCTGTGCATGCTGAGTGTTTTCATGTTTCTAAAAAATGAAAATGAAAATGAAAAATGTTATTAACCTACACATGCTTATCAGGAAGACAGTTTTCATTGTTATATAGAACCAGTTTTGTTGTTTGGGTGCAAAGCTTGGACAATCAACAGGCAAAGTCAGAATAAGATTGAGGCAGCTGAAATGTGGTTTCTGAAAAGATTGTAAAGAGTTTCATGGAAAGCTAAAAAAACATATGAGACAGTCTTGAAGAATCAAACACAAAAAGATCATTAATGAAAAAGATTCGGGAAAGACAAGCTGCAAGACACTTTATGAGACAAGAGAAATTTGAGCACTAAATCACAACAGGAAAACTAGAGGGAAGAAGAGCACCAGGTAGACCCACTTTATGAGAAATTTGAGCACCAAGTCACAACAGGAAAGGTAGAGGGAAAAAGAGCACCAGGTAGACCCAGGGAGAAAATTTTGGAAGGATTTGTGGAGTGGATGGGGACATTATGGCATTGGCGATGATGGTCTTATGAATCTACCTTTTGTCACTGCAAGTATATCTCCTACGCTCTCTGTTCCTATCCACTCTGCAAAACTGTCTATTTTCTCACTGGGTCTGACCGGTGCTCTTTTTCCCTCTAGCTTTCCTGTTGGGACTAGGTGCTCAGATTTTTCTTGCCTCATAAAAATGTCCCATAATTGTTGCTTATTACATGAGTACATGACCAGTCTTTTCCCAGGAAAAGACTGGCGATGTACTCATATAAAATGCTTTTGCCTTGAAAGACCAGTGGTTGGTACCACCATGGGTTTTTGATCTCATGATGAGGAAGAGAGTTCTTGAATGTTATATAGAACCAATACTGTTGTACGGATGCGAGGTGTGGACATTCAACAAACAAAGCCAGAACAAGATTGAGGCAGCCGAGATGTGGTTTCTAAGAAGAATGTTGAGGGTTCCATGGACAGCAAAGAAAACAAACGAGACAGTCTTGATGGAGGCAGACACAAGTAGATCACTCATAAGGAAGATTAGGAAAAGACAGGCAACATTTATAGGCCATTTTATGAGGAAGGGGGATTTGGAGCACCTGGTCACAACGGGAAAGCTGGAGGGAAAGACATAGCTGCCAACCCTCCCGAATTTTTCGGGAATGTCCAGAAATGTGTGAGCTGCCCGGAAAATCCGGTAAATCGATGAAAATTCCCGAATTTTAAATTATCGATTTTGATATTTTATCCGGTTAGCTCTGTTTTCGTCAGAACGCGGTAAAAAGACAGCTGCGTGAAAGTGAAACTTCCGTCACACATGCGCGTGCGCAGAGGGCCATGTAAACAGCTCCTGCGCGCCAGCTTTCTTGCACAATGGCTTCGAAGAAGACAGACGCGAAAGCTGTAAAAGCGAAAGCAAAAGTGAAGTTTTCGAAACATTATGCGGAAACGTACGACTTCATCACAGCCTCGGACAAAGGAGACACCTTTGCTTTCTGTAAATCGTGCCGATGCGACATAAACATCGGTCATGGTGGCAAGAAAGACATCGACCTGCCTTCCGCGGCCCCCGGACCCCCGCCTCTTGTCAGGAATTTTTTTTCAGGAAAGTTGGCAGCTATGGAAAGAGAGCATCGGGTAGACCCAGGGAGAAAATGCTGGATGGACTTGCAGAGTGGCTGGGGACGAGGAGGGTGGGATAGATGCTAGGGGCAACGAGAGAGAGAGGCAGATGGAAGTCCATGATTGCCAACGCCATGCGGCAGGGCACCTGATGATGATGATGATGAGGTCTTCCACCAGACTTGTGATACTGCCTTGAACCCTCTGTAATGAATTTGATTACACCCCTCTGTTGTTGATGCACTTGTCGATGGTAAACTTTTGTTCCGACCATTCTGATCTTTGTCAGCTGCTGTTTCTGGGTCACCGAGTAAATCTGTGACACTGGCAGACATGTTTTCTTCATCCCATGCATCCAACATCAAAAGCATCAAATATAACCTGTTTGGGTTTTATCTTGACACCATCTTGAATTTACATGAAAAACACCAACCTGTTCAGAAACCTCAAGAAGATCACCAAAATATTGCTTTTTTTCCATCTTCAGTTGTGTTGACAGCATGGCCACCATCTTTGCTAAGATACCTATGAATATTTATGAGGTAAAAGTCCTGTGATATGTGTTCATCTGGTGTGGTGTGCTATTTTTTTAACAATAACCTATGAATGATGCCAAGTAGTGCACCTATTGTGAAAGGCTTAAAATAATTCTTCTCTCTTTCTGTTACGAAAAGCTTAAAAGAATTCATCAGTGATTTTAATGGCAAGGTGATGGTATCTGTCTTCTTACTGATAACCTGTATCTGTCTACTTCAGATCCCAAGTTTTGAGGAGACGCTGGCTGTGTTAAAACAGGCTCCACCAGACCGTATAGGACACGGCACATTTCTCCATCGCTATGAACCTGGACAGGGCTATGAGGAGATTGAAGATATTGTGACCGCCCAGAAAATACCGATCGGTGAGTCACATTGTTGCCTGATATTGGTAGTTTACACGTTCATTGTGGTACAAAGTCCTTGAAGTACAGCGTACAGTGTACTGGTGCTGAGCTCCTGTTCAGGCTGATGCCCTGTACAAAGACATGGTTCTCATTTTCCTACTGTCAGCTCTGGTTAGAAACCAGCCTGGGCTGAAAAATCCCATAGTAATATTTTGTTGACTGATTGGCGTCTGGGTTCAACCCCCTAACTTGTGAATCAGTGGTCTGTGCAAGTACACTATCATTTTGTTGAATTTCTTTTTTCAAACTCCTGATGTTTAAGTTGTAATCTGTGCAAATACAATTTGTTTGTTTTTTAATTCTTTTTTCAAACTCCAGATGTTTAAGTCGTAATCTGTGCAAGTACAGTATCATGTTTTTGAAAATTCTTTTTTTCAAAATCCTAATCTTTAAGTCATAATCTGTGCAAGTACAGTATCACATTTTTTAAAAATTCTTTTTTTCAAACTCTTGATCTTTAAGTCATAATTTGTGCGAGTACAGTATCACATTTTTTTCAAATTCTTTTTTCAAAATCGTAATCTTTAACCCTTTGACTCCTGCACCCTATCCACCAACTGCAAAAAGAGTTGACTCCCTCACCCTATCCACCACTTTCCTTCAGAAACTTCAGCCAGTATTTACTTTCTGTTTTCACTGATATGACAGTGTACCATGTCATCACCTTATGTCACATTTTATCTCATTTGATGTTTCTTTGGAGTCATAGTGACCTTGCAAGGTAAAACTTTGGATTTTCTCTAATAGCTGATGTTATGAAACAACGTAACAACAACAACATCAACAAAATCAACAACAACAACATCAACAAAATCAACAACAACATCAACAACAACAACAATCACAACAGCAACAACAACAACAACTACAACAACAACAACAACAGCAGCAGCAACAACAACAACCATGTCCTTATTTTGACATTTCACACAAATGTGTGAGTATTCAGATATAATCTTTACTTACTCATTAAAACTTTAGCTCATGTGTCGTGCCCAGTTTGAGGCAGCAAGAACGCTCCGACGAGCTCGGTCGACAGACAGTCTGAGGACATGACCTTGGCATCTGTCCTCCTGTTGTAGGTCTCTGTCAGCCATCTGTTGCTGGTTCATTTTCGGTCTTCCCTTCCCATATTGCCCTCATCAGTTCCAGTTCAGGACTTGTAGGTCTGGAAGACCACAGTTTAGCAGCTTGCCCTTGGCCATCTCAGTCAACTCTTGTAGATGATGTTGGTAACTGGGATCTGTTTGCTTCTTGACATTACTTCATTTTTTGTCACAAAGTCTTTCTTCATGTTATGCCCAAGGTCTTGTTTAGGCACTTTAGGTCAAAAGCGTGTAGCTTCTTCTCATGGCTTGTTTTCGAGTGCCTTGTTAAAAAAAAAAAAGCTGTGTGTGTGTGTATATATATATATATATATATATGATCACCATTCTAAAATATATAGTCATCGCTTAGATGTACATTTATCTTGACACCTTAAACACACACACACACACACACAACACAACACACACACCACACACACACACACACACACACACACACACACACACACACACACACACACACACACACACACACACACACACTCTGCTTAAGGTAAGCATGGAGAGAGAGAGATGGAGAGAGAGAGAGGGAGAGAGAGAGAGGGAGAGAGAGAGAGAGAGGGAGAGAGAGAGGGAGAGAGAGGAAGAGATGGAGAGAGAGAGAGGGAGAGAGAGAGAAGGAGAGAGAGAGGGAGAGAGAGGGAGGGGGGAGAGAGAGAGAGAGAGTAGGATACTTACATACACACTCATATATAACTACGTAAGAAAGAGTGGGCAGATCACTCGGATGAATCGGCAGCAAGGGAAGTGATTCTGGTGTCCAGTATATTCATTTAAATTTGAATTGAATTGTTGAATTTTTATTATCACAGTATGTTTAAATATGTCTAAAGGCATTATAAAGGAGAGACTGTTCACATGGCTTTTGCATTTCTTGTTTTCATTGCAGAAGCCTGCATAACATCCAACTTGAAATCAAAGACTGTCACAGACTGTAGTAAGCATCACTTTGGTGTCTGGTTTGAGAAGAAACACCCTGTCATAATTTGTGTGAGTATATTCTAATGGAAAAAAGAACAGGCATGTCATTCTCTGTGTCAGTGCATTCTGGCAAAAAAAAACCCAAAAAACAAACCCAAACCAAACAAACATATAAAAAACAAACAAACAAACAAAAAAAATCAAAACAAAAAACATGTTATTCTCTGTTTGTGTGTACATTTTTTATGAAAAATATTTTTAATGACCTCATCATTTCTTTGTGTAAGTATATTCTAGTGAAAACAAACGGGAACAATAGTCTGCCAGTCTCTGAATACATTCTATTGTATGTTGATTCTTGAAAAAAACAACCAGCATCTATAGTTTAGTGAGGAAAAACCAACCCCATGATCCTTTGTGTGAATACAATCTCACACCCCTTCATTCTTTGTGTGAGTATATTGTGACGAAAACACATCCCTTCATTCTTTGTGTGAGTATATTGTGAAAAAAACACATCCCTTCATTCTTTGTGTGAGTATATTGTGACAAAAACCACATCCCTTCATTCTTTGTGTGAGTATATTGTGACAAAAACACATCCCTTCATTCTTTGTGTGAGTATGGTGAAGAAAAAAAAAGACCCCATCCTTTGTGTTAGTACATTCTAGTGAAAATAAAATCATTCTTTTTGTGTATATATTCTAGTGAGAAACACAGGCAGGCAGGCAGGCAGGCAGGCAGGCTCATACACATTCTTCATCATCCTTTATATGAGTATGTTCTTGTAATTTAAAGAAAACTACCCACATCCCATTATTCCGTGTGTGAGTGCTTACTGGGTGAAAAACACCTGTCACCCTGTCATTCTTTGTGTGAATGCACATCAGTGAAAAAAGACCTGTCACTCAGTCATTCTTTGTGCGAACATGTAATAGTGAAAATAAAAATCACTCTGTATCATTCTTTGTGCAAGTGCATTGTAGTGAAAAAGAAAACCTCTCACTGTCTTTCTTTGTGTGAGTAATTTCTAGTGAAAAAAAATCTCTTACTGTCTTTCTTTGTGTGAGTACATTGTTAAAAAGAAAACTACTCACATCCCATTTCTGTGTGAGTGCTTTACTAGGTGAAAAAACACCTGTCACCTGTCTTTCTTTGTGTGAATGAATCAGTGAAAAAGACCTGTCACTGTCATTCTTTGTGCGAACATGTATAGTGAAAAAAAAATACTCTGTATTCATTCTTTGTGTGCAGTATTCTAGTGAAAAAGAAAACCTCTCATGTCTTTCTTTGTGTGAGTAATTTCTAGTGAAAAAAAAATCTCTTACTGTCTTTCTTTGTGTGAGTACATTGTAGTGAAAAAGAAAACCTTCATGTCTTTCTTTGTGTGAGTAATTTCTAGTGAAAAAGAAAACCTCTCACTGTCTTTCTTTGTGTGAGTACATTGTAGTGAAAAAGAAAACCTGTCACTGTCTTTCTTTGTGTGAGTAATTTCTAGTGAAAAAGAAAACCTCTCAGTCTTTCTTTGTGTGAGTAATTTCTAGTGAAAAAGAAAATCTCTTACTGTCTTTCTTTGTGTGAGTACATTGTAGTGAAAAAGAAAACCTGTCATTGTCTTTCTTTGTGTGAGTAATTTCTAGTGAAAAAGAAAACCTCTCACAGTCTTTCTTTGTGTGAGTACATTGTAGTGAAAAAGAAAACCTGTCATTGTCTTTCTTTGTGTGAGTAATTTCTAGTGAAAAAGAAAACCTCTCACAGTCTTTCTTTGTGTGAATACATTGTAGTGAAAAAGAAAACCTCTCACAGTCTTTCTTTGTGTGAATACATTGTGGAAAAGAAAACCTTTCACAGTCTGTCTTTGTGTGATACATTGTGAAAATTGTGAAAAAGAAAACTTCTCGCTGTCTTTCTTTGTGTAAGTACATACTAGTGACAAGAAAACATCACCAAACCCACACCTGGTCTTTCTTTTTACAGTATCATTCTCGTGAAAAAAAACACCCACAATCATTCTTTGTGTAGGTACATACCAATTAAAAAAAACAACAACAACCAATAACTCACAGCATATCATTTTTTCTGCAAGGACATTCTAATGAAAAACAAAGAAACAAAGATCCAGTCATCCTTTGTGTAAATACATACTGGTGAAAAAACGAACAAACAAACAACAAATCTACATCCTGTCATTCTTTGTGCGGGTACTTTCTAGTGAATAAACACACACACACACATGCTGCTACTTGCTGTGCGAATACAGTCTTTAGCTGGTTGATTCTTCAGAAAGAAAACAGACACACACACACACACACACACACACACACACACACACACACACACACACACACGCACACGCATAGACACACCCATGTCTTTCTTTACATGGGTACATTCAGGAAAAACAACAACGTAACAACACAACCCATCATTCTTTGTGTGATTACCATCCATAATAGATTGGTTCTGTGAAAAACAAAACTAAACAGAACAAAACAAAACAAAACAACTTGTAGCCGCAACACGCTATCATTCTTTCCATTAGCATCTTTTTAGACAGGTTGATACTATGGCAAAGCAAAACAAAACAAAACAAAACAACAAAACACAACAAAACAAAACAAAACAAAACAAAAACAAACAAAACCATTAGTTGTTTTTTTGGGTGAGTTTGTTGTAACGCAGGTTGACTCACAAAACAAAAACACACGCCCAGTCATTGTTTGTGTAAAAAGTCATTGTTTCCATGACTACTTTCTATGGTAGGCTGATCCTGTGCAAAACAAACAAAACGAAAATATTGCTTTTTAAAAAAAGATTTTTTATGGGAGCATTTATCGTAGTTGAAGCTGTGAAATAATGATGAAAAACCTAACCCAGTCATTCTTTGCATGAGCACATTTTATAGCAGGTTAATTCTGTTGGGGTTAAAACAACAACAACAAAACTAAACAAAAACAAATAATTAATTTTCTCAGTTAAATGAAGAAAATAACAGGTTATCTCTCCCTAGTGTTTCCCAGATGTGACAGTAGAAATGCATCAAAACATTCTGATGAGGGAAAAAAAAACAATGACCAGTATCATTTATTCATTGTACAGCTTGAACCGAATGTTTTTGTTGTTTATTTGTTGTAGAAGGCAGTTACTTTGACATTGTGCTCTGAACTTTTGACTCCTACACCCTGTCTACCAACTGCAAAAACTTGACCCTTTGATCCCTTATTCTATTCACCTGCTTTCTGCAGGAAGCTGGTGGATCGGGTGAGGGAATCAGAGGGTTAAGTTTTTGCTTTTCTAGCATGGTAGGCAATGTGGGAAGCTGGTGGACAGGGTGTGGGAGTCAAAAGGTTAATGTGCAGGAATTCCTTTTACCATTGGCAATTTATGTTAGATTTGAGAAGTTTCACAACATGGGAGATAATTCTCAAGAGTTATGTCCTTTGGTTGATATTATAAAAATTCTCCCTGCTTCCCTCTCGTTTCTCATTCACCCATTCGATTGCCATCCAGGGTGGATCAGAGAACCGAATAAAGCATCGGTTTCTCACAATGCTTTGAAATTATTGAAGGCTTCTTCAAAAAATTTTTTTTCGCTAGTCCTCGTATACTCTGAGAGGTAGGACTTTAAAACTCACTCAACTAACCAACTAACTAACTAACTCTCATTTCTTTGATATTACCTATATGCCTTGGAAGCAACCCTGTATATGTTCTGTCTTGTCTACGTGTGTGTGTTTGGTCAGTTCAAGAATAAAAGACTATGTCAATCTTGAACATAAGACCAATATATTGTATGTATTTCTCTCCTCTCTCATAGTTGTGTGTAGGGTAGTTGCAGAGTATAAAGGTAAGCTTGGGCGTGCACGTTTTTGAGGTGTGTTCTGAGCTTATAGTTTTTGTGCTGTGTATCTGCTTCTATGCTAGCTGAATGGGTAGGGCAAATTATGTCAGATTTGAGAAGTTTCACAACATGGGAGATAATTTCTACATGACTCTCAAGAGTTCTGTCCTTTGGTTGATATTATAAAAATTCTTCTCCTGCTTCCCTCTTATTTCTTATGTATTGGAGGTTTCATGTTTAAGAAAGAAAAGAGATTGATCTCGCGTAGGGAAGGAGATGATGGTGCTGTTTTCCTAGATTAATTATGCTGGCAACCAGGCATTCTTGTTTGTAACAGATTTACTGTAGGATTAAGGAATAGGTAAGAGCTTTTATTGTTTATTTTGTATTCATTAGGAATACCTGGCAAACATGGAACAAGTTTTCACCTTGGAGGATTTTATTCTGTTAACTCCTTTGATACCATTTTATTTGTGTCGAAATGGTTTTCAGATAATGTTGCCTGTTCCACAAAACCTTTTCTATTCTTTGTTCTTTGTCTGTATTCCTTTTTTTTTTTATTTATTAGGCAAGATCATTATTTCTGATCTTTTATCTGTTCCTGTAAAGTTATACTGGATGAACGAAATTGTCCATGCATTAAATGGTTTCCTTTTCATCTATTTTTCTCTCTCTTCTTTGATTATATTCTCAAATTATGCCACCAAAATTTGTGTTAGGCTGGGGCCATCATGGTTTTAGTTCCAGATGAGAAGTATATATCCAGACATGTATGTTGATAAAAATAGCGCTTTTCGTTTGTTCCACAGACGGATGGCACTGGAGTATTTTTGACATCCGTATCAGAGGAGTATGCACATGCCGCAAGAGCGTTCAACTTTTCCAAGAAGGATCTCTGGCTGCTGTCCCTTGCCTCTATTGACAGCTCTTTTGCTCCAGAGAGTGTGAAAAGCCAGCTGAGAGCAAAATGGCATCAAGCTTGTCCTAAGGATATATGATAAATAATAAAAAAATTTTTTTTTATTGTAACTACAGGTATTGTGACTACAGGTATGATTGTAATTCTGAGACTGCAAGACTACAAGTATATTGTAATTCTAAGACTACTTGTGAGACTACAAGTGTATTGATATTCTAAGACTACAAGGATACTATAAATTTTGAGACTACAAGTAGGCCTACATTGTAATTTGAAGACTACAAATGCATTGTAATTTTAAGGCTACATATAGTAAATTTTAAGACTACAGGTGCATTGTAATTTTGAGATTACAAATATTTTATCATTTTGAGACTACAAGTGCATTGTAACCTTAAGACTACAAGTATAGTGTAATTTTGAGACAAGTACATTGTAATTTTAAGACTACAAATACACTGTAATTTGAAGACTACAAGTATGTTGTAATTTTGATACCACAAGTATATTGTAATTTTATGACTACAAATACATTGTAACTTTGAGACCAGAAGCAGATTTTATCTTCAGCTGTGCCTTGTCTCTGGAATCTTTAAAGAGTTCACTAAAAACTCGTCTGTTTGAACAATACTGTTGCAAAGATTACTCTCACTCTTGCTCCTGTTTCCCCATTGCCCATTTTTTAGAGTTTGTACAAGAGGGATTCATTGCACTCAGACAATTCCATATGCGCTCCACCCAAATCTGTCAGCAATTATCTGGCAAACTCCTTAACTCTTTCGCTACGAGCGTCAGGATTTCCCGACCATGTCTCAACAACGCTTGTCTACGGAGAAATCCGACTGAGTTTTGAAAATTCGCGGGGCTTTCAGTAGTTCCGTTAACCAAAATTAATAGCCAGAAATAGATTGTCTGGTCATTCTTAGCCTCAGTTCAGGCCATGAGGTCACTGTACTACGCAGTTTGTGAGTGGTCAGTGCAAAGTTCACGACCCACTATCTCCGCAGTGAAGCAAACGACGGAACAGCAAATGGCGGAACAGTACTCAACAACTCGGCGCTGTTCAACACGATCTCTTCCTTCAGTGCAGTGGAGTGTGTGTGCATTGGATTGTATCAAATTTCATTCAAAATGTGACTGTAGGAACTGATGTATTGACCTGACTGCATTTTGTAAGGCATTTTTCACCTGAAAATGTCTCTAATTTTACTTGTACCGTTACTCAGCTACCATGAGGGTTAGACAGTTGA
Organism: Monoplex corrugatus; assembly: GCA_030674185.1. Classification (NCBI taxonomy): domain Eukaryota; kingdom Metazoa; phylum Mollusca; class Gastropoda; order Littorinimorpha; family Ranellidae; genus Monoplex; species Monoplex corrugatus. The sequence continues at coordinate 11,933,559 of JAPXFY010000016.1, read as the reverse complement.
AAGTTTAGCATGTTGTACACCATTCTTTTAATATATGACCCGTCACATTTCAAAACTCTGTTTTCATTTATTTGTATGAGAATTTTTCTCATGATCTATACAAATGGTGGTATCAGGGGAACGGGAAGGGGCATAATCGTACGTAGCGAGTGAGTTAAGCCTGCATAAAACCCTATGCACTGGCAAGGTCTTGAACTGAGAAGTGGAAGGAGGGGGTGAATTCTTTGAAACAGTGACATCACCAGAATGTTGGAAACATTAAGATGGGCAGCAAACAGGCCGTTGTTTAACGCTTTGGATCGTCAGCTGGCTATTTGACCTACTTCCTGCAGACGTGCCAGCTGCCACTGACTCCTTTCCCTGGAAACGTGCATTTTTAGGCCACTTTGAATTAATTTTCACAGGCGCCCCAAATGACTAACATCAACAGGTAGGGTATGGTTAGAAAGGTAATTTAATCCTCTTTTAGGATATCTACAGTATAAGGTTTGTTCAGACATACTTTGAGGTTATTTGTGCAATGAAATATGATGGTTGAGGAGCATTTCAGACAAGCATTTCGTCCATTCAGCAGATGTAAACAAAACAGAAAAAAGAGACTCATGAATTCTCCATGACTTGTATCATCTGATCAGAAGCTCAGAAAAGTACACACACACACAAAAATTCCACAATCCTAAGTGAACAGCGACATCGCGCATTCGCAGGGCGCTCCATTTTGCCTTTGTTTCAGTGAAGCACGCGGTTGGGTGACGTTGTTCTCGCACCCGAAGAATTCTTCAAATAGCCTTTTTCCCGGGAAATAACTCTCACAGTATTTAGAAATGGTTACTTGATACTATAATAGAGGTTTTGTAACTTAGACCGTAACTGGCTTCAGCAGAATCCTAGCGTTAGTTCGTTGTCAGCGGTGAGCTTGTTGAACGCTATACCCCTAGCATTCCGGCGCCTGCGGTTCTCTGCGAAAACGCTAGTGGGCTAGCATTACGATGTGAAAAAGTTAATGTTACGGGCTGTGACTAAACTCAAGATATCAGATCCTGAGTCCATGGCTTATCAAGAGAACCAACCAGCTCACGTAGTCCCATTCTTTATAATCTACTTGCAGTGCTGGGTGTGTGAGAGAATGCTTTGGTTGTATGTCTCATTTATCTGTTTGCAAATATTGCGTTGGTGTATGTGTGTTCACCAGAATGAGTCCCTGTGTAGGTGTTTGTGCATGTGTGCACGTGTACGCATCCCCGTGGGGATGATAGAAATTTCTTCTTTTCTGTCACTCTCTGTGTTTTTGCCTTGTTCTTTTGCTTTCTGTCATTTCTTCCTATCATTTTCTGCCTTGCTGGTCCATTCAAGAAAGTTTTTACATGTTTTTTTTGGCTTTAAGGAAATGAGATATGTAGAAGCAGTTCTAGATAATTTAGGCCCATTTTTATACATGTTTTAGTGTCCTTATGTTTAAATTTGTATTCAGGTTTGTTTTTTAAATCCCATGTGTGATAAATTGGATGGAGTGGTCAGTGCCAGGGGCATCTCCTTAGATTATGTGTGTGATTGTATTGGTATGTGTACTTAATTTTCTTTTCCTTTTTTTTCCTGTTAAGTATTATATATGTTTTGAAATGGTTATAACCCTGATATGACGCTATGCAGTTAGCTGGGCTCGAAACAAAAATTAAAATAGCAATGTGTGCATGCCTGCATAATGTACGTGGGTTCATGTGTCTGTATGTCTGTGTGTACGGGTGTCTTGAGTTCATATGGAAGCAAGTTCTTGTATTGTAACTGTACAATATTATGTTTTGTTTTTGGTCTTTATACTGTTGCTTTATTTTCTTGTTATATTTCATATCATATTTTTGTGTATGAAATTTTCTGTAATATGCAAAATGCTTACATGCTCGTTTTCTGGAACATTGTGGTATGTAATGCTGCGTTATTGTTATTGCTGTTGTACGTATTACCATAAAATTTGGGGTCAGATCAGCCAGCCAACCACACAGGTCTTTGATGTCTGTCTTGTAGTAATTCTGTCTCAGGCGTACTCTATTGCATCATTGAATTGACAGTTGTACGGTGAGCCCTGGGTGTTTTACTTGCAACTAGCTATTGCCAGGAGACTGATGTCAAAGGATTAAGAGCTTCTTCTGTGGTGGATTGATTGCCGCATGTGGTTTCCAACAACTATCGCTGTAGAAGTCGCAGTTGGCTCCAGCTTAGAAATGCCCTACGGTACGGATGTCTCTGATGCCAAATGATGTTTGCTCTCCTCTTATGTCTTGGCCCAGTTTCTGTTAAGGTGATGAGGTGTAGAACACGCAAAGGCGACAGTTCTTACTTCAGTGCGTGGTTCAGGGGCAAACGTTTTGGACACTTTCTTTTTCCCCAGTATCAATTTTCTTTTTTTTTTTTTTTTTTTTTCAATCTTCTTAATCCATTTAGAACACAGCTGCCTGAGGGCAGACAGTGCTTCCAGACTGAGGCTGCCTAGACTTCCTTTAACCCTTTTACTCCCTCATCCTATCCACCAGCTTCCGACGCTATTCACCAGCTGAGAAAACTTAACCCTTTCACTCCCTCACCCTATTCACCAGCTGCAAAATCTTTTAACTCTTTCACTCCCTCACCCTATCCGCCACCTTCCGACCCTATTTACCAACTGCAAAAATTTAACCCTTTCACTCCCTCACCCTACCCACCAGCTGCAAAAACTTGATCCTTTCACTCCCTCACCCTATTCACCAGCTGCAAAAACTTTTAACTCTTTCACTCCCTCACCCTATTCACCACCTTCCGACCCTATTTACCAGCTGCAAAACAACCCTTTCATTCCCTCACCCTATCCACCAGCTTCCTGCAGGAAACTGGTGGATAGGGTGAGGGAGTGAAAGGGTTAAGTTTTTGCTTTGCTATCTTGGCTGACAATGCAGGATGCTGGTGGATAAGGTGAGGTAATCAAAGAGCTACAAATGAAAGAAGATTTTTAAAAAAAGAGAAAATTTTCATTTGTAGCCCTTTGACTACCTCAACTTACCTTCAATGACGCATCTGTGAAGTGGACGAGACTCGACTGTGTGGTCCCAGTCTTCCCAATGAGCCCATAGCACGCCCAACTCTGGGTAGGAGCCGGTTAGAGCCGAAAACCCCCACAATGATATATACATTTTGAAGGTACTGATGGGGATTCGAACCCACAACCTTCCGGTCTGTAGTCCGTTGCGCTACCCACCACACCACAGCGACTGGTTATGGCAGTTGTACTCGGCTATAAGCAATATGAACTTGGAATTATGCAGGGTAGGATATTCCGTTAGGCCCAAGTGATGATTTGGGTCTGGCTGTCTGAACCTCTTTCTTTACCCCATCCAGTGTTGATGGCTTGTCAGTAAACGTTTTCCTTGGCGCTGCAGGCCGTATCAGACCCAGGATTCCAGGTGGTGCCTCGCGCTGAGGGTTGAAATATGTTTTCCTGAGGTGATGTTCCATAGCTTCTTTGTCCATTGTTCGTCCTGGATTTTGGCTTCTGGTTTCATATGTATTTGTATGAGCACGTGTATCTGTATCTATATCTATGTGTATATCTGTATCTGTCTCTGTCTCTATCTCCATCTCTGTGTCTCTATGTATATCTGTATATCTAAATATATGTATGTATACGTACACATATAAATGAAGAGTTAGATGTCAGAACGATGTGTGAAATATATCAAGTGAATAAAGTAATCAGATGCAGTACTGAACAGCTGAATACAAGATTATCTATCTGTCTATCTGTCTGTCTATCTATCTATCTATCTATCTATCTATCTATCTATCTATCTATATCTATCTATCTATCTATCTATCTATCTATCTGTCTCTATCTATCTATCTATCTATCTCTATCTGTCTATCTATCTATCTAACTTTATCTATCTATCTGTCTGTCTGTCTGTCTATCTCTCTCTCTCTCTCTCTCTCTCTCTCTCTCTCTCTCTCTATCTATCTATCTATCTACCTATCTATCTATCTTTCTGTCTGTCTATCTATCTATATCTATCTATCTATCTATCTATCTATCTATCTACCTATCTATCTATCTATCTATCTATCTATCTATGTGTGTGTGTATGTGTGCGTGTATGTGCGTAATTAGTTGTGTTTGTGTGTGTGTGGGCGTGCGTGCGCGTGTGTGTGCATAACGTAATAACAGAAGAAAAAACAATGCACGCATGCTTACACACACACACACACACACAACACACACACACACACACACACACACACACACACACACACACACCTTGATATATCGTAGCACAGTGGACGTTTGAAAAATTAATTCAGCGCAATGAAAGCTTGTACGATAGCTTCCAAGTTAAACTGTTTTTATTCGTTAATATGTTGAGAACAATTTGAAGGTAAATGTTAAAGTTTATAAAGGGGACAGTACAATTCGGTGATATTCCAAAGACTGGTCTACACATTATGCATGTCAGATTTTCAGTAGGCCTACCTTACTCCTACAGTAATTATACAGGCTTGACCAGCACGTGCGATATAGTCATCTGGAATCTTCTCTTTTGCTTAGGTTTGTGTGCCAGAGCAAGATATTCTGCAAGAGTCACAATAGCATTGTGCGTGTGCGCGCGCACGTACGTGTGTGTGTGTGTGTGTGTACGCGCGCGTGTGTGTTTGTGTGTGTGTATGTGCGTGCATGTGTGTGTGTGTGTGTGAGAGAGAGGGGGGTGCAGGTGGACATAGGTTTATCAGTGGGTTGGGAAGTTGAGGCTGCTTACGTTTGAATAAGAAAAGACACACACACACAGACACACACACACAAACCAAAAAAAAAAAAAAAAAAACTATAAAAAGAAAACCCCAAGATGATCAAAGAACTGTAACAATCTCCGTTTTGATGCAAAAATGAATACAAACAATCCCTATTTTGTGCTTGTCAAGGTCACCGTGACCTTGTAGAAGCTTCAGTTGAAATAAAACTGAACGTGGATAAGGACAATGGTAAAATGTCAGCACAGCCTACATCATCATCATCATCATCATCAGGTGCCTTGCCGCATGGCGTTGGCGATTATGGACTTCCATCTGTCTCTATCTCTTGTTGCCTCAAGCATCTCTTCCACACCTCCCTGTCCTCAGCCACTCTGCAAGTCCGTCTAGTATCTGGTCTACCTGATGCTCTCCTTCCTTCCAGCTTTCCCGTTGTGACCAGGTGTTCCAATTCCCCTTTCCTCATAAAATGGCCTATAAATATTGCCTGTCTTTTCCTAATCTTCCTTATGAATGATCTTCTTGTGTCTGCCTCCATCAAGACTGTCTCATTTGTTTTCTTGCCGTCCTGGAACTCTCAACATTCTCTTAGAAACCACATCTCGGCTGCCTCAGTCTTGTTCTGGCTTTGTTCCTTTGCATGTACATGTACAAAAAAAGAAAAAAAAGGTTGTTATTAGATAGAATCGAAGTTCGGTTGAAACCTGTTTGGTAGATACAGATTTGTCTCTTTGCTACACAGATTAAAAACTGTCAAAACGTTCCCGAGAAAAATGCTCTTTACACACCTTCCTAAAAAAAAACCTTGCTGATTTTATCCACATTTGGTCTGTGTGGCTGACAAGCTGATACAATACCAGTATAACATAAAGACTAGGTTAAACATAGACTAGGTAGGGCCTTGTTTTGTCTGGCTATGAATTTTCTAAGAAGAATGTTGAGGGTTCTATGGATGGCAAAGAAAAAATTCGAGAGAGTCTTGATGGAGGCTGACACAAGAAGATCATTCATAAGGAAGATTAGGAAAAGACAGGCAACATTTATGGGCCATTTAATGAGGAAAGGGGAATTTGAGCACCTGGTCACAACAGGAAAGCTGGAGGTCAAGAGTACATCAGTAGACCCAGGGAAAAAATATTGGACGGATTTTCAGGTATGGTGGAAGATATGCTTGTGGCAACAAGAAATAGATGCATATGGAGGGCCATGATCGCCAACGCCATGTGGCAGGGCATTTGATGATGATGATGATGATGTAGGGCCTCAGTAACTGGCCAGCTCATGGGTTTATGTGCAGGCTTAAGGCATGTGCCACGATTACCATACACATGGCACCTGTGACGTTAGTGCATATGGAATTCGTTCCGAGCGAGGAGACGTCTTGAGAAACTGAAACTGAAACTGTCCTCCGAACTTAGGAATTGGCCACTCTTCTTCAACGGTCTTTAGAGACGTACAAACACACACACACATGACACC
>JAPXFY010000016.1:11894813-11919813 GCA_030674185.1 Monoplex corrugatus | reverse complement strand
TACTTTTACACAACTACTTCATCGTATGCAATACGCAAACTCAACTAAGTCCTCGTTACCATAGCACATACTCATCACTTTCTCACGTATTTTCAGACAACTGCGTCATTGTATGCAACACGTAATAATTGCGTTTTGGTACATACAACGACGCACTTCTTTGACTTTTAATGTATTTCCATTATAATAAATATAACATAAAAAAATTGTAGTCTAGGTAAAGCATACGCTAGGTAGGGCCCACCACCTGGCCAGCTCATGGCTATATGTGCAGACTTAAGGCTTGTGGCATGATCATTCTTCGTTCTTTTACATTACATGGCGCCTGTGTCGTTAGTGCATATGGAATTCATTCTGTCTAATTCATTCTATCTACCTACCTACCGATCGATCGATCAGTCGGTCGGTATATCTGTCTGTCTGTCTGTCTATGTATGTATGTATCTATCTGTCTGTCTGTGTATGTATCTATATGTCTGTCTGTCTATCTTTCTATCTGTCTGTCTATCAACCTATCTACATGTATCTATTAATTTTATTTCATTATCACTGTGGACAGTCAGCAAGCAAAGCCAGAACAAGATTGAGGCAGCCGAGATGTGGCTTCTAAGAAGAATGTTGAGAGTTCCATGGACAGCAAAGAAAACAAACGAGACAGTCTTGATGGAGGCAGACACAATTAGATCACTCATAAGGAAGATTAGGAAAAGACAGGCAACATTTATAGGCCATTTTATGAGGAAGGGGGATTTGGAGCACCTGGTCACAACGGGAAAGCTGGAGGGAAAGAGAGCACCAGGTAGACCCAGGGAGAGAATGCTGGACGGACTTGCAGAGTGGCTGGGGATGAGGAGGGTGGGGGAGATGCTGGGGGCAACGAGAGATAGAGATGGTTGGAAGTCCATGGTCGCCAACGCCATGCGGCAGGGCACCTGATGATGATGATGATGATGGTATCATTGTTACGATTCAACTGTTATGCTGTTATCATTATGTTTGGTTGGCCTTTGTTATTATCAGGGGTTGACGTGTTATTTGTTTTATGTGTATATGCCTTTATCTCACGTTTTTGTAATGCACTTGATCGATTGACATATGGAAATCAATGCCTTATTAGAATTCGTTTAGTTTATACTTTCTGTTGCATGTGTTATGGTTAATCTATTTTCATCATTGCACAAGTTGACATCTCTACCCCCCATTTTTTTGTTTATTTTTAATACTTCCTTTACTTTCTTCTCTCTATTCGATTTTATGACTGCAATTTACTTTTGTTTTTTAAAAACAAAATATCACTGCACCTACTAGCATTATAATCCTATTAATTCTTTTTATTGTTTTGTTATTATTGTTAGAGGTTGACATGTCCTTGCTTTATATGTCTACCTTTGTCTCTCATGCGTTTATATAGCGCATGAATATAGACATATATGTATAAGTCAATATTTTACCAGAATTTGTATCCATAACTTGTTTCGCATTTTATGTGCTTTATAGTTTATTGGGGTTTCGTTTGTTTGTATTTTTAAGATATGCTTATATTGTATGTGTAGAGCAGCAAAGACTAGATGTAAGACAGGTCCAGTGGGACCTTGTGCTTCTATGATTGAGTAGTACAGTGTTCTGAAATCTGAAATGTGAAGTCTCTAAGACGCTGCATTTATACAGTATTATATTCTATAATCCCCTCATGCAAAATAACAGCAAACATCACAACCTTGAGAAGTGTTGATAAGTTTAAATATCTGGGAACGATCATTTCACCAGACGGCAGATGCACATCAGAAATAGCCAGCAGAATCAGTCAAGCCAAAAGAGCATTCAAAAAGATGAAAAGCATTCTTACCAACAAATGCCTGTTAATTAATATCAGGAAGAGAGTTCTTGAATGTTACATAGAACCTATACTAATATACGGTTGTGAGGCGTGGACAGTCAACAAGCAAAGCCAGAACAAGATTGAGGCAGCCGAGATGTGGTTTCTAAGAAGAATGTTGAGAGTACCATGGACAGCAAAGAAAACAAACGAGACAGTCTTGATGGAGGCAGACACAAGTAGATCATTCATAAGGAAGATTAGAAAAAGACAGGCAACATTCATAGGACATTTTATAAGGAAGGGGGAATTGGAGCACCTGGTCACAACAGGAAAGCTGGAGGGAAAGAGAGCACCAGGTTGATTGATTGATTTGATTCAGTTTTACGTCAGCACCCACCTCAGGTGATATGGCCGACGGGGATAACCATCCCAGGAAAATGGGGGCAATGGGGGACTTATCTAATCCTATACTGACACCACCAGAACAACAATGATGCTAAGATGGGACAGTGAGAAGGCCAGATTTAATGTAGCGCACCCCCGGATTCGAACCCACAACCATTAGCATGTGAATCCGACGCTCAAACCAACTGAGCTACAGAGGCCCGCAGAGCACCAGGTAGACTCAGGGAGAAGATATTGGACGGACTTGCAGAGTGGCTGAAGACAGAGAGGGTGGAAGAGGTACTTGCGGCAACAAGTGATAGAAACAGATGGAAGTCCATGATCGCCAACACCATGTGGCAAGGCACTTGATGATGATGATAATGATTATCTTCTTTGTAAGATTTTGTATATATCGTCTGTTAGCTCATCTTATAACACTGTTGAATGACCAACGCATTACAGTATAATGATCTTTTGTAAGAGATCATGTTCTTATGTGTCAGTTTTTGTATTTTCTTGAAAATTAGTGATAACAATAAAAACTAAAGACTCATTCTTCTATATTATTTCTAGTTCTCTGAGCTTATTTGGACTCACTACATCATCATCATCATCAGGTGCCCTGCCGCATGGACAGCACTGACATGATTTTTACAGGATCTTTAAGGTGTGTACCTGCTGTTCTTCGTGTGCTTAAACACTAAGGGGAATTAGGCACTGGTAGCTGTGTACATGTTGACCTGGGGGATGGGGGAGATCTCCATCTTTTGCCCTCCATAATGCTGGAGGTACCTGGCAGGGTCAAACTCAGACTTTCTGATTGAAGGTCTTCCGTCTTACACACCCGACTAGGTGTCCATTAAACTATACGATTTCTGCTGTTCAGTTTTCTTTTTCTCTCTCTCTATCATATTATGTCTGTCATTTTAATTCTCTCTCTCTCTCTCTCTCTCACTCTCTCTCTCTGGTCTCTGGTCTATCTGTCCTTCTGTCTGTCTGTCTGTCTCTGTCTGTCTGTCTCTCAAAACAAAAACGATATGGTTATTTTTCAATTCAATACACCCTTTCTCTTTCTCTGTGTGTGTGTCACAATTCGTTTGCATAAATGTTGATTCTGTATGAATATTAGAGTGTACTTTACCAGCGCAGACCCTGCATGGGCGAAAGCTGGATGGAAAACAAAAGGCATGATGTGCTTCTAAGCCAATCATCGTCATTATCATCATCATCATCATCATCATCATCATCATCATCATCATCATCATCATCATCATTATGTGCCCTGCCGAATGGCGTTGGCGATCATAGCCCTCCATACGAATCTGTCTTTTGTCGCTGCAGGTGCATCTCCCACCCTACCTGTCTTCATCCACTCCGCAAGTCCGTTTAACATTTTCTCCCTGGGTCTGCATGGTGTTTTTTTTTTCCCTCCAGCTTTTCTGTTGTGATAGGTGCTCAGATTTCTCTTGCCTGATAATAATGACCTATAAATGTTGCTTGTCTTTTTTCTAATCTTCTTCATCAATGTTTTTCTAACCTTCTTCATTATCTTCTTTTTTTGTTTGCCTCTTTCATGACCGTCTTGTTTGTTTTCTTTGCTGTCCATGGAACTCTAAAACATTTTGGTTAGAAACCACATTTCAGCTGCCTCAATCTTGTTCTTACTTTGCGTGTCTAAGCCACTATCCTAAAAATATAAACGTTCTTTTTCTTTCTGCGTATTCGCACTGCAGCAGCCCACTCGCCCGCCGTGCCTTCAGTAATGGCTCTCGCACTCTCATTTATTTATTTCCCCAATCCTTCGATTTGCCTATAACATTCTTCAGGTCGTCTCACCCCATTTTTCCCATCACAAACATTGACTCAACACGCGCACCCTTTCAACCCTTCCATTTCTGTGTGCCTCGCCATTTTACTCTCGCTCCCCTTTTCCTTTGGCAACCCGGAAAGGTTTGTTTTGATTGGTCGCTAGGGATGTTCTCGTCCAATAAGAAGTGTCGTTTCTTGAGGTCCACGCGCGCGACGTGACGATGTTTGCAGGCGTGACGGAAACACTTTTGCCACTGCAACGCTAGAGATGAGGGTGGTGTTGGTATGAGAGGTGGTTTAGGGGCGAGTATACAATTAAACGGGACAGGTGAATGGGGCCATTCTTCTTCTTCGTCTTCTTCTTCTTAATGTTGTATGAAGCACACCCAACTGCACAGAGCCATACATACCAGGTCTATCTATATCCACCTCAAAACACACACACAGCATTTCACTGACCCAGAAAAAAAAAAGAAGAAAAAATGAAAGAAAATCAAGTGTAGGCCTACATATCAGTGGATTTGTGCACATAATCCAAGGTATACTCCTAGCGTTGACCCATTCCATCCAGTTAATTACCAGGGGATTTCAAAAAACAAAACACACACACACACACATACACACACGCACACACGCACACACACAAACACACTCACACATTCACACACACACACACACACTCACACACACACACACACACACTCACACACATACAGAGACTCACTCACACACACACACACACACTCTCACACACACACACACGCACACACTCACACACAAACAACAACAACAAAGAAAAACAACAACAAAAATCAAAACAAAACAAAACAACATGAAACTGCATGAAATATAAACATAACTAAGGACAATAAAACATCTAAAAATTGGCCTAAATCCCTAATATTATTTCTTACATCACCAATTTTGTCGTTTTTTTATCCAATAATGGGACTGCTGAAATGTTTGTACCGTGCGTTCGCGCTACAAAGCTAATGGAAAATGGGTTTGTATGATTTTTCGAACCGCTTATGTTTTCTGCTCATGGACCAACAATGCACAACAATCTAGAAAAAATGCAGAAATGGATTACAGGACTCAATAATAAAAGGAATTAAGACTCTTCAACACATACACCAACACCAACAAGGCAAATAAAAAAAAACAGAAAGAAAGATCGAAACAACACAAGGAAATTCACACACACACACACAATTCTAGCACAGAATTTCCAGAAGGTGGGGACAGTATTTATACTGAAAGAGCCCCCCACATCTCCACGAGGGTATGTAAAAGACCTAACGATTGGCAGAATGCATATCAGACCTAAGACTGCAGAATAAATTCAGACCTAAAGACTGCAGAATACACATCAGACCTAAAGACTCGCAGAATACATATCAGACCTACAGACTGGCAGAATGCAATCAGACCTAAAGACTCGCAGAATAACATATCAGACCTAACAGACTGGCAGAATAAATATCAGACCTAAAGACTGGCAGAATACATATCAGACCTAAGACTGGCAGAATGCATATCAGACCTACAGACTCGCAGAATAATATCAGACCTAAAGACTGCAGAATACATATCAGACCAAAGACTGCAGAATACAATCAGACCTAACGACTGGCAGAATGCATACAGCAACCTACAGACTGCAGAATTCATATCAGACCTAACAACTCGCAGAATACATATCAGACCTAATAGACTCGCAAATACATAATCAGACCTACAGACTCGGCAGAATACACATCAGACCTAAGACTGGCACAATACACATCAGACCTACAGACTCGCAGAATACATATCATACCTAAGAGACTGCAGAATACATATCAGACCTAAGATTGGGAGAATACACATCAGACCTAAGACTGCAAATACATATCAGACCTACAGACTCGCAGAATACACATCAGACCTAAGACTGCACAATACATATCAGACCTAAGATGCAGAATACATATCAGACCTAAAGACTGCACAATACATATCAGACCTAAGATCGGCAGAATACACATCAGACCTAAAAGACTGGCACAATACAATCAGACCTAAAGACTTCGCAGAATACACATCAGACCTAAAGACTGCGCAGAATACACATCAGACCTAAAGACTGCAGAATACAATCAGACCTAAGACTGCAGAATGCATATCAAAACCAACAGACCGTAGAATCATATCATACCTAAGACTGCAGAATACATATCAACCTAAGAATCGCAGAATCACTATCAGATCTACAACTGCAGAATCATATCAACCTAAAGAATGGGAGAATACATTCAGATCTAAATGGCAGAATACATATCAACCTATAGATGGCAGAATCACTTCAGATCCTAACGATGGCAGAATACATATCAGACCTACAGACTGCAGAATACATATCAGACTCTAAGACTCGCAGAATATATATCAGACTAAAGATTGGCAGAATACAATCAGACCTAAGACTCGCAGAATTCAATCAGACCTAACAATGGCATAATAATATCAGACCTAAGACTGGAATACACACATCAGACCTAAGACTGTAGAATACATATCAGACTAAGACTCGGCAGAATGACATATCAGACCTAACGACAGGCAGAATACATATCAAAACTATAGACTCGCAGAATACTATATCAGACTAAGACTGTAGAATACATATCAAACTAAGACTGCAGAATACATATCAGACCTATAAGACTGCAAATACATATCAGACTAAGATTGGCAGAATACATATCAGACCTAAAGACTGGCAGAATACATATCAGACCTAAAGACTGGCACAATACATATCAGACCTAAAGACTGGCAGAATACATATCAGACCTAAAGACTGGCAAATACATATCAGACCTAAAGACTGGTAAATACATATTAGACTAAAGACTGGCAGAATACATATCAGACCTAAAGACTGGCAGAATACATATCCGACCTAAAGACTGACAGAATACACATCAGACCTGAAGACTGGCAGAATACATATCAGACCTAAAGACTGGCAGAATACATATCAGACCTAAAGACTGGTAGAATACATATCAAACCTAAAGACTGGTAGAATACATATCATACCTAAAGACTGGCAGAATACATATCACACCTAAAGACTGGCACATATACAATCATCAGACCTAAAGATTGGCAGAATACACATCAGACCTAAAGACTGGCAACACACCTAGAAGATGGAAATTAATACACAACAGACCTAGAACTGAAGAGACACCCCCAATGAGAACTAAAGATGGGCACAACACATTATGACTAACAATTGCAGACACAACACTATGAACACTAACAGACACCAAGAATGATGGACATAAATCACATCAGACCTAAGACTGTGCAGAAACCAATGATGAACATTAAGATAGGCAGCAACAGGACCATGAAACTGTAAGCAGACCCACAAGAATGTGGAAGCAATACAATCAGACCTAAAGGTAGAACTGTAGCAGAAACACAGATGATGAAGCCTTAAGATGGCAGCACACATCTATAAACACTAGCAGAACCACCATGATAAACATTAAGATGGGCATCAACAGGATCTATGAAACACATCAGACCTAAAGACTGGCAGAATACACATCAGACCTAAAGACTGGCAGAATACACATCAGACCTAAAGACTGGCAGAATACATATCAGACCTAAAGATGGCAGAATACACATCAGACCTAAAGACTGGCAGAATACAATCAGACCTAAAGACTGGCAGAATACATATCAGACCTAAAGACTGGCAGAATACATATCAGACCTAAGAAATGCAGAATACACATCAGACCTAAAGATGGCAGAATACAATCAGACCTAAAGACTGGCAGAATACATATCAGACTAAAGACTGGCAGAATACATATCAGACCTAAAGACTGGCAGAATACATATCAGACTAAAGATAGGTAGAAAACATATCAGACCTGAAGACTTGCAGAATTACATCACTCCAATGAATTTTATTTGTTCAAGAGGAATCATAGAAAATGGCAATTTAATATGCGCATACAACTATCAACATATAAACACTGGAGAATTTGAGCACTGCTAAACCCAAGCTCTGGCGAGTATCACAAGGAAGGAGATTGGAAAGGGTCTATGAAACACTACAGACACCACAGAAGATGGAAACATAGATAGGCAGCAACAGATCTATGAAACTGCAGACACTACCAAATAGGAACTAAGATGGGCAGCAACAGAACTATGAAACACTAAGCAGACACACAGATGATGGAAATTAAAATGGCAGCCAAAGGACTGGAAAATAAGCATATCACACCTAAAGATGGAAACATTAAGATACACCAACAGGACCTATGAAACTGTAAGCAGAACACAACCAAAGATGGAAGCAATAAGATCAGACCAAACGACTATGAAACACTATGCAGACTAAAGACTGGTAGAATACATATCAGACCTAAAGACTGGCAGAATACATATCCGCCTAAAGACTGACAGAATACATATCATACCTAAGACTGGTAGAATACATATCAGACCTAAGACTGCAGAATACATATCAGACCTAAAGGACTGGCAGAATACATATCAGACCTAAAGACTGGACGAATACATATCAAACCAAAGACTGGTAGAATACAATCAGTACCTAAAGACTGGCAGAATACATATCAACCTAAAGACTGGCAAATACATATCAAGACTAAAGACTGGAGAATACACATCAGACCTAAAGACTGGCAGAATACACATCAGACCTAAAGACTGACAGAATACACATCAGACCTAAGACTGACAGAATACATATCAGACCTAAAGACTGACAATACACATCAGACCTAAAGACTGGCAGAATACACATCAGACCTAAAGACTGACAATACACATCAGACCTAAAGACTGACAGAATACACATCAGACCTAAAGACTGCAGAATACATATCAGACCTAAAGACTGGCAGAATACACATCAGACCTAAAGACTGGGCAGAATACACATCAGACCTAAAGACTGGCAGAATACACATCAGACCTAAAGACTGGCAGAATACACATCAGACCTAAAGACTGGCAGAATACACATCAGACCTAAAGACTGGCAGAATACACATCAGACCTAAAGACTGGCAGAATACACATCAGACCTAAAGACTGGCAGAATACACATCAGACCTAAAGACTGGCAGAATACATATCAGACCTAAAGACTGGCAGAATACATATCAGACCTAAAGACTGGCAGAATACACATCAGACCTAAAGACTGGCAGAATACATATCAGACCTAAAGACTGGCAGAATACATATCAGACCTAAAGACTGGCAGAATACATATCAGACCTAAAGACTGGCAGAATACATATCAGACCTAAAGACTGGCAGAATACACATCAGACCTAAAGACTGGCAGAATACATATCAGACCTAAAGACTGGCAGAATACATATCAGACCTAAAGACTGGCAGAATACATATCAGACCTGAAGACTGACAGAATACATATCAAACCTAAAGATAGGTAGGATACATATCAGACCTGAAGACTTGCAGAATATACATCACTCCATGAATGTTTGTAGTTTGTTCAAGAGGAATTCATAAGAAAATGGGCATTTCCATATGCGCTCCACCCAAATCTATCAACAATTATTTAGCACTGAGAATTTTTGAGCCTGCTTAAATCCCAATGCTCTGGCGAGGTATCGACACAGGAAAGGAGAATGGGTTGGAAAGGGGTCTATGAAACACTAAGCAGACACCACCAGAATGATGGAAACATTAAGATAGGCAGCCAACACGATCTATGAAACATTAAGCAGACACCACCAGAATGATGGAAATATTAAGATGGGCAGCCAACAGGAACTATGAAACACTAAGCAGACACCACCAGAATGATGGAAACATTAAAATGGGCAGCCAACAGGACCTATGAAACACTAAGCAGACACCACCAGAATGATGGAAACATTAAGATAGGCAGCCAACAGGACCTATGAAACTGTAAGCAGACACCACCAGAATGATGGAAGCATTAAGATGGGCAGCCAACACGATCTATGAAACACTAAGCAGACACCACCAGAATGATGGAAACATTAAGATGGGCAGTCAACAGGATCTATGAAACACTAAGTAGACACCACCAGAATGATGGAAACATTAAGATGGGCAGTCAACAGGATCTATGAAACACTAAGCAGACACCACCAGAATGATGGAAACATTAAGATGGGAAGTCAACAGATCTATGAAACAATAAGCTGACACCACCAGAATGATGGAAACATTAAAATGGAAAACCCCATAGGATCTATGAAACACTAAGTTGACGCCACCAGAATGATGGAAACATTAAGAAGGGCAGTCAACAGCACCTGTGAAGCAGTAAGCTGACACCACCAGAATGATTGGAGCTTTAAGATTGACAGTCAACATAAGTTATGAAACACTAAGCTGACACCACCAGAATGATTGGAGCTTTAAGATTGACAGTCAACATAAGTTATGAAACACTAAGCTGACACCACCAGAATGATGGACGCATTAAGATGGGCAACCAACAGGACCTATGAAACACTAAGCTGACACCACCAGAATGATGGAAACATTAAAATAGGCAACTAACAGGAACTATGAAACACTAAGCTGACGCATAAGATGGGCAGCCAACCAGACCTATGAAACACTAAGCTGACACCACCAGAATGATGGAAACATTAAGATGGGCAGCCAACAGGATCCATGAAACACTAAGCAGACACCCCCAGAATAATGGAAACATTAAGATGTGCAGTGAACAAGCAACGTCTCGACATAAGGAGACGGGAGAGGGGGAGAATGGTGGGGGGGGGGGGGGGAGACCTCTGAAATACTAATCTGACACCATGGGGAATGATGGAAACATCAGGATGGGCAGCAAACAGGCCAGTTTTTTTATGTTGCGGGCTGAGACTGAACTCAAAATATCAGATCTTGCATCCATGGCTTGATATCACATCTTGTATCCATGGCTTGATATCACATCTTGTATCCATGGCTTGATGTCACATCTTGTATCCACGGCTTGATGTCACATCTTGTATCCATGGCTTGATATCACATCTTGTATCCATGGCTTGATGTCACATCTTGTATCCATGGCTTGATATCACATCTTGTATCCATGGCTGCTTGATATCACATATTGTATCCATGGCTTGATATCACATCTTGTATCCATGGCTTGATATCACATCTTGTATCCATGGCTTGATATCTCACATCTTGTATCCATGGCTGCTTGATATCACATCTTGTATCCGTGGCTTGATATCACATCTTGTATCCATGGCTTGATATCACATCTTGTATCCATGGCTTGATATCACATCTTGTATCCATGGCTTGATGTCACATCTTGCATCCATGGCTTGATCTCACATCTTGTATCCATGGCTTGATGTCACATCTTGTATCCATGGCTTGATGTCACATCTTGTATCCATGGCTGCTTGATATCAAATCTTGTATCCATGGCTTGATATCAAATCTTGTATCCATGGCTTGATGTCACATCTTGTATCCATGGCTTGATATCACATCTTGTATCCATGGCTTGATATCACATCTTGTATTCATGGCTTGATATCACATCTTGTATCCATGGCTTGATATCACATCTTGTATCCATGGCTTGATATCACATCTTGTATCCGTGGCTTGATATCACATCTTGTATCCATGGCTTGATATCCCATCTTGTATCCATGGCTGCATGATATCCCATCTTGTATCCATGGCTTGATATCACATCTTGTATCCATGGCTTGATATCACATCTTGTATCCATGGTTTGATATCACATTTTGTATCCATGGCTTGATATCACATCTTGTATCCATGGCTTGATATCAAATCCTGTATCCATGGCTTTATATCACATCTTGTATCCATGGCTTGATATATAACATCTTGTATCCATGGCTTGATATCGCATCTTGTATCCATGGCTTGATATCACATCTTGTATCCATGACTGCTTGATATCACAACTTGTATCCATGACTGCTTGATATCCCATCTTGTATCCATGGCTTGATATCACATCTTGTATCCATGGCTTAATATCACATCTTGTATCCATGGTTTGATATCACATTTTGTATCCATGGCTTGATATCACATCCTGTATCCATGGCTTTATATCACATCTTGTATCCATGGCTTGATATATCACATCTTGTATCCATGGCTTGATATCACATCTTGTATCCATGGCTTGATATCACATCTTGTATCCATGACTGCTTGATATCACATCTTGTATCCATGGCTGCTTGATATCACATCTTGTATCCATGGCTGCTTGACATCACATCTTGTATCCATGGCTTGATATCACATTTTGTATCCATGGCTTGATATCACATCTTGTATCCATGGTGCTTGATATCACATCTTGTATCCATGGCTTGATATCACATCATTGTAACCATGGCTTGATATCACATCATGTAACCATGGCTTGATATCACATCTTGTATCCATGGCTTGATATCACATCTTGTATCCATGGCTTGATATCACATTTGTATCCGTGGCTTGATATCACATCATGTCACCATGGCTTGATATCACATCATGTAACCATGGCTTGATATCATATCTTGTAACCATGGCTTGATATTCACATCTTGTATCCATGGCTTGATATCACATCTTGTATCCATGGCTTAATATCACATCTTGTATCCATGGTTTGATATCACATTTTGTATCCATGGCTTGATATCACATCTTGTATCCATGGCTTGATATCAAATCCTGTATCCATGGCTTTATATCACATCTTGTATCCATGGCTTGATATATCACATCTTGTATCCATGGCTTGATATCACATCATGTATCCATGGCTTAATATCACATCTTGTATCCATGGTTTGATATCACATTTTGTATCCATGGCTTGATATCACATTTTGTATCCATGGCTTGATATCAAATCCTGTATCCATGGCTTTATATCAGATCTTGTATCCATGGCTTGATATATCACATCTTGTATCCATGGCTTGATATCACATCTTGTATCCATGGCTTGATTTCACATCTTGTATCCATGACTGCTTGATATCACATCTTGTATCCATGGCTGCTTGATATCACATCTTGTATCCATGGCTTGATATCACATCTTGTATCCATGGTTTGATATCACATCATGTATCCATGGCTTGATATCACATCTTGTATCCATGGCTTGATATCAATCTTGTATCCATGGCTGCTTGATATCACATCTTGTATCCATGGCTTGATATCACATCTTGTATCCATGGCTGCTTGATATCACATCTTGTATCCATGCTTGATATCACATCTTGTATCCATGGCTGCTTGATATCACGTGTTGTATCCATGCTGCTTGATATGACATGTTGTATCCATGGCTGCTTGATATCACACTTTGTATCCATGGCTGCTTGATATCACTTTCTTGTATCCGTGGTTTGATATCACATCTTGCATCCATGGCTTGAAATCACATCTTGTATCCATGGCTGCATGATATCACATTTTGTATCCATGGCTTGATATCACATCCTGTATCCATGGCTTGATATCACATCTTGTATCCATGGCTTGTTATCACATCTTGAATCCATGGTTTGATATCACATCCTGTATCCATGGCTTGATATCACATCTTGTATCCATGGCTTGATATCACATCTTGTATCCATGGCTTGGTATCACATCTTGTATCCATGGCTGCTTGATATCACATCTTGTATCCATGGCTGCTTGATATCACATCTTGTATCCATGGCTTGATATCACATCTTGTATCCATGGCTGCATGATATCACATCTTGTATCCATGGCTGCTTGATATCACGTGTTGTATCCATGGCTGCTTGATATCACATGTTGTATCCATGGCTTGATATCACATCTTGTATCCATGCTGCTTGATATCACGTGTTGTATCATGGCTGCTTGATATGACATGTTGTATCCATGGCTGCTTGATATCACATTTTGTATCCATGGCTGCTTGATATCACATCTTGTATCCATGGCTTGATATCACTCTTGTATCCATGGCTTGATATCACATCCTGTATCCATGGCTTGATATCACATCTTGTATCCATGGCTGCTTGATATCACATCTTGTATCCGTGGCTGCTTGATATCACATCTTGTATCCATGGCTGCTTGATATCACATCTTGTATCCATGGCTTGATATCACATCCTGTATCCATGGCTTGATATCACATCTTGTATCCATGGCTTGATATCACATCTTGTATCCATGACTGCTTGATATCACATCTTGTATCCATGGCTGCTTGATATCACATCTTGTATCCATGGCTGCTTGATATCACATCTTGTATCCATGGCTGCTTGATATCACATCTTGTATCCATTGCTGCTTGATATCACATCTTGTAACCATGGCTCTATGAAAGAGAACCAACCAACCCATATATATATATACCTGATGGAGCACTCTGACAAGGTTACCTGGAACCAGTCTCTCTCCCCTTCCGCCCGGCCCCCTTCCCTCCCCCTTTTTCACACTCACACACACACACACACGCACGTGCGCACACACAGAGAGAGAAAGAGAGAGAGAGAGAGAGAGAGAGAGAGAGAGAGAGAGAGAGACAGAGCGAGAGAGAGAGAGAGAGAATAGAATAGAAATATTGCCTGAAATTCCAGAAAAAACTGCTGCTTACTCACCTTCCTCAAAAGTGTTGTCTTTTTCTTGTGTTGTTTTTTGATCCGTACAACCTTGATGGTGGTGATTTACTTTCCAAACTTAAACGCTTTTGCGAATCCTAAATAGTTCACACCTTCCAACAAAATTTGTTAAAAAAAACACACCCCGTAAAAATCTAAGAAAATCTTGTTCACGCAAGTTTTCTCACACATAGACAGGCGGGCACACAGACACACACACAAAAAATCGATTCCCCTCAGGAAAAAAAAATTAAACAAAAAGGCAGAAACGTATGACTGGTGTTGCAGTTGACTAACTTATGTCGGAGTACACGGAACCTCTATGATCAAAGAAAGAGGGGACAGGTTGCAGAGTCAGAGAGTTGAAAAGACAGGTAGGAGGGAAGAGAATGGGGAAGGGGGAGGAGAGGGGGTAAGGGGAGAGGGAGTGAGGGAAAACGGCACAGCCCAGAGACAGAGACACGACAAAAGGGCGGTGGACACACGCCCGCACACCACATACATGAACACTCACCTCCAAGTGCGCACTTTCCTCTGCTGTCATTTCAACTTTACCAGCTGCAAGCATCAGTTGTGATACTGAAGTCTTCTTTCCGACTGTTGCTTTCTTACTAAGTTTCATCGTATTTTTTTGAAAGAATTGTTTTCAAACAAAAGTCAGTGATTTATCATAATATTGGTTGTGGTAGTCTTCTCCAGATTTTCTATGGTAAATACTTGGCTTTCGGTACGTTTAAGGAAAAGATATTGTTTTGAAAAATGAATCACATCTTTGTTTAAAAAACAAACAAACAACAACACACAACCAAAAACACCAGCGCTTGCACTACCACCACCAAACCCAACGAACTGGAAAACCCCCCACTGTTCTTGAACAGAAGATTGGCATTTTTCATTTTAGAATATTGTGGATGGAAAGTGTTGTTTCTAAACAAAACATTCGAAGCTTTGTCCGAAAACCTTAGTAATGACAAGTCTGTTTCGTTTTGTTCAGTTTAGCTTTTCTTTTCAAATTTTTTTTTGTTTTTTTGTTTAATTCTAGTCTGACATCTTCGTCTGAAAATAAGAATTGTTGGTTCAAGTATCCTGGAGACTGTGGCAACAACATTCTGTGCATTGAGAAGTGAATTTCGATGTGTCTTTGGTGCTGGCTGGTGAAAACCTGATTCAATTCAATTTTGGTCGTTTCACCTCTTCGGAAGCAGTATTTCGTTAGGTAAGTGATTTTACTTCACGTACGAAAATCTTCTGTGAAAATTAGTTGAAGACTACTGGCCTCCCAAAGTAGTATTTTGGGTTTGCATGGTTGGTTGATTGAATAGTTGGTTTTGTGTGTTTTTGGTTTGTTTGTTTTTCTGTGTTTT
This sequence comes from Monoplex corrugatus, assembly GCA_030674185.1. Lineage (NCBI taxonomy): Eukaryota > Metazoa > Mollusca > Gastropoda > Littorinimorpha > Ranellidae > Monoplex > Monoplex corrugatus. The sequence continues at coordinate 11,903,713 of JAPXFY010000016.1, read as the reverse complement.
GTTTCGTTTCGTTGTATCTTCTTGTTTTGTTCTTGATCGGAAAAGAAATGGTCTGGTTTTTTGTTTTTTGTTTTTGTTATATCTTCTTTTAATTGATTTTTGGTCTTGATCGGAAAAAAATGAGTAGAAAAAAGGTATTGATTATTCGATGGTCATAGTGGTGGTACTAATGAACACCTAGTGCTTTGTTTTTCTTTGAGAAAAGATCTTTTGAACGCACTTCCCCGTCTATATTTTACACTACCATGTTTTTTTAAAAATTTATTTATTTGTTGTTAATAGTTTGGTTCAGTCTTTTGGAAACCGAATTATTTCTGCTGACAATCTGTGGTGATTTCGAGAAAAATAAGAAAGAAAAGCGGGCATACAGATTTCGTTTGTTTATTAGTTTTATCATTTGTTTCATTGTTTTTTGTATGTTTGTTTTTGTGGCTTTTTTTTTCGTTTTTTACCCTCGCAAAGTAGGTAATTTTCTTCGAAACTGCGTTAAAGCATCAAACGATTGCACCAAATTTGAAGTGAGAAGAATGGGTCACGCAATGCTTAATGAAAGGACAATCGAGTGGCATCGGGAACTTGGGAGGTGACTGTCCGAAGAGTGGTGAGGCATTGGTGCTTTGGGTCCCATCCGCACCCTTGTGGTGTTTCTTGTTAACTAAAACGATTTAGAGCAAACCACTGTTTTGACGTGATTCCAGAGTCAAAGATTCTAAACAAAATGTTATCATAGACTTACGTCAGAGGGAGTGGACAAATCAGGATTACAGCAACACTAAGAGTGAACAAGTCAGGATTACAGCAACACTGGACAAGTCAGGATTACAGCAACACTAAGAGTGAACAAGTCAGGATTACAGCAACACTGGACAAATCAGGATTACAGCAACACTAAGAGTGAACAAGTCAGGATTACAGTAACACTAAGAGTGAACAAGTCAGGATTACAGTAACACTAAAAGTGAACAAGTCAGGATTACAGCAACACTAAGAGTGAACAAGTCAGGATTACAGCAACACTAAGAGTGAACAAGTCAGGATTACAGCAACACTAAGAGTGAACAAGTCAGGATTACAGTAACACAGGACAAGCCAGGATTACAGCAATACTAAGAGTGAACAAGTCAGGATTACAGCAACACAGGACAAGTCAGGATTACAACAACACTGGACAAGTCAGGATTACAGTAACACAGGACAAGCCAGGATTACAGCAATACTAAGAGTGAACAAGTCAGGATTACAGCAACACAGGACAAGTCAGGATTACAACAACACTGGACAAGTCAGGATTACAGCAGCGCTGGACAAGTCAGGATTACAGCAGTACTGCACAAGTCAGGATTACAGCAACACTGGACAAGTCAGGATTACAGCAACGCTAAGAGTGAACAAGTCAGGATTACAGCAGCGCTGGACAAGTCAGGATTACAGCAACACTGGACAAGTCAGGATTACAGCAACGCTAAGAGTGAACAAGTCAGGATTACAGTAACACTGGACAAGTCAGGATTACAGCAACCCTGGAAAGTCAGGATTACAGCAACACTGGACAAGTCATGATTACAGCAACACTGGGCAAGTCAGGATTACAGCAACACAGGACAAGTCAGGATTACAGCAACACAGGACAAGTCAGGATTACAGCAACACAGGACAAGTCAGGATTACAGCAACACAGGACAAGTCAGGATTACAGCAACACTAAAAGTGAACAAGTCAGGATTACAGCAACACAGGACAAGTCAGGATTAAAGCAACACTAAAAGTGAACAAATCAGGATTACAGCAACACTGGACAAGTCATTATTACAGCAACACTGGACAAGTCAGGATTACATTACAGCAACACTGGACAAGTCATTATTACAGCAACACCAAGAATGAACAATTCAGGATTACAGCAACGCTGCGAGTGGCCGTGGACAATCATATGTGTTTTGCACATGTGCAGGTCACTGTTTCCGTCATTGTTATAGATGTCGTAATTGAGTTGTTTGTTTACATCTTTTCCAGATTCCAGATTTCAGTTCATCCTTTGTTGAGTTTTTGTTTGTCAGGCATTTTATTTTTCGTTCTTTTTTCCCCCACGTGGATGTTTTGAAAGAAACAATCGTTATCCACGCAGAATGAAAGGATCTAAGGAGCTTAATAACTCCTTCGAAAGAAACAGTCTCCATTACAGAGATAAGAGAGAAAGAGAGAGCGAGAGAGAGAGAGAGAGAGAGAGAGCGAGAGAGAGAGAGAGAGAGAGAGAGAGAGAGAGAGAGAGAGATCTTAATAACTCCTTCGAAAGAAACAGTCTCTTTTACAGAGATAAGAGAGAAAGAGAGAGAGAGAGAGAGAGAGAGAGAAGGGGGGGGGGACAGAGACGGAGAGAGACAGAAAAAGACACAGAAAGAAAGTGTGTGTGTGTGTGTGTGTGTGTGTGTGTGTTCGTTCGTTCGTTGCTTGATTTAACGTCTTTTCACTATAAGTGATATTAGACGGGGAAAAATGGCATGGAGGATGAAATAAGGGGGGGGGGGTGGAGGGGAGAGGGGAACAGAGTAAGGGACGTAAAAAAAATTAAAAGGAAGCGGCAAGGTCTTAAGAAAAAGGATATGGATGAACAGAGAAATGAAACTAGAACAACGCTAACATCAATAATGTAAAAGAAAAATCGTCATAAAAACAAAACAAAACAAAACAAAAATAATCATAATTATAATAATAATCTTAAAGTAACGCATTAACAGGACTGTGAACCAATGATTCTGAAATTTTAACTAACAAAACTTGATCCGATACAACTTCTTTAAAATGCGTTTCAAGATAGTTTCCTTGTGTAAACGTCTTTGGTAAAAAGGAACGAAGCTTTCTGCAGTAAAACAAACAGTGATACAATGTGAATTGTTCGCCACAAATACATAAAACGTTGTTACAATATTTTGTTTTCAAAGCGTTCAGTTGAATGCGAAAATATGTCATAACAATTAAACTCAAATGATATAACGAGGAATACTGCAAATTTTTACAGATATTTTGAACTGAAAGTTTGATTCTTTTTTGAGACACAAATTTTTCATTTAAATGTTCATGAAATCGAATCCATGATGCTAATTCTAGCGAGTTGTAAGCTTCTTTTACCGAGGTGTTAACATGTAATTCTATGGAATTTTCAGAATGGAGGGCACCGGATTTAGCTGCTCTGTCAACTACGTTGTTGCCATGAAGACCAACATGAGAAGGCACCCAGCATAAATTGATTTCCGAACCATTTATCTTTAAACAATGTATTAGATGATTTGCCTCAATAATTAAGTCAGGTCTTGTGTCTGTATCAAAAGACTGTAAGGCATATAATACAGATTTTGAATCAACAAAGAGAACTACTTTGAATGACACAGGCCGAAGGCTTATTAAATAATGCAACGCTTGAACAACAGCAACCAATTCTGCTGTATATATAGATACATTTGCCCCAATGAAAAAATACTTTTTAATGTTAAATTTTGGAACATAAAAGGCTGCTCCAGCGCTCTGGTTTGCTAAGACTGACCCATCGGTAAAAATGTGGAGGTGGGTACTGTACTTTTCATCGATGTGTTCACAAGCTGTGGATAGCGTAATGTTGACATTATCATCTTTTTTAACTTTTGCATAATCGAGATCAAATGTGGCATTTAGCATTTCCCATGTAGGGATAGGCGTTATCGTTGGTTTCTCAGCAATTTCATCCATTGTTATGTTGGACTGTTTGATCAGGCCAGATATGTAAGTTGCGGCTGTAATTTGTGATGAAATGTTTTTTGCTCGTTTTGGAAAGTGTGTGTGTGTGTGTGTGTGTGTGTGTGTGTGTGTGTGTGTGTGTGTGTGTGTGTGTGTGATAGATAGATAGATAGATAGATAGATAGATAGATAGATAGAGAAAGAGAGAGAGAGAAGGGTGAAGCGAGACAGAGAGAGAGAGAGAGAGGGACAGAGCGAGAGAGATGGAGAAAGAGAGAGAGAGAGAGAGGGAGAGAGAGACAGACAGACAGAGAGACAGAGAGACAGAGAGACAGAGAGAAAGAAACAAAGACAGACAGATAGGTAGATAGGTAGACAGATAGATACTGTAGATATATATATATATATATATATATATATATATATATATAGAGAGAGAGAGAGAGAGAGAGAGAGAGAGAGAGAAGGAGATAGAGAGAGAGAGAGAGAAAGAGAGAAAGGAAGAAAGCAATATAGATAGACAGATAGATAGGTAGATAGATATAGACTGATAGATAGATAGAGAGAGACAGACAGACAGACAGACAGACAGACAGAAATAGAGATAGGTAGACAGATAAAGAGACAGAGAGTCAAAAGGACAGACAGAAATCCGTCCACCCCGATTTAGGGACACGGTATCCTAATAGCCCAAGAATGCGTGTTAGCCACACTGTACAGTAAGGGGTGGGAAGATAAACACGCCAATATACCCACAACCCGAGATTCCACAACTGCAGAAACAGCCGACAAGAACTTTAGGCTTGGGAAAGCCAAACAAGCTTTCCTTAGCTGGCCGAACATATATTTATAGTTATCTATGACACCTTGCTAATTGCAGAAAATGGAAGGGACCTACAAAACCTTGTGAAAATACTAGAAATAGAAAGGAAAGGTAAGGGGTTGGAGCTAAACAGCAAGAAGACTGAAGTCACGGCAATCAGTAAAAAAAACCATGAAATCCCATCGTGCAAAATAAGAGCAAACGGCACAACCTTGAGACAGGTTGATAAGTTTAAATATCTGGGAACGATCATTTCACCAGACGGCAGATGCACATCAGAAATAGCGAGCAGAATCGGCCAAGCCAAAAAAATAAACAAACAGCACTTAAGAAGACGAAAAGCGTTCTTACCAACAAATGCCTATCAATTAACATCAGGAAGAGAGTTCTTGAATATTATATTGAATCTTTACTGTTGTACGGCTGTGAGGTGTGGACAGTCAACATGCAAAGTCAGAACAAAATTGAGGCAAATGAAATGGGGTTTACAGGAAGAATGTCGAGAGTTCCATGGACAGCAAAGGAAACAACAAGACAGTCTTGAAGAATTCAGACACAAGAAGATCATTAATAAAGAAGATTAGGAAAAGACAAGCAACATTTACAGGACATATTATGAGGAAAGGAGAATTAGAGCACCTAGTCACAACAGGAAAGCTGGAGGGAAAGAGAACACCAGGTAGACACAGAGAAAATATTGGACGGACTTGCAGGGTGGCTAGGACAGAGAGGGGGGGAGATGTACTTGCAGCGACAAGGATAGATTTGTGTGGAGGGCCATGATCGCCAACGCCATGTGGCAGGGCACATGATGATGATGATGGTTATACCACAGATGGTCAGTCCATGGCCTGGGAACGAAGGATGTGATTTTCACCAAGTCCTCTTTGTTGGCCCCAGAGTTGCTGATTTTCCTGAATTTTGCTCTGTCATTTGAAAGATGCTAAAATGTAAAGACCGCTTCTCCAGGCAGGAGAAGAGTGGCCGAACGGTTCAGACGTTCGCCTGCCAATAACTAAACTCGAGGTTCCAGGGTTCGCTCCCCGTAGAGGTCTCGACTTTTTTTTCCTCAGTTTGACCGGAAAATCGAACTGAACATTTAGTCCTTTGGAAGGGGACTAAAAACGAGTCTGACTCGTGTGCCTTCTGGCTGCGCACGCTAAAGATCCCACGGTAGCTGAAAATCGTGAAGAGCAGGGCATTGCTGGGCTGTCTTAATATAAAACATTGGAGAGATAGGTTGATTTCCCAGATTCCACCCCTTGAAGACCAGTTATCCTACTTGCCTTTCTGAAGTCTTGGTTAAAAATGATGTGAATATGAAAATAAAATTTGAAGCGAGGGAGAGGGGATGGGCGCCGCCCTCGTGCTGCTAGCCCCGGGAAAAGTTGAGGTCTCTGCCATCTCACTCCCGGACGACCCCAGGGTTATGCAACTATCTAGGTAGGACCTCAGGACCTGGCTAGCTCATCGGTTTATGTGCAGGCTTAAGGCTTGTGCCATGATCATTCAGGATCTTCTCCATCACATGGCACCTGTGACGTTAGCGCATATGGAATTCATTCCGAGCGTGGAGACGTCATCCTGAAAAATTGAAACTGAAACTGAAACTGATGTTGGAAACTCATTAGTGTTTCTTTTTCTCTCCAACAGCTGGGGGCTGATAAGGCAGTACGGTACGGCACGCTTTAAGCAGACGAGAAGATTTTCGCTTCATCGACACACGGTCTGTGGCAGTGTATGATCTGTGAGCCGGTGCAACAGACGACATTACTAACGTTCATGATGACGATGAAGTTTGTTCACCTGTTAGTGGTCAGTTTGACCTTGACCTCGTGTACACTGGTCACGTCTGGTGACCATGACTCCTCTCAGGTACGTAATTGATTTGTTTTTCCTCCATAGGTGTCTGTCATTCTGTTGGTCCGTCTGTGCCTCTCTCTCTCTCTCTCTCTCTCTCTCCTCCTCTCTCTTTTTTTTGTGTGCATGATGAAATGTGTTGCTTTACATGGTTTTGTTTGCTTGTTTGTTTCTTTTCATTTTTGTTTGTTTTTGGTTCTTTTTTGTTTGTTTTTGTTTTGAATATTTTGCTCAATTTTAATTCTTTTGAACTATTCGACTTTCTTTCTTTTGTTTTAAGCCAAGCCAAATAAATTTACCACTTTAAATATGTAAATTGGCCTGTGTGCTTATATGTATACTGTTGAGAAAAAAACTAATAAAATTCTCTCTCTCTCTCTCTCTCTCCTCTTTCTTTCTTTCTTTCTCTCTCCTCTCTCTCTCTTTCTCTAGCTCTCTTTCTCTCTTTCTTTCCGCCTCTGTGTTTCTGTCTGTCTGTCTGTCTGTCTTTCTCTCCTTCCCTAGCTCTCGCTCTTTCTCTCTGCCTCCGTCAGTCTGTCTCTTTTTTCTCTAGCTCTCTCTGTGTCTCTGTGTCTCTCTGTCTCTCTCTGTCTCTGTCTCTCTGTTTCTTTCTCTCTCTCTTGCTTTCTCTTGCTTCTTTCTCTTTTTTCTCTAGCTCTCTCTCTCTCTCTTTCTCTCTGCCTCTGTTTGTCTGTCTGTCTGTCTCGCTCTCTCTCGCTTTCTTTCCCACTCTCTCTATCGTCTCTCTGCCGCTCTCTCTCTCTCTGTCTGTCTGTCTGTCTTTCTCTCCCCTTCTCTCACACCAATATACAACACAGCACATTATGAGCATTTCCAACAGTGGTCTGGAATATATCAATTAATGACCAGTTTCATGACGTAGCCATCTCTTTAAATTTCAATGCCTTGTACGAAAACATTGATAAATTGCGCACAACTTTAGCGTTCATGACATTGAAAAAAACAAAAACAAACAAACAAACAACAACAAACAAACAAACAAAACTGGCTAATTTAAGTTGGCTTGGCTTAAACACAACAACAACAACAACAACAACATCAACACAACAACAACAACAACAACAACCAGTTTAAATAGATAAGGCTATCTGTGCCATTACTTATTTGACATCTGGGAACAAAATGCACTTCCATGTGCCTACAATTCCTTGCATTATGGACACATCACATCACGATCATTAACCGTCTTGTATCGGAAAAAAAAAAAAATCACAGCCAAATCGGGTATTCAGGTACCAAATGTCAACTTTAACGTGTTTCAGACGGCCATATATATCAACAGAAAATGTGATTTTTTGCCATCGGTGTACTCCTCACTTATTCAGTCGCACTGTCGTGAGTTCGCTCACGGCGGTGCGCACTGAAGCCAGTTCTCAACCCAGCAGTTGCGTTGAAGAAGTCGGCCGGATCGCTGATGAAAGCTACGCAGTAAGTAGCTTTTTTGTCACTGAGAGACAGGTTCAGCTAGGTAGTCATTTTGGTTTTATTTTTCATCTGGTACACTACACAATGTTGTGTGCAGACCGAATCTTTCACATCTGTTGATATGACGATTCTAACTCTGTCATCTGAATTCTCAACTTTCGAAAAAAAACGAGTTTAAAACAATTTGAATTAAGTACCAACACTGTGATTTAACCACACTTACCCAAATTAACAAATTCGTATGTTTGATACTCAGTTTCTATCACGTTTATCGTCTTATTCATACAAAATGGTATTTTAGATATATGTCCACATTTGTGAGTTTAAGCCAACAGCGTATACAATAGCATAATATAAATATGTATATACATATATACATATATACACAACTAATAGCATAATATAAATACGTATACACACACACCGACACACACACACACACACACACACACACACACACACACACACACACACACCACACACACACACACATATATATATATATATATATATATATATATATATGTGTATATGTATATATATGTATATATATATATACATATTGGGTATACATTTATTTCGCCATGAACAACGTTATTAGGCGTTCACAAATTCATACACACACCCCTACAGCCCCAAAACAAAAAAGAACAAAAACAAAACCAAAAAACCCCAAACGTCAGAGCAAAAAAACAATTGAACCGATTCAAAGTGACCACCAGATTTATCTAGTCCACACAATCTTGACCAGAATGAGAGACTTCAGATGTTTAGTCATGTAATAGCCATTGCCCCTCACGAAGGGCTACAAATACATAAGCAAAACTATCATTTGGCATCATGACAATCACATTAATGCTACAATGTACATAGACTAGAACAGAAATTTACATTTGAACAATACCCAGAATATGAATAACAAATTTTAAGACGTCGATCTATACGACTAGTCATTTCAGTAAGGATCGACAATATCGGCGTAGGTTTAATTTGTACAATAACATATTGTGTCTCTTAAATGTATAAATACTTTTGAAAAACAGAGGTCCATGAAATAATTTGT
>JAPXFY010000016.1:11874813-11887313 GCA_030674185.1 Monoplex corrugatus | reverse complement strand
ACACATTCATGTACGAAAAAATTGTGTCGATTGACAGTTAGTGTTATTGTTGTTTTAAGCCCAGCCGACTGCACAGAGACATATCAGGGCTATGTCGATAAAGTCTTTGAATTGTAATGTTCTAAACGACAAATGTATGTCTCTCTCTCTCTCTCTCTCTCTCTCTCTCTCTCTCTCTCTCTCTCTCTATCTCTTTCTCTCTCTCTCTCTCTCTTTCTCTCTTCCCCCCCCCCCCCCCCCCAACATTTCATTCTGCATAACAGCAATTGAAGATTTCTCGTCTAAGTAAACACAATGTAAATTCAGTGTGAATACAGTGTACACTGAATGCAAATATCTTTGAATTGGTATATTTAGCTACATGTAAATGCAATGTAAATCCACTGCAAACCCGATTTAACGTTATGGTACAGTTGTGAGGCCGAGTGGTTAAGCTGTTGGCCTACGAAGCCAGAAAGTCAAGGTTCAATCCAGCGCTATTTCAGCTTCAGTTTCTCAGGATGACGTCTCTGCACTCGGAATGAATTCCATAATATGCACTGACGCCAGTGGTGCCATGTGATGGAGAAGATCCAGAATGATCATGCCACAAGCCTTAACCCTTTGACCCCTGCACCCTGTTCACCACCATCCTGCATTGTCAACCATGCTAGCAAAGCAAAAACTTAACCCTTTGATTCCCGCACGCAGGACGCTGGTGGGTATGGTGAGGGAATCAAAGGGTTAAGATTTTGCAGCTGGTGGATAGGTTGCGGGAGTCAAAGGGTTAAGTTTTTGCAGTTGGTGGATAGGGTGCGGGAATCAAAGGGTTAATTTTTTTGCACTTGGTGGATATGGTGCGGGTGTCAAAGGGTTAAATTTTTGCAGTTGGTGGATAGGGTGCTGGAGTCAAGGGGTTAAGTTTTTGCAGTTGGTGGATAGGGTGCTGGAGTCAAGGGGTTAAGTTTTTGCAGTTGCTGGTAGGATGCTGGAGTCAAGGGGTTAAGTTTTTGCAGTTGGTGGGTAGGGTGCTGGAGTCAAGGGGTTAAGTTTTTGCAGTTAGTGGATAGGGTGCGGGAGTCAAAGGGTTAAATTTTTGCATTGGTGGATAGGGTGCGGGAGTCAAAGGGTTAATTAAGATTTTACAGTTGGTGGATAGGGCGCGGGAGTCAAAGAGTTAAGTTTTTGCGGTTGGTGTGTGGTGTGCGGGAATCAAAGGGTTAAGCCTGCACGCAAACCCACCAGCTGGCCAGGTCCTTCGGTCCTAGTTGGCGAGTGGGTTTTGTATCTTGTATCTGTTAGTGAACAACAAAACATCCGAGGGTGCTGAATGGGATCCAGAGCGACAATGCCTCACCACAGACCGACGGACAACCGGCTCCCTGCTCCCAACGCCGCACGGTAACCGTCTCGCCAAGCAAAGGGGGGCTGTCCATGCGCTGCATGACCCGTTCAGACCCAGTCATCAGTCACCTTGCTGACAAACCGAATGGCAAATTGGGGAGATGACAAACCCCGGGACATAGCCACACAACGTGTACCAACCAGGTCCAAAGACAGTCTGCATCAGTTTGTCATGGGAAAAATCCTGGCTACACTGTAATCCAGCGCCGTGCTGATTTAACAAAGGTCCTGTGATATTAATCAAAGGACATAGCTCTTGAGAATTATCTCCCATGTTGTAGGGCCTACTTCTCAAATCTAACACAGTTTGCGCTACCCATTCAGCTGGCATAGAAGCAGATACAAAGTACAAAAACAGTAAGCTCAGAACACTCCTCCTCAAAGGTCCTGTGTTCATGCAGCTTCTTGTTTGTATTTTGTTGCTGTTTTTTTTTTTTATCTCATGGACACAAGATCTGATATCTCAGAATCAGTTCCAGATCATGGCATGAAAACAAACCTGTTTGCACTCTATCGGTCTAGTGGTGTCAGTTTAGCCTTTCATAGATCTTATCCTATTTAAGGTTCATACCCAGAGTAGAGCGTGCTATGGGCTCGTTTGGGAAGACCGGGACCTCAAGGATGAGATTTATCTCATCATCATCATCAGGTGCCCTGCCGCATGGCGTTGGCGACCATGGACTTCCAACCATCTCTATCTCTCGTTGCCCCCAGCATCTCCCCCACCCTCTTCATCCCCAGCCACTCTGCAAGTCCGTCCAGCATTTTCTCCCTGGGTCTACCTGGTGCTCTCTTTCCCTCCAGCTTTCCCGTTGTGACCAGGTGCTCCAAATCCCCCTTCCTCATAAATGTTGCTTGTCTTTTCCTAATCTTCCTTATGAGTGATCTATTTGTGTCTGCCTCCATCAAGACTGTCTACTTCATTTATTTTAGGATCATCGCACTCAGGGAGGTTGCCTTTGTGCTTACCCTTTTTCTTTTTCGTCCTATTTTCTACGCCACCTTCATGACCAGAGAAGCTGGCACAGTTTTTACAATGCCATGATGATCATGTCGATGAGGATGATAATCATGATGCTATGGAGTTCCGTCTAATCTAGGATTGAGACTGCGTGACAGGGCTGTACTCTATGCTTACTATCATAATATATCCTGGCGTCAACCAGGCCCAAGAGATACAGACACCTGCGGTGCTGATCAGAAGATATGAGTAACACTCTTATCCATTTCGTGGACGTTCCATTGAGGGTGCTGCTCAAATTTCCTAACACTGCAGGTGTCTGTATCTCTCGGACCTGGTTGGTGTCAAGGTATAATGATCAAGAAATGTGACAGTAAGCGAAGAGAAAAGTCCTTCATGCAGTCTCGACCCGAAATGGCATTGTATACCACCATCACCACAATCCACATTCTCATCCTTGTAGCATTACAAACAAGTTGTTCCATCTTCTGGGGGCCCTTCACCATCATCCGTAATCATCATCATCATCCGTAATCATCATCCATCATCCATCATCCACCATCCACCACCACCACCACCACCACCACACAACAACCACACCACCACCACCCATCATCATCACCACCACCACCCACCACCCATCATCATCATGATCACCAGCACCACCACCACCACCCACCACCACCAGCACCACCACCACCACCACCACCACCACCACCACCACCACCACCACACCATCAACAACATCATGTCTGGTTTTCATGGTGACCTTACTCTCATGAGGATGTGAAGTCGTGTTGAGAAATCAAAATGAAGGGAGGGTGGTGGTGATGGTGGTGGGGGTTGGTAGGTGGGGGGTAGGGACACAGGAGCGGTACACAAGATGGGACAGAAAAAAGAAATCCATGTAAATTGTGATTTACATTGGACCTTGGCCATCTCTAAAACTTCGTAGAAGTTGTCGATATCTTCCTGAATGCTTGGGGATATTGGTGCATACACCTGTATGGTGTTGATATCAAATGGTTCGCCTCTCAATTTGACCAGTAAAACTCTGTGGATGGAGCGTAGGGCCTGACAGGTAAAACTGTTTATCCCTATTTTCTTTACTTCAGGGGGAGGGGATGAGTTTCTGCTGTTGGCTCCGAGCTGCGAGCTGAAATCGTCAGTATCATTATCAACCGTTGTCATTGAATCGTCGTCGTCATCGTCTTCGTCATCATCATCATCATCGTCGGCATCATCATCGTCATCATGCACCATTCTCAGTTATCATCATCAACATAATCACCATCATCATCCTTCATCATCATCCATCATCATCATCCATCAATCCATCCTCCTCCTCCATTCTCAGTTATCATCATCAACATAATCACCATCAACATCCATCATCATCATCCATAATCATCATCCATCATCCATCCACCCACCACCACCACCACCACCACCACCACCACCACCATCAATATCATCAACATCATCATTAATCATCATCAATTACTGAAGCTATTGATGCATATTTTTTGTGTAGGATGGAAACACACACCACACACACACACACACACACACACACACACACACACACACACACACACACACACACACACACACACACACACACACACACACACCAAAAATGTGATTGTGAGTAAATTTATAGACAAATAGAGAGTGACAGAAAGAGGGGGGGGGGTGTATGTGTGTGTGTGTGTGTGTGTGTGTGTGTGTGTGTGTGTGTGTGTGTGTGTTGTGTGTGTTTACATTGAGGCCAACCGTGGTGTCCTGTGAGTGACTGTGTATTCAGCGATCAGGTCGGGGTATTGTCACGTGGAAAGCGGGTACATACAGGTACACGGTATGTCATTAACCCCTCGACTCCCGCACCCTGTCCATCAGAATCCTGCATTGTCAACCATGGTAGCAAAAGCAAAAACTTAACCCTTTGACTTCCTCACCCCATCTACCAGCTTCTTGCAGGAAGCTAGTGGATAGGGTGAGGGAGTCAAAGGGTCAAGTTTTTGCAGTTGGTGGATAGGGTGCGGGAGTCAAAGGGTTAATATGCCCCTCTACCCGACTCCCAGAGGCAAATGTATGCAATGGTGGCAAGCATCCACCCGGAATAAGTATGTGAAACACGTGGGACGATAAGGGTGGGAAAAGAATGAGAAAGAATGAGAGAGAGAGAGAGAGACAGACAGACAGACAGACAGACAGAGACAACAGAGACAGAGAGAGAGAAAGAGAGAGAGAGACAGACAGACAGAGAGACAGAGAGAGACAGAGACAGAGAGACAGAGAGAGAGACAGACAGACAGACAGAGAAGAGAGAGAAGAGAAGAGAGACACAGAGAGAGACGAGACAGACAGACAGAAGAGACGAGAGACAGAGACAGAGAGAGAGACAGAGAAGACAGAGAGAGACAGAGATAGAGACAGAGACAGAGCAGAGAGGGTAGATGCTGTGATAACAGTTACGCGTTATCACTTAGTTAGCATGCAGCCATCAATTGGAAAAAAATAACTGCACACACGATCAGGCAAACAAGCAGGCACACATGCAGACAGACAGACAGACAGACAGTCAGACAGACAGACAGACAGACAGTCAGACAGACAGACAGTCAGACAGTCAGAAAGACAGACAGACAGTCAGACAGACAGACAGACAGTCAGGCAGACAGACAGACAGACAGACAGACAGGCAGGCAGGCAGGCAGGCAGACAGACAGTCAGACAGACAGACAGACAGACAGACAGACAGACAGACAACAGACAGACAGACAGACAGACAGTCAGACAGACAGGCAGACAGTCAGAAAGACAGACAGAGACAGATAGACAGATAGACAGACAGACAGTCAGACAGGACAGTCAGACAGTCAGACAGACAGACAGACAGACAGACAGAACAGACAACAGACAGTCAGACAGACAGACAGACAGCAGGCAGACAGACAGACAGACAGGACAGTCAGTCAAACAGACAGACAGACAGACAGACACATAGACAACAGACAGACAGACAGTCCGACAGACAGACAGACAGACAGCAGGCAGAGACAGACAGACAGAAAACAGACAGACAGACAGACAGACAGACAGACAGACAGACAGTCACATAGAGAGAGAGTGTCGATAACAATGATTTTGTATTTTCCAACAGTAGAAGATATAGACTCAATTTTCCAAGAGTAGAGATACTGTCTAAAATTACTTTTTCATACACGTCGTTTCTAATCTACGACGTACATTGTCGTTTGACAAAGGTGGAAAGAATGGAGAGAGAGAGAGAGGGAGAGAGAGGGAGGGAGAGAGAGAGAGAGAGAGAGAGAGAGAGAGAGAGAGAATGAGAGAGATAGATTGAGAGAATGAGAGAGAGAGAGTGCGCGTGGGAAGCTGGTGGATGAGAGAGAGGGGGGGGAGAGAGAGAAAAAGGAAGCGAAGAGAGAGAGAAAAAGAAAAGGGAAGATGAGAGATCGAGGAGGAGAGAGAGAGAGGAGAGAGAGAGAAATGAGAGAGAGTGCGGTGGAAGCTGTGGATAGAGAGAGAGGGGAAAAGAGAGAGAAAAAGGAAGCGAAGAGAGAGAGAAAGAAGGGGAAGAGTGAGAGATCGAAGGAGGAGAGAGAGAGAGAGAGAGAGAGAGAGAGCGAGAAGAGGGAGAGAGAGAGAAAGAAAGAAGAAGAGAGAGAGAGAGATGTCTTTTCATCATTTCATGACATATATTCAGACTAAACGAGAGAGAGAGAGAGAGTGAGAGAGACGAGAGAGAGAGAGAGAGAAGAAGACAGACAGACAGACAGACAGACAGAGAATGTGTGTGTAAATATACATAAGACATAGGAACACTATCACCAGAACAGAAAGGGAGGTAACTAACACACACAAACTACAGTTTGAAGAAGATAACCCTTCAGACCACTTTTGAAAGGAGTGACAAAACCAGAATGTCTAATGTGGATACATTCAGTTGGCAAATTGAGGTTTCAGCATGTTCTCGATAGAAACATGTTCACCTTTGGCAAGCTGAAAGTGATCCTGACCCTTAACCTTCAGAGACATGAAAAAAAAAAAAGAATGTCTGTTACTGGCGGCAAAATGTGATCCACTCTTCTTTTATCCCCGAGTGCCCATCAACGCGGGGATGCAAAACCCTGGGTTCACCGCCACGATATTTTTTGTTGTGGTTCGGTAAACTTACGCGTCTTTTCACGGGACTGGCCACCAAGATCGGGTTTTACAAGTGAAGGTTAATGGAAGTTCGCAGGAGGTGATGGAGCATTTGTTCTTTTTCGTTTTTTCTTTTTTTTTCTTTTTTTTTTTTGGAGGGGATGATGTCTTATTTTTCTGTTTTTTTTGTTTTTGTTTTGCCTTTTCCCCCATTCTGCGTGTTTCTTTTTTTTTTATTTTGGTTTTGTTTTGTTATGGAAGTAAATTGCATGCAGATATGTAGACCACATTACGACCAGAATGGTGTGTGTGTGTGTGTGTGTGTGTGGTGTGTGTGTGTGTGTGTGTGTGTGTGTGTGTGTGTGTGTGTGTGTGTGTGTGTGTGTGTGTGTGTGTGTGTGTGTGTGTGTGTAAGTGTCTATGACAAAAAAATATTAGCACTAATTTCTCAGCTGTTCCTGGCATCAATTTTTTGTATATATATTTTTGATGGACACACTTGAAAACGGTATATCGGCATTCATTTCTCACGCACAAAATATGAATAAAAATCAAAACTGTCTATAAAATTCACACACAAGTAGTAAAGATACAGATTTCTATAAGAAATATACACAGTCTGAATTACATATTTCTGGTATATAAATAATGGAGATTTAAAGGAATTAAGTTTGAAAATTATTCACATGTACAGGCATAACTGATAGGTAACAGTTTAGAAAAAAGTCAGAAAATTGCAGAAAACAGCGGAAGCTAAAGCTATTTTTCAAGAAACAAGGTTTATGACATGGGACTTGGCAGAAAACTTCATAAGAGCAAGATTAATTTTGCTTCTTGTTCTTCTACTAGGAACCTAGAGTGTAGGTGGCTTCTTAAAAAGCATTTCTATTTGGCTGATAATGGTTTATCCTGCATGTGTACAAAAAAATGCTTAGAAAGACGTATGGTAAAACCAAACACAGCATCAGTGTAAACTTTTTCTTCAGTGCAAAAAGAACTGTATCCTCAGTGATGTTTATATTGATGCTGTTTCACATTCAATGTTAAACATGTTTTCAATCATCTGCCCAGAAGTTGTGGCTGGTTTCATTTCGAAAAAACACCCCAAAGGATAAAAAAAAAACAAAAAAAAACAACCACCACCACCAAACAAACAAACAACACACCACAAACAAACAAACAAACAAAGAAACAAACAAAACAAACAAACAAACAAATACAAACCCAAACCAAACCAAACCAACCAAACCAAACCAAACCAAACCAATCCAAACCAAACCAAACCAAACCAACCAACCAACCAACCAAACAAACAAACAAACAAACAAACAAAAAACAAACAAACAAAAAACAAACAAACAAACAAACAAATAAAAACCCAAACCAAACCAAACCAAACCAAACCAAATCAATCCAAACCAACCAAACCAAACCAACCAACCAACAAACAACAAACAAACAAACAAACAAACAAACAAACAAACAAACAAACAAACAAACAAACCGTGTTCAATACGTCCTTTAGACGTTTACAGAAACAACACACTTTATTATTCATTAATACCATTTCTCGAAGAAAAACATTTGTTCCTTTAAATTGATATTTGATTACAATTTTAAACCACATCATTCTGACATCTTGAATCGTTTTAACTTAAAAAAAATCCTCACGAATTCCAGTCAATTTTTCAATTACGTTTTCTTTCCCATTTATCACAACAGTGTGGCTTTACATCAACTTTAATTAGTATAATCATAATACAGTCCTGTACTTTTGGTAACAATAAACGACTTTTGCATGTAATATTCGTATACTTTGTTGTATTGTCATATACAGTAACGTTGCTTTTCATTATCAAATCATTAACTGCAAGCTGACAACTTAAACATGTAACAAAATCTATACGGATGTTATGCTTTCCCATGATAGGAAGTTACTTCTGTGTGCTATGCAGTTCGCAACACAACAGAAGCCTATGTCTATGTTTTATCAAACTTTTTTCCCGGTCTGTATTTGTCGGTTATTACACAAGGGTTTTGTTGTAAGGGTTCTGCAATAATTTCATCTGTAGATCTAAGCTTTACCTTACAATAGAAAGTCTTAATGCATCAAAAACTTGTGACCAGAAAATTTTCTTCATGTGAAAATCCATAGCATTCCATACTACTCAAACTTTTCTGTAAATGGATAATCAGTACATACTACACTTTTCCGCTTATGGGTGGTATTTCCTACTTTCCTTAGCCAAGAAAATTTCAAAGCTGAAATATATTTCTTTAGATGTGGAAAGCTGGAAAGAGAAACACCAGGTAGACCCAGGGAGAAAATATTGGACAGATTTTCAGGGTGGCTGAGGACAGAGATGGTGGGAGATGTACTTGCAGTGACAAGGGATAGATTCGTATGGAGGGCCATGATCGCCAACGCCATGCGGCAGGGCACATGATGATGATGATGATGATGAGATCTGGTAGGCGTAAGCCCCTTTCATCTATGCTTTTCATCAGTTTTCGTGTTGATTGTGTATGGATTTTTTGTTCCAAGCAAAAGTATAGCACCTTTTTTGTGTAAATTCACGATAAAACTATCTGGTGGGTTTGGGTGCATAGTTCATAAATGTGTCAGAATTCAAGATTTCAATACAGCAACACTAGCAAATTTCATTATTTGCTTTTTTCATCCGTGTTTTAAAGAGGATTTTTATTTCTGCTAACTTATCATTCCAGCCTGGATTTCTTTGGAGTGCTTTTTCCCATGTCGTCCACTGCCCCTGTTGGCCTTTTTGGACTGTCTGCCTGCTGGATTCTTTTGGCATCCTCTTCTCTCTTCAGCTCTTGTATTATCATATCTCATTTTGCCTTTTCGCTGGTCTTTCACCACCATTCCATTTTCTTGATCCCAGTCCCTGCCTGTTGGTGTGCTTGTGCCCTGTAATTTCTTTGGCTGTAAGGATTTTCTGTCCATTTTCTACCAGTCGTCAGGTTGGGCTGGATTGATCTCTCACAACCTTGTCTCCAGAGTCTTCAAGCATGCAAGGAAACCTGACCTTTCCTTCCTTGTACTCCTCAACAATGAATTGTAGAGACAACTCCTCCTTTGTCTGGTGACAACAGGGTGCAACGTCAGAATCAGTTTCAGTTTCAGTTTCTCCAGATGACGTCTCCGTGCTCGGAACGAATTCCATATGCACTAACGTCACAGGTGCCACGTGTATGGTGATCAAGCCTTAAGCCTGTACATAAACCCATGAGCTGGCCAGGTCCTAAGGCCCTACCTAGCCTACGTTTTACCTAGTCTATATGTTAAACTGGTATTGTATCAGCCTATCACTGGAATAATCTTGGTTACGTGTAAATGACATATGCATCTGTGTATCTTATATTCAGAAAAAGGAAATATACATAAAGTAAATATATAAATAATTAAAGGTCTGAATCACAACACAACTAGCTATTCTGTATAAACTCGTCTCATATAACAGAAAGACCCCCCCCCCCCCCCAGCCAATGCATAAAGGCTCAGTTGTCTATAAACTAGGTGAAGATATTTTCTTAATCTTAGGCCCGCCAGTGTGTCGCTCACTTCTGAGGAAAGAAAAGAGGAAATAGATAGGTATTTAAGTAAGCAAGAAAGCAAGCAAGCAAGCAAGCAAGCAAGCAAGTAAGAAAGCAAGCAAGCAAGTAAGTAAGTTAGTAAGTAGTAAATAAATAGGTAAATAAATGAGTAAGCAAGCAAGCAAGCAAGCAAGAAGCAAGAAAGCAAGCAAGTAAGTAAGTAAGTAAGTGAGTAAGTAAGTAAGTAGTAAGTAAGTAGGTAAATAAATAAGTAAATAAATAAGTAAGTAAGTAAGTATATAGGTAAATAGGTGAATAGATAATACAAAATGAAGGAGTATGTAAGAGATGAAAATAACAAATAACAGTAAATACATGCATATACCCACATAAGACCACAAGCCATTTTCTTGTGTATTGGTAGCTTTTGGCCTCCAATGATTGCACTATGCTAATCATCATCATCATGTGCCCTGCTGCATGGCGTTGGCGATCATGGCCCTCCATGTGTATCTGTCTCTTGTTGCCGCAAGCACATCTCCCACCTTCTCAGCCACTCTGCCAGTCCGTCCAATATTTTTCCCTGGGTCTACCTGGTGCTCCCTTTCCCTCCAGCTTTCCTGTTGTGACCAGATGCCCTAATTTCCTTTCCTCATAAAATGGCCTACAAATGCCGCCTGCCTTTTCCTAATCTTCCTTATGAATGATCTTCTTGTGTCTGCCTCCATCAAGTAAGTCTCGTTTGTTTTCTTTGCTGTCCATGGAACTCACAGCATTCTTCTTAGAAACCACATCTCGGCTGCCTCAATCTTGCTCTGGCTTTGCTTGTTGGCTGTCCACGCCTCACAACCGTATAACATTATCGGTTCTACATAACATTCAGGAATTCTCTTCCTGATGTTAATTAATAGGTATTTGTTGATAAGAATGCTTTTCATCTTCTTGAATGCTGTTCTGGCTTGGCCGATTCTGCTGGCTATTTCTGATGTGCATCTGCCGTCTGGTGAGATGATCGTTCCCAGGTATTTAAACTTATCAGCCTGTATCAAGGTTGTGCTTTTTGCTGTTATTTTGCAAGAGTGGATTTCATGTTTTTTGTTGTTTTTTTTACTGATTACCATGACTTCAAATAATAAATAAGATATCACGCATCATCAGAGGCCAGAGAAGCTTTGGAATCAGCATGAACTGCAGGCACCAGACAATGTATTTACCAAGAAGGCCACACTGGTCTGTATTACTTCTTGGCTTTCTTCTGCCATGTTTCTTTGGTTTCCTTACCCCTTTTTTTGTGTCTTTCATCCTTACCCCTTTTTGTTGTGTCTTTCATCCTTACCCCTTTTTGTTGTGTCTTTCATCCTTACTCCTTTTTGTTGTGTCTTTCATCCTTACCCTTTTTGTTGTATCTTTCATCCTTACCCCTTTTTGTTGTATCTTTCATCCTTACCCCTTTTTGTTGTATCTTTCATCATTACCCCTTTTCGTTGTATCTTTCATCCTTACCCCTTTTTATCTTTCATCCTTACCCCTTTTTGTTGTATCTTTCATCCTTACCCCTTTTTGTTGTATCTTTCATCCTTACCCTTTTTGTTGTATCTTTCATCCTTACCCTTTTTGTTGTATCTTTCATCCTTACCCCTTTTTTTGTATCTTTCATCCTTACCCCTTTATTTGTTCTTTCATCTTACCCCTTTTTGTTGATCTTTCATCCTTACCCCTTTTTGTTGTATCTTATCATCCTTACCCCTTTTTGTTGTATCTTTCATCCTTACCCTTTTTGTTGTATCTTTCATCCTTACCCCTTTTTTTGTATCTTTCATCCTTACCCCTTTGTTTATCTTTCATCCTTACCCCTTTTTTATCTTTCATCCTTACCCCTTTTATCTTTCATCCTTACCCACCTCCTTATTTTTTTCATCTTTCATCCTTACCCCTTTTGTGTATCTTTCATCATTACCCCTTTGTTGTATCTTTCATCCTTACCCTTTTTTTGTATCTTTCATCCTTACCCCTTTTTGTTGATCTTTCATCCTTACCCCTTTTTGTTGCTATCTTTCATCCTTACCCCCTTTTTTTGATATCTTTCATCCTTACCCTTTTTGTTGTATCTTTCATCCTTACCCCTTTTTGTTGTATCTTTCATCCTTACCCTTTTTGTTGTATCTTTCATCCTTACCCCTTTTATCTTTCATCCTTACCCTTTTATCTTTCATCTTACCCCTTTTTGTTGTATCTTTCATCCTTATTCCTTTTTGTTGTATCTTTCATCCTTACCCTTTTTGTTGTGTCTTTCATCCTTACCCCTTTTTGTTGTATCTTTCATCTTACTCCTTTTTGTTGTATCTTTCATCCTTACCCCTTTTTGTTGTATCTTTCATCCTTACCCCTTTTTGTTGTATCTTTCATCCTTACCCTTTTTGTTGTATCTTTC
>JAPXFY010000016.1:11837313-11869813 GCA_030674185.1 Monoplex corrugatus | reverse complement strand
CTCTAATATCTGTATAAGTGGGACAGTCATATATAAGGTGGTATTCATTTTCGATATGTGTTTTGTAAAAAGGGCATGTCCTTTTGTGAATACTCTCACTATAACGATGTGAATTGTTATTCAGCGGTAGTACATCAAATCTTAGTTGTGTGATTGCCACTCTGAAACAATATGTATCCATGTCAGAAATATATTTTTCTTTTTCAAAAATTGTTTTGAATGATCTATAGCACTCATATCTGTCACCATCTCTAATAATACTAGTGCATTCTTGGATAAACAGATCGACAAGTCTTTGTCTGAATATGTTTAAAAATAGTTTTACATCCCCTACTCCCTGTTGCAGCCATACAATGTTGAAACCTGTATCACACAGGATTTTTCTTACCTCTGATGCCCAACAATCCTTTCCATTTCTATCTAATTCCAGAAGCATTTGGTAAGCTTTATGCGGAAATCTTTCGGCACTCATTTGCAGCAATTTAAACCAATATCTTAAGCATGCGACCACAGAGTTAACGAATAATGGATATCTTCCCAGATCAGCGTACACCATCTTGTTTGGTGTCTTAACAGGCACGGCTAAAATTCTTTTGCACGCCATCATATGTACCTTTTCTATGTGTTCCATTCGTTTTAATCCCCATACTTCTGATGCGTACAACAGAATGGGTTGTACCTTTACGTCAAATATTTTAAAGAAAGTATCCATTGTCATTTCCTTGAATTTTTGGAGAACCCTATTTAGCTGTATGACAGCTTTCTTCCCCTTAGTTGCTAAATGTGCAGTACCTTTTTTGACACTAACCATTGTCGTGAAATTAAAACCTAAATAGCAATAATTATTCACCACTTCCAACTTATTTTCTTCATATGACCATTTTTCACGTTTTCCGAGGAACCCTCCGTTTCTAAACACCATGACCTTAGTTTTGTCAATATTTACTTTTAATTTCATGTTGTTACAACACGTACTTAAAACGTTCAGCTGATTCTGTAAACCATTTGGTGTAGTTGAGAAAAGTACCACATCATCTGCAAAGAGTAAAATAAATCCAACATCCCAGGTAGTAATTGGATGCCATGTTTTCCTTTGTCACCGATACAATTTGCTAACTGATTTATAAATATCGAAAACAATGTAGGACTCAAGACACAACCTTGTCTTACTCCAACCGGACATTGAAACATCTCTGAAAATTTATCGTTAACTCGGATACATGACACCAATGACTTGTACATTGCCATTAATGATGCGAGAAATTTCCCTTTAACACCCTCATTTCTAATACAATGAAGGAGTTTATCATGTCTGACAGAATCGAAAGCCTTTTTAAAGTCAACGAAAGCAACATATAATTTCATCCCTTTCTTGTGCATGCATTTCTGAATGATAGCATGTAGTGTGAATATATGATCAACAGTTGAGTATCTATTACGAAAACCTGCCTGGCTCTCTGAGATCAAATTATTAGCTTCTAACCAGGTGTATAATCTCATGTTCAGTATTGTTGTGTAGCATTTAGATATCATGCTTAATAAAGATATACCTCTATAATTATCTGCATTTTCAGGATCCCCTTTCTTGAAAATGGGGATGATAATGGCTTTGGACCACTCTTTTGGATATATCCCCGAGTCAAAAATTATTTGAAACAGTTTTATTAGAAAAGCTATGACATCTTTTCCCCCATTTTTTTAACATTTCAGCTGAAACGCTATCAATTCCGCTTGCTTTACCAGTCTTAAGTTTACCAACTGCTCGTTTAACCTCTTCTTCAGATATATCTATTTAGAGTATGCTCCCTTTCCTCAGATAGATCTACCTCAATATCACAATGTTCACCAACATGTCCCCCATAATTTTGAAAAATATTCTTGAAGTGCTCGAACCAGACATTAATATCAATATCATTTGAGACTTTGTCTTTGTTTCCACAACCCATACTTCTCAGCAGTTTCCAGAACTGTGATGAATTAGTCATTTCCATGGTTAGCGAATCTGCTTTCTGTTTCCTAAATGCTTGTCTCTTTGTCTTTAGTAAACGTCTGTACGTTTTCCTCTCTTCCACATATGAAATTCTATCTTCTTCCTTCCTAGTTTTCCTAAAATAATTTAGTTTACGCCTTGTTTCTTTTTTTGCTTGCTGGCAGTCCTTGTCAAACCATTCTGATCTTTTGTTCTAGTTAACTTTACACGTTTTATATATACAGGCACTGGCATCTTTCAGACATTGTACAAAAGTATTCAAACCACTATCCACATCGCAATGTAGAGTATTTGTGTCCATAGTAAGTCTGTCTTGAATATCACTCCTTTTCAAAGTTTTGTGGAACTCGGCTTCCAGTTCATGTTTCCAAATAAATTTCTCACAAACCTCGTTTTTGGGTTGACTTGTTTTACCATGACCAGCCTCAACGATATCATTTTTAATTTCAACCATCATAACAACTGGTAGGTGATCAGAATCCATCATGTTCTCAACAATAATTGATTTGATGTGTATAGATGAAAACAAATCAATGGAAGTAATGAAATAGTCTACTGTGCTAGTCCCAGAGGACGCAATATATGTACATCCATCGTCAAAATCCGTTTCACGCAATCCGTTTAAAATCATACATTCAAACATATTACATAACTCAATCAGCTGACAACCAAATTTATTTGTGTTTTTGTCCTGTGAAATTCTGGGAAATCTGTTCTCGGTATAAACATTCACATCGAAATCATCGACCTCTCCACTAAAACTGTAATTAGTATTCGCTGTTCTCGCGTTTAGATCCCCATTTACCAATAAAAAAGAATCACCACACAAGTCATATAGATCTAAAATGCATTGCTCCAGCACTTCAATACCATATGCACCTTCCTGGCTATTCCAATAGACAGAATCACACGGAGGAACATATGTACAAACCCACAGTATGTTTCTGTCTACAGAAAACAGGTCTTTGTGGATTTTTATAGCTAAAGTGTTTTCAGTTTCTATTGGGATTTGCTCAACAAAACGAGAATATGATTTCCTTACCATTGCGATAACACCCCCAGAATATCTCCCTTGATGAGACAGCTTCTTGGCTTTAGACGTGAACACTACAAAGTCACTGAAAAGTGGTGATTCAAAGTCAGTTGCAACAAATGTTTCTGTCAAACATGTAAAGTCATAAGTGAGAAGAAAATTGGCAAAATCATTATTTTCTAGTTTTTCCAAAAGGCCATTTACATTATAATTAAGGAAACTAACATGTAATTTATTTGCAGTATTTACACGCAAAGCACATTTGGATTCCGATGGTGGTGTTGTGTCCTGATTCAAAATATAACTGTCGTCGCCTGTGGCAGATCGTACAGGTCTATCTGATATTGTGGCCCGGCCAATATCCTATCTGTTTGGCACAATCTGCCTCCTGCTGTGCCAGTCCGACACCACTCTTCTGCTTCTTCGTCTCCTCCACTACCCCTGCACTCGACCTTGCTGCTGCAAACTTCGTCTCCTCCTCTGCCGTCTTCGCCTTCGTCTTCTGTCCCGCCGGTGCCGCCTTCACCTTCTGTCCCGCCGGTGCCGCTTTCGTCTTCTGTCCCGCCGGCGCTGCCCTCGTCTTCTGTCCCGCTGGTGCTGCCTTTGTCTTCTGTCCCGCTGGTGCCTCCTTCGTCTTCTGTCCCGTCGTTGCTGCCTTCGTCTTCTGCCCCGCTGGTGTCTCCTTCGTCTTCTGTCCCGTCGGTGCTGCCTTCGTCTCCACCTCGGACGCCGCATTGTGATAAACTAAAACTATGCCTTTTTAACGCTCAGTCAGCATGCACTGATGGCAAAGCTGATGTCATTGCTGACTTTATCGCAGATGAACATGTTGACATTGCTTTTATCACCGAAACATGGCTTAACCCCCTTGGTCATGAACCTATACATGTGAGTCTCACTCCGAGTGGTTACAGGCTTGCTTCTTTCCATCGCTCATCCCGAGGTGGTGGTATCGCCATCCTCTACAACGACTCACTCCATTCCCGCCTGTCTTTCTCGCAGTCTCTGCCTTTCTCCCATCCTTCTTTCGAGCACGTTGAAGTATCCTTCCAATCCACCCCTCACCCCATCACCTTCTCCTGTGTCTATCGACCTCCACCTAGCTCTGCCAACAAGCTCACCACATCCATGTTTCTCTCTGACTTTGATCAACTTCTTGATTACTACTGTCTCTTACCTGGAAATCTCATCATTCTAGGTGACATCAATGTCCACTATGACAACACTCACCGTTATGACACAAGACATATCATCAACTCTTTGTCCAATCACAATATGACTCAACACATTTCTGAACCAACCCATCAAAAAGGTCACATTCTTGACTGGATCATTTCTCGTGATCACCACAATTCCGCTACTGACAACTGCTTAGTTCTTTCTACCCGTCTAACTTCAGCCCTTCCATCTGACCACTCTGCAATTCTCTGTTCTCTCGACATTTCTCCTCCTTCCCGTACCATGCGCACAGTGACTCGACGCAATCTCAAATCTATCGACCTCTCCACATTTTCATCTGATGCCTCCCGTCTCCTTTCTGAAAAGTCGCATAACCTTGCCGATGAATTCTATACTACTCTCCACCATCTTCTGGACACTCATGCTCCAGCCACAACCCGTCCTTTACCTGACCGCCCCCCTACCCCCTGGCTCACTCATGAGATCGCCTGTGCAAAACGTGCCCGCCGCAGAGCAGAGCGCCGCTGGCGCAAATCCAAACTCACTGTACACAGGCAACTTTTCCAAGCCTCTAAAACAAAAGTATCCACCCTCATTGCATCAGCAAAAACAAGTTATTTCCAAACCAAAATCCTGAATGCCTCTTCTTCAAAAGAACTCTTTACAACCATGAATCATCTCCTTGGCACACGAAAAGATTTACCTCTCCCAACAAAACATACAAATGAAGAACTCCCATCTGTATTCTCCAACTATTTCACCACCAAAATACAAACTCTTCGTGACAGGCTTGACAGGACACCCTGTCAACCATGCCCACCTGACCCTTCCTTCTCTGGCACACCTCTTACTACTTTTAACCCAGTCTCACAAGAAGAAATTCTCAACACAATCAGATCCATGTCGTTCAAAAACCTGCGAGCTGGATCCTCTTCCAGGTTCTCTCTACGCCGACTGTCTCCCTACTCTCCTCCCATTCATCACTGACATCATCAACACTTCTCTTCAAACTGGAACTGTCCCTGATTCTTTCAAGTCTGCTATTGTTCACCCTCTCCTCAAGAAACACAATTTAGATCCAAATGAACTGAAAAATTACCGGCCTATCTCTAATCTCTCTTTCTTGTCAAAACTCCTTGAAAAAGTCGTCCTCAACCAGCTGAACTCTCACCTGTCTGCCAACAATCTCCTCAATCCTTTCCAGTCAGCCTACCGCCAGTGCCATAGCACTGAAACTGCCCTACTACACATTCTCAACAATCTCCTCCTTGCAACTGATACTGGCAAAGTCTCTCTCCTCACACTCCTTGATCTGTCTGCAGCCTTTGATACCATTGATCATGGTATTCTCCTTTCTAGACTTCATCATACTTTTGGCATCTCTGACATTGCTCTGTCTTGGTTCACTTCATACCTATCCAACAGAAAACAAACCATTCTCATCAATGGCACTTACTCTCAACCTGCATACCTGACCTGTGGTGTTCCACAAGGATCTGTCCTTGGCCCTGTTCTTTTCACTCTTTACACCTCCCCCCTGTCCACCATCATCAACTCCCATTCTATAAAACACCACTTCTATGCTGATGACACCCAACTTCAAGACAGTGACTCACCTGATAATATACAGCGCCTGTTGACTCGCACCACTGAGTGTTACTCGGACATTAAGAACTGGATGACACACAATAAACTTCAGCTTAATGACGACAAAACAGAAGCTATCCTCATTGGCACCCGTCAGAAACTTTCTCAGCTGCCTCCTCTTTCTCTCCCATTATGTAACACATCAGTCCCAATTTCTGATTCAGCTAAAAACCTTGGTGTCTGCATTGACTCTACCCTCTCCATGAACAACTTTGTTTCTCAAACTGCCAGATCCTGCTACTATCATCTCCATCATATAAGGCTGATCAGGAAGTATCTCTCTGTCGAAACAACTGCAAAACTCGTTCTCTCCTTCATAATGTCTCGCATTGACTATTGCAATTCACTCCTGTCTGGTCTTCCTGCCTCCACCATTCACATCCTACAGCGCATTCAAAACAATGCTGCACGCCTTGTACTCAAAAAGAAAAAAGCTGACCACATATCTCCTCTCCTGGCACAACTTCACTGGCTCCCTGTATCAAAGCGCATACAGTACAAACTAGACACCATGTGCTACAAAAGCCTCAATAACGCAGCCCCCGATTACCTGTCAAGCCTACTTGAGATCTATCTTCCCTCACGTACCCTCCGCTCTGCCTCCGATCCTCTGACTTTTCGCTTTCCACGCACTAAGCTCAATACCTATGGTCCACGAGCCTTCTCTGTTTCTGGTCCACTCTCCTGGAACAAACTTCCTCTCTCAGTCCGTCAGCAACCTACTTTTGTCTCCTTCAAGTCCGCTCTCAAAACTCACCTTTTCTCCTCCGCATAAAATCCTAACCTCACTCAACCCCCCCCCCCCCTCTGCAGCCTGTCTCCGCTCGGAGGGAATCACATGGTTATAATATATAATTGTATATGCTATGCTCTCTATAATTTTCCATTGGTTTTATTCTTGCTTTTATTGCTTTTATTCTTTCTCCCCATTTATAGCCATGCGTGTGTGTGTGTGTGTGTGTGTGTGTGTGTGTGTGTGTGTGTGTGTGTGTGTGGCGTGCGTGTGTGTGCGTGCGTGCGTGCGTGCGTGCTTGCGTGTGTGTCTGCTTCAGCGCTTAGATTTGATTTTATCAAGATTTTGCGCTATATAAATATTGTAATTATTATTATTATTATTTTACCTGAGGCCCTGCTCACACTGGGTTTGGTTTTAGAAGATTGGGATCTGCTTCTTGTTTTTGGCAGATCTTTAGCCTGCGTTTTCTTAAACGAATCAGTAATTTTGCTCTGATTGCTAGACCTTGGTGGAGCATGGCCACTGCTCTTACCGTCTATCCGTGTGTGGGAGGCAGCAAGTCTAGGTCGCAGAGCATGGGTGACAGAAGGTGTCTGTATGCTCTGGTTTGTGTCTAGATCATCAGAATCTAGAACTAGATTGTCAGCATGCGAGTCTGACAAGCTTTTGGCGTTCGCGTTTTATGTTATCGTGTGTGTATCTTTTAATGCTTGATCTGAGGTGTGTGCCACAACGTTAGTGTGATCAGCTGACTTTGTTCTGACACTGAGCACAATGACCTCATCGGTACTCACATTCTCAGTATTAATTTTACCCAATTCTTTGGTCGCTTCACATACATCTTCAGCTATGACCTCACCCATATTTTCCATTTCCGCATCACAGATACATGTGTCTTTGTCACTGATATCGGTGTGATCGTCACTTTGATCACTAGGCTGGATTTCGTGGACGTCACTGTTTGTGTCATGGCTGACTTCCTCACAAGGGTCATCATGTGGGGGAAGGGCCACTGAGTCCATGCTTTTGCAAATGTCATAAGTACGTGGGCCATCACATGCGGAAGGGGCCATTGGGTCTTTCCTGCTTCGTTCAACGTGAGGACAAGAGTCATCATTTGGGGAAGGGATCACCGAGTTTATCCTGCTAGGTCTGTCCTAAGCACAGGTGTCGTGGCGTGGGGAAGGGGCAACTGTCTGCTCTATATCCCGCTGATGTCCATACATCCGTTTGGCACTGACTCTGTTTGATTTAGGTGGAACTGAATGATCCCTGCCAGTGTTTTCTTTCAGGAAGACAAACCTTCTGTGGTTTGATGTTGGTCGTCTGGTCACTTCGCTATATGAGTATGGACCAGGGACTAGTGGTCTGGAATTACTCCTGTCACGATCCAGGCGTTCAGAGCTTTTATGAGTTCTTCCTCTAGTCTCCTCTGTGTGCTCCCTGACGACATGGACAGCTCCTATATCAGCATGATCTCTGCTGGATCTGTGCGGATTCCTGTTGGTCTCATAGTGGTATTGTTGGTGTTTTGTATAAGATTGTCCTGTCTCCCAGTGGTCCAGGTTGTCTTCATGCATAGAAACTGTGTGACGCCTTATGCTCTGGTTTCTGTGGTGACGTCCAAATTTGTTCTTTGAGGAATATCTGTGGTGAAGATGTTCATTTCTTTTCCCATCGTGCACAGATTGTCTGTTGTCCTGAACATGTGGCAAATGTTCGTCAAAGTGGGGGGCAACTGAAGGGTAGTCATGACCGTTATCATAGTCGTAATAAGATTGTTGTCTGTCCCTCACACGCAGTTTTCCGTTGTAAATGTATGCGATTTTACCACGCTCACAATGGAACTCGACCATTTGCCTCTGCTGCGAGGTGAGGTCAGACGCTACCTTGATCTGCTTTCCCTGAGGTTGTCTCTGAGTTCTTTGTTTCCTAAAACAGCCATTTTGTCCGTCCACCGGCAGAACTGAACTAAAATGGGACGGGGACTGCTACCAGAGGTACGAGGTTTTCCAAGTCTGACAGCACTTGCAATGTCTTCTTGATGCCAATTGGGTTTGGTTGCATGGTAATTCAAGATGTCTGTGATTATCTCAGTAGTAGCGTAACTGTCCTCCCAAGAATACTCTTCCACATTGATGAACAACACGTTGCACCTCTTGACATCTTGCTCCGTGGACTCTAGCTTTCTTTCCAGGTTATCCAGTCTGTCCGTGATTGTTGTGTTGGATTCTCTGAGGTCATCTATTTCTTCTGTATTTGTTTGGACACATTCCTTTAGTTTACGAACATCCTCAAAGAACTGTGATAAGTTATCCTCTAAGGCACTGAACTTGTCGTCCACGAGTCTCTTGATTGTGGCTGCATGCGAATGTAGCCCTTGCTGGATTTGTGTAAATCTCCAGTCTATCAGCTGCATTATACTGGCATCTGGTGTTGTATACCCGTGTTGAGCCATGATCGCTGTCTACACCAAGGACTTTTACGAACGCCGGGAAAAAAAACAACAGTCGAGAGAGAGAGAGAGAGAGAGACAGAGAGAGAGAGAGAGAGAGAGAGAGAGAGAGAGACTGAGAGACAGAGAGAGACAGAGAGAGAGAGAGACAGAGAGAGACAGAGAGAGAGAGAGAGAGAGAGAGACAGAGAGAGAGAGAGACAGAGAGAGAGAGAGGAGAGAGACTGAGAGACAGAGAGGACACAGAGAGAGAGAGAGACAGAGAGACAGAGAGAGAGACAGAGAGAGACAGAGAGAGAGAGATAGAGAGAGAGAGAGACAGAGAGAGACAGAGAGAGACAGAGAGAGACAGAGAGAGAGAGAGAGAGAGACAGAGAGAGAGAGAGAGAGAGAGAGACAAGAGGAGAGAGAGAGAGAGACAGAGAGAGAGAGAGACAGAGAGACAGAGAGTAAGAGACAGAGAGACAGAGAGAGACAGAGAGAGAGAGAGAGACAGAGAGAGAGACAGAGAGCCTCTGTATGACAGAAAGTCTTTAATGGGTTGATGTTTACCAAGTTAGGTCCAACGGTTTGGACGGTGAAGGAGTCACTAAAACATAAGTTTGGAATCTAATTAAATAGTCGCTGTGGTGTAGTGGTTAGAGCAACTGATTACCGACTGGAAGGTTGTGAGTTCGAATCCTCATCAAGTCCTTCAAAATCATTGTGGGAGTTTTCGGCTCTTACCGGCTCATGTCCAGAGTTGGGCGTGTTATGGGCTCAATGGGAAGGCTGGGACCACACAGTTAAGTCTCATCCACTTCAAGGATGTGTCAATGAGGGTTTGGCTCAGATTTTCTCACCAATTCCGCAGATGTACATGTATGTATCTCTTGGGCCTGGTTGAGGCCAGGATATATCATGATGCATTATGATAGTAATCATATAGAGTACAGCCCTGTCACTCAGTCTCAGTCCTAAATGAAAGTCCATAGCATAATGATCATCATCCTCATCGCCATCATCATCAGTGCATTATAAAGACTGTGCTAGCTTCTGTGGCCATTAAAAAGGCGTAGGGAATGGGACAAAAAACAAAACAAAACATAACAAAAACAAAAGAGAACAAAACAAACAAAGAAAGAAAGAAGCAAAGAAAGAAACAAAGAAAGAAACAAAGAAAGAAAGAAACAAAGATAGAAAGAAACACAGAGAAAGAAACAAAGAAACAAAGAAAGAAAGAACCAAAGAAAGAAAGAAAGAAACAACTAAACAAAGAAAGGAAGAAACAAAGAAAGAAACAAAGAAAGAAGCAAAATGAAAGAAACAAAGAAAGAAGCAAAGAAAGAAACAAAGAAAGAAAGAAACAAACAAGAAACAGACTCAAACAAACAAAATAAGAAAGGCTGAGTGCAAAGGAAAGCGTCCAAGATGCAGTGGTCCTTTAAACAAACTTGCAATATTCTACAGTCAAGACCACATGGACTTATGAATGTTTGCTTTTCTTTCTCCTAAACTCTTCTTTTTTTCAGGACGAACGGTGAAACAAACAAAGAAATAAAGAAACAAAGAAATAAAGAAACAAAGAAAGAAAGAAACAAAGAAAGAAAGAAACACAGAGAAAGAAACAAAGAAAGAAAGAAACAAAGAAAATTTTACAATATCTAAAAGCTGTTTGTGCTTCTTTGGCAACCTGCACTGTCCTCATTTCACGACTTTTTACGTCATAGAACCTTTTTAAACCCTTTCGCATTTGCACTGCTAGATGTAAAGCTAGCTCCTAGTATTCACATTCGAATGTAGCACAGCGTCAGTACAAAGTCTTTCAGTAGTGAATGGAAAGTTCCTTGCATCCCAGAATGCTCGTACTATTTTTAGAACATTCAACGCGAGACTGACCAAGATTCTAACCACACGCGCGATAAGACAGCAAGGCCAGTAGTGATGGAAATTCCCCACACATGTGCTGGAAAAGGTTCGGGCGATCTCAACCGCTACGAACAGATCGGCACATTCTTCTGCAGGGCGGTTACTAGCTTTGTGAACAGCTAAGGGTTCTAGTGACGTTGACAGAAAAAAATGCAGATTTTCTGTGATAGGTCTTGTTTAAAAAGGAAGATTGTTAGTATTGCTTGACCATGTGGAGTTTGTTTCTGGATCCCTCCCTCTCCTTCTTTCTTTCTTATTTTTTCTCGTTGAGTCAGCAATCCTTTTTTTTTCAGTGAACACGCTGTTTCCAGTTTCGGAATTCAATCTTTTAGAACGGAAGATTAGGAAAAGACAAGCAACATTTATAGGCCATTTTATGAGGAAGGGGGATTTGGAGCACCTGGTCACAACGGGAAAGCTGGAGGGAAAAAGAGCACCAGGTAGACCCAGGGAGAGAATGCTGGACGGACTTGCAGCGTGGCTGGGGATGAGGTGGGTGGGGGAGATGCTGGAGGCAACGAGAGATAGAGATGGTTGGAAGTCCATGGTCGCCAACGCCATGCAACAGGTTTTGGGGGTTTTGTTCGTTGGGATGTTTTAGGTATCTTTTCACTTATTTTCAGCGTTCTGATTTTTCTCGAATTCGTATATGTGCTACACTATTTTTGACCACACTGTGCAGACGGTATGTTGCTGCACAGTCTGCACACTCCTACTCCGGTGGGCGTGCATGCTGGCTGTTTTCATGTTTCCATAAGCCACCAAATCTTGAAGAAGGCAGAAACAGGAAGCTGGTGGTTAGGGTGAGGGAATCAAAGGGTTAAGTTTTTCTAGTTGGTGGATAGGGAGCAGGAGTCAAAGGGTTAAGGAAGAGAAATAACAGGAAAAATGAATCAGAACGCGTATTTAATACAATCAGACAAGACAGGCGTAAATTTTCGGCCAACTGGCCTTTGTCAAGCGTAGACGTAAGATCACAAACGAACAAAGACCAAATACAAAATTTAGGGGGAAAATACAGGCCTGCTGCTTCGTCCAGTGAAAAAGATCAGGAAAATACAAGCAACATTCATACGACATTTTATGAGGAAAGGGGAATTAGAGCACCTGGTCACAACAGGGAAGCTGGAAGGAAAATAAAACACCAAGTAGATCCAGGGAGAAAATAATGGACGGGACTTGCAGAGTAGCTGAGGACAGAGAGGGTGGGAGATGGACTGCAGCGACAAGGGATAGATTCATATGGAGGGCCATGATCGCCAGCTCCATGCCGCAGGGCACATGATGATGATGATGATGATGATGATGACGACGATAATGATGATAATGATGATGATGATGATGATAGTGATGATGATGATAATGATGATGATGATGATGAGGCCACCGGATACGGGCGATGACTTTGAGGATCTTTTAACGTGCGTATTCGATGCTCTGCGTACGTACACATGACAGGTACTTAGGGCATTTTTAACAGGTCTGTGCACATGTTAACATATAACAATAATAATATAATAATTACAATATTTATATAGCATAAAATCTTGATAAAAATTAAATCTAAGCGCTGAACACACACATACGCACGCATGCACACACACGCACACACGCACACACACACACACAACAATACACGTGGCTATAAATGGGGAAAAAGAAGAAAAAGCAATGAAAAATTATAGAAAACATATTATATACAAATATATTAAATTACAATGTGGTTCCACACCGAGTGGAGACAGGCTGCAGTGGGGGTTGAGTGAGGTCAGGATTTTATGCAGAGGAGAAAAGGTGAGTTTGAGAGCGGACTTGAAGGAGACAAAAGTAGGTTGCTGACGGACTGAGAGAGGAAGTTTGTTCCAGGAGAGTGGACCAGAAACAGAGAAGGCACGTGGATCATAGGTATTGAGCTTAGTGCGTGGAAAGCGAAAAGTGAAAGGATCGGAGGCAGAGCGGAGGGTACGTGAGGGAACATAGATCTCAAGTACATATAGGCTTGACATATCACATAGGAAAACTGCCAGCCTTTACCCACTAGGCGGGAGGTACTCAGATAGGATTGAACCTCCACCTTCCGATTGACAGGCCTAGCTCACGTTTCAGTTTCAGCGATATCTGCTGTAATCGAATTTTTAAGGGAAGTGATTGTTGAAGTAATTGGACATTTCTTTTTTTAATTTTTAAGGATCTTTGCACTCAGGGACGTTACCTTTGTGCTCACCTTTTTTATGTCCCATTTTCTACGCCACCTTAATGGCCACAGAAGTTGAAACAGTGTTTACAATGCGATGATGATGATGTCGATGAGGATGATAATCATGATGCTATGGAGTTCCATTCAGGATTGAGACTGTGTGACAGGGCTGTACTCTGCGCTTACTATCATAATATATCCTGGCATCAACCAGGCCCGAGAGATAAAGACACCTGCTGTGCTGGTCAGAAGATTTAAGCAACACCCTCATTGACGCATCCGTGAAGTGGATAAGACTCGACTGTGTGGTCCCAGTCTTCCCAATGAGCCAATAGGACGCCCAAGTCTGGGTAGGAGCCGGTTAGAGCCGAATTATCCCACAAAGATTTTTGAAGTGACTGATTGGGATTCAAACCCACAACCTTCCAGTCGGCAGTCCGTTGCGCTAACCACTACACCACGGCGACTGGTTGTAATTGGATATTTCTCTTATAAGATGAGCCATATAGCTTCCAAGTATGTATCTGATAGCTGACGAAACAATAATTTTGGCAATATTTGTGAGAAATACCACAAAATGCGAAAAGACTCAGCGACTATCAGAGTAGAATGGTAGTTTAAAAATGATGAATTTTGTCGCGAGAGAGTGTGTGACAAATCTTAGCAGCCACCACTGTTGATAAAGCGTTGCCACAACATTGCGCCACCAACGTTTTCTTGTACGCATTTCGTTTTCCGTCGGCATGTCTTTCTTGTGTTCTTTATGTTTTTGTTTTCATATTCTTTTTTTGTTTTGTTTTAATGGTTATAGTATATAAGCTTACATATAAAGATGTGTGCATCTTACGGTCAGACTGCACTTTTTTTGAGTTGTATCTTTTTTTTCTTCTTTCGTCTGAGCACACACGGTTTCTCTTTACAGATTCATCATCAATCTATCTATCTATCTATCTATCTATCTATCTATCTATCTGTCTATCTATCTATCTATCTATCTATCTATCTATCTATCTGTCTATCTATCTATCTATCTATCTATCTATCTATCTATCTATCTGTCTATCTATCTATCTATCTATCTATCTATCTGTCTATCTATCTATCTATCTATCTATCTATCTATCTATCTATCTATCTATCTATCTCTCTATCTCTCTATCTCTCTATCTATCTATCTATCTATCTCTCTATCTCTCTATCTATCTATCTATCTATCTATCTATCTCTCTATCTATCTCTCTATCTCTCTATCTATCTATCTATCTTTCTATCTTTCTATCTCTCTATCTTTCTATCTATCTGTCTGTCTGTCTATCTATCTATCTATCTATCTATCTATCTACATGTATCTATCTATCTATCTATCTATCTATCTATCTATCTATCTATCTATCTATCTTTCTGTCTGTCTGTCTGTCTATCTGTCTATGTATCTATCCATCTGTCTATCTAAGAAAAGCACCAAGACTATGAATGTAAAAGAGAAATCGAGGGTGACCTATCAGAATGGAGTACCGCAAAACTAACAAAGAATGCAGACAGACCATTCCGGCAGGTAACACACGAGATGGGAGGGGAGAAGATGGAGGCAGTGAGAGAGAATGAACTCTATGTCTGATCCTGGACTGGCATTGAAACCTACTGTAACACTGGTCGACCTGTTGTAACACTAGTCAACCTGTTGTAACACTAGTAAACCTATTGTAACACTAGTCAACCTATTATAACACTAGTCAACATGTTGTAACACTAGTCAACCTGTTGTAACATTAGTCAACCTGTTGTAACATTAGTCAACCTATTGTAACGCCAGTCAACCTATTATAACACTAGTCAACCGTTGTAACACTAGTCAACTGATGTAACACTAGTCAACCTGTTGTAACACTAGTCAACATGTTGTAACATAGTCAACCTATTATAACACTAGTCACCTATTATAACACTAGTCAACCTGTTGTAACACTAGTCAACCTGTGTAACACTAATCAACCTGATGTAACACTAATCAACCTATTGTAACACTAGTCAACTTATTGTAACACTAGTCAACCTGTTGTAACATTGGTACACCTATTGTAACACTAGTCAACTTGTTGTAACACTAGTCAACCTGTTGTAACACCAGTCAACCTGTTGTAACATTTGGTCAACCTATTGTAACACTAGTCAACTTATTGTAACACTGAGTCAACCTGTTGTAACACTGGTCAACCTATTGTAACACTAGTCAACTTGTTGTAACACTAATCAACCTGTTGTAACACCAGTCAACCTGTTGTAACACTGGTCAACCTATTGTAACACTAGTCAACCTGTTGTAACACTAGTCAACCTGTTGTAACACCAGTCAACCTGTTGTAACACTAGTCAACCTATTGTAACACAAGTCAACCTGTTGTAACACTAGTCAACCTGTTGTAACACTAGTCAACTTATTGTAACACTAGTCAATCTGTTGTAACACCAGTCAACCTGTTGTAACACTAGTCAACCTATTGTAACACAAGTCAACCTGTTGTAACACTAGTCAACCTGTTGTAACACTAGTCAACTTATTGTAACACTAGTCAACCTGTTGTAACAATAGTCAACATGTTGTAACACTAGTCAACCTTTTGTAACAATAGTCAACCTTTTGTAACACTGGTCAACCTATTGTAACACCAGTCAACCTGTTGTAACAATAGTCAACCTTTGTAACAATAGTCAACCTGCTTGTAACATTAGTCAACCTATTGTAACACAGTCAACCTGTTGTAACACTGGTCAACCTATTGTAACACTAGTCAACCTGTTGTAACACTAGTCAACCTGTTGTAACACTAGTCAACCTATTGTAACATAGTCAACTGTTGTAACACTAGTCAACCTGTTGTAACAATAGTCAACCTGATGTAACATAGTCAACCTGTTGTAACAATAGTCAACCTGCTGTAACACTGTCAACCTAGTTGTAACACAGTCAACCTGTTGTAACACTGGTCAACCTAGTTGTAACACTAGTCAACCTGTTGTAACACTAGTCAACCTGTTGTAACACTAGGTCAACCTGTTGTAACATAGTCAACCTGTTGTAACATTAGTCAA
The DNA here is from genome assembly GCA_030674185.1 of Monoplex corrugatus. NCBI lineage: Eukaryota > Metazoa > Mollusca > Gastropoda > Littorinimorpha > Ranellidae > Monoplex > Monoplex corrugatus. Next base: position 11,853,578 of record JAPXFY010000016.1, on the reverse strand, counting down.
CCTGTTGTAACACTAGTCAACCTGTTGTAACACTGGTCAACCTGTTGTAACACTAGTCAACCTGTTGTAACACTGGTCAACCTGTTGTAACACTAGTCAACCTGTTGTAACACTGGTCAACCTATTGTAACACTAGTCAACCTGTTGTAACACTGGTCAACCTGTTGTAACACTAGTCAACCTGTTGTAACACTGGTCAACCTGTTGTAACATTAGTCAACCTGTTGTAACACTAGTCAACCTGTTGTAACACTAGTCAACCTGTTGTAACACTAGTCAACCTGTTGTAACACTGTCAACCTGTTGTAACATTAGTCAACCTGTTGAAACACGGGCATTTGATGAGAAAAAACTCTGGATTTTGCAAGCCATATTCTCTTACAACTTGAACGCTGGAATTCGATCTCGCCATGTGATTGTGCAGATCTTTGACAGACATTTTTATGGAGCTTTTTGAGCTGTTGACCGTGCCGTTGGTAAACAGTCCTGGCATAGCGCTACTGCAGGGTGCTCAAGATTACTGCTCTGTACACAGCAATCTTTGTGGCCAGCCTGATGCAGTCTTCTTTACCATAACATCTTCGTCAACCTTTCAGAGACAGAGTCAGCTTTGAAGAACCAGTCGCCGTGTTAGCACAACAGACTACGACTGGAAGGTTGTGGGCTCGAATCCCCATCAGTCACTTCATAAATCATTGTGGGATTTTTCGGCTCTAACCGGCTCCTACCCAGAGTTGGGCGTGTTAAGGGCTCATTGGGAAGACTGGGACCGCACAGTCGAGTCTCATCCACTTCACAGATGCGTCATTGAGGGTGTTGCTCAACTCTTCTGACCAGTACCGCAGGTGTCTGTATTTCTCGAGTCTGGTTGACGCTGATGATATATATCATGATAGTAAGCGTAGAGTACAGCCCTGTGACGCAATCTTAATCCTAGATGGAAGGCCATAGCATTAAGATTATCATCCTCATCGACATCATCACCATCATCGCATTGTAAAGATTGTGCCAGAAAAAAGAGCTTTGAAGACGCGGAACGCCATCTTAGTATCAAGATATCCATGGGCACTCACTGTACTGCCCAAGTAACAGTCTTCATCCTCAGGTGTTGATTACAATAAAAGATGGTGAAACGTCAGAAGTCTGAGATGATGTTGACTGTTATTGTTATTTTTGTTCAAAGCCCACTCGACTGCGTGAGGCCATATCAGGACTATAATCGTTTCAAAACACACACAATAGTTCAACAGGAAAAGAAAAGGAAAAGAAATTAAGTATACAAATCAGTCCATTCGTGCTCATAGTCTAAGGAGATGCCCCTGGCGTTGATCGCTCCATCTAACTCATCACACAGAGGATCTAAACAAAAAGCTGAACACAAACTCAAACATAACTGCTTAATTCTTTCACTTACACACCCTGTCCACCAGATTCCTGTATTGTCAACCATGTTAGCGAAGCAAAATCATAAACCTTTGATTCTCTCACCCTATCCACCAGCTTCCTGGCGGATACGGTGAGAGAGTCAAAGGGTTAAGTTTTTGCAGTTGGTGGATAGGTATGGATGTCAAAGGGTTAAATTTCTGCAGTTGGTAGATAGGTATGGGATGTCAAAAGGGTAATATTTAAACTCACGTGTGTATGCACTATATGACTCCTCTAAACATACACCACGACATCAAACACACAGCATGAATGCACCCATACATACACACATATAACACCACACACACATACACAACACACACACCACAGACACACACACACACACACATACACAACACACACAACAAACACACACACAAACAACACACAACACACAAACACACAAACAAAAAACACACAAACAAAACAACACACAACACAAAAAAACAAAACAAAAAACACACAAGCAACAACACACACACAACACACACAACACACACACACACACACACACACACACACACACACACACACACACACCACACAACACACACACACACACCACACCACACACACACACACACACACACACACACACAACACCACACACACAACACACACACACCACACAACACACACAACACACAACAACAAACACAACACAACACACATACACACACACACAACACACACAACACACACACACTACACACACACACACACACACACACATACACACACACACACACACACACACACACACCACACAACACACACACACGCGTACAAAACCCAACAAAACAAAAACCAAAAAATCAAAACAAACAAAAGAAAGCAAAACAGATGTGCCCGTTTGAGCACACACACACACACACACACACACTCACACACACACAAAACAAACAAACAAACAAACAAACAAACACACACACACAAGCACGCACACATACACACACACGCAAGTGCATTCACACAAATACACATTCACGCGCGTGCTCACATTCATGTGCACACGCATAAGCCATAATCATCACCATCATGCATGGACGCGCGCTGACAAACTCACACAAAGCACACAGACATACAAAGAAATACATACGCACGTGCGCGCGCGCGCACACACACACATACACACACATGCACACACACACACAAACACAAACACAAATACACAGAGACACATACACACACACACAGAAAACACACACACACACAGACACACAAAACACGCACACACAAACACAAACACACACAGACACACTCACACACATGCACAAATGCACACAGATGCACACACACACATATATACACACACAGACACACACACACAAACAAACACACACACACAAACACACACACAGACAGACACAGGCACACTCACACACACACACACATACATGCCCACTCTCACACACGGATGCTTAACAAACCGTCATTATAACAATCAATCCCGTGCGTGTGTGTGTGTGTGTGTGTGTGTGTGTGTGTGTGTGTGTGTATGCGTGTGTGTGTGTGGTGTGTGTGTGTGTGTGTGTGTGTGTGTGTGTGTGTGTGTGTGTGTGTGTGTGTGTGTTTGTCTTTTCACTATGAGGTGTGTGTGTGTATGTGTGTATGTGTGTGTGTGTGTCTGAGTCTCTGTGTGTCTGTGTGTGTATCTGTGTGTGCATGCGTGCGTGCGTGTGTAAACCTTATACAGAATCCATCAGATAAATAAAAATGCTGAAGACAATGTCTTTTTAGTCTTCGTTGTGTGACTTTTCTCTGGAATCTAGTGGGATGGGAAGAAACAATCAATACACTTGTCACTGGCATGAAACAACTTTCGCCTACATCGATTTCTTCCTTGTTGAGAACAATGAATAAAGTTGTGATTGTAACAATAAATGTTGAATGAACTCTTTATTCGGCTGCATCACACAAAGGCGTGTGCGTACTCTAAGACAGCAAGAGAACAAACTTCTTGATATATAAACTTCTTGATCTTCGTATGTTTTGGTTATGCATGTACATCATCATCATCATCATCATCATCATCATCATGTGCCCTGCTGCATGGTGTTGGCGATCATGGCCCTCCATACGAATCTATCCCTTGTTGCTGCAAGTATGTCTTCCACCCTCTCTGTCCTCAGCCACCCTTTGCACGTCATCATCATCATCATCAGGTGCCTTACCGCATGGCGTTGGCAATTATGGACTTCCATCTGTCTATATCACTTGTTGCCTCAAGCATCTCTTCCACCCTCTTTGTCCCCAGCCACTCTGCAAGTCCGTCTAATATCTTCTCCCTGGGTCTACCCGGTGCTCTCTTTCCCTCCAGCTTTCTCGTTGTGACCAGGTGCTCCAATTCCCCTTTCCTCATAAAATAGCCTACAAATGTTGCCTGTCTTTTCCTAATCTTCCTTATGAGTGATCTTCTTGTGTTTGCCTCCATCAAGACTGTCTCATTTGTTTTCTTTGCCGTCCATGGAACTCTCAACATTCTTCTTAGAAACCACATCTCGGCTGCCTCAGTCTTGTTCTGGCTTTGTTCCTTTGCATGTACATGTACAAAAAAAGAAAAAAAGGTTGTTATTAGATAGAATCGAAAGTTCGGGGTTGAAACCTGTTTGGTAGATACAGATTTGTCTCCCCTGATCCCACGTTTGCTCTGGCTTTGCTTGTTGACTGTCCACGCCTCGCAACAGTACAACAGTATTGGTTCTATATAACATTCAAGAACTCTCTTCCTGATGTTAATTGATAGGCAATTGTTGGTAAGAATATATAAGTGAGTTTAAAAACTGTTCAGTGTTCCTGTCTGGGGTTTTCAATGCCCTGCTGTTGTGAAATCAGAGTTTGGCCATGATGTTATGGATAGATGTGTTCGGTAGGACTCCTCTGGTTTTGTCTTCACCTAGTTGATAGTTTCAGTTTCAGTTTCAGTTTCTCAAAATTACGTCTCCGCGCTCGGAATGAATTCCATGTGTATTAACGTCACAGGTGCCATGTATATGGTGATCATGGCACATGCCTTAAGCCTGCACATAAACCCATGAGCTGGCCAAATCCTGAGGCCCTACCTAGACTATATTTTACCTAACCTATATTTTATACTGGTATTTTATCAGCCTACCGCTGGAGTAATCTTGGTTACATGTAAATGACATGTGTATCTGTGTATCTTACCTTTAAAAAACGGAACATAATATGAAGTCGATACACAGCTGAGCATTTGGGCATTGACTGGAGAGGGGGGGGGGGGGTTCTGTCATGTAAGACGAGTTTATACAGGATAGCTAGTTGTGTTGTGATTCAGACCTTTAATTATTTATTCATTTACTTTATATATATGTTCCTGTTTTGAAGGTAAGATACACAGATACACATGTCGTTTACATGTAACCAATATCATTCCAGCGGTAGGCTGATGAAATACAGTATAAAATATAGACCAGGTAAAACATAGTCTAGGTAGGGCCTCAGGACCTGGCCAGCTCATAGGTTTATGTGCAGGCTTAAGGCTTATGTCATGATCACCATACACGTGGCATCTGTGACGTTAGTGCATATGGAATTCGTTCCGAGCTCGGAGACGTCGTCTTGATAAACTGAAACTGAAAAGTGTCTGCTGGAGTAAAGAAGGTGTGGACGGTAGTATCCATTTTAACATCACTTAAAACTCTTTGACTCTCGCACCCTGTCCACCAGCTTCCTGCATTGTCAACCACGCTAGCAAAGCAATAACAGCCTTTTGACCCCCTCACCCTGTCCACCAGCTTCCTGCATTGTCAACCACGCTAGCAAAGCAATAACTTAGCCTTTTTACTCCCTCACCCTATCCACCAGCTTCCTGCATGAAGCTGGTGGATAGGGTGAGGGAGTCACAGGACAAAGTTTTTACTGTTGATGGATAGGGTGCAGGAGCCAAAGGGTTAACAAAAGGTCTGAGGTTCACTATAGTTGTAGTGTGGTCTGCCATACCCAACGCTATGCGGCAAGCCACATGATAATGATGATAATAATAAAATGTTGATGATAAGTGATAAGTGAGGACTGGTGGAGTTCTCAGTAAAGTACTATATGTTTAGGAAACGGCAGTCTTCCTACTGTGTAGCCCATTGTCTAGTAGATTCTAGGAGATGTGTTAAAGGAATTGTTCAACTATTCTACTGTCATAACATTTGTGGCCCATTCTCATTAAAAGGGATATAAGCCGATTTGGGATATTTCAAGTTATTGTATCACGTGAATGTTCCTTCCAGTGATGTACAAATACGTTTTCTGGGACAAAAAAAAACTGTAGAGTTTATTGGAGTTATTTCAAGAGAGATTCACCACTTTCGGACAGCTCCATTTGCGCTCCACCCAAATCCGCCAGCGAAGATCTGACAGATTTCCTGAGCCTGCACAAAACCTTATGCTCTGGCAAGGTTTTGAAACAGGGAAAAGGGGAGAAAGGACCTATCAAACTCTAAGCTGACACCACCAGAACGATGGACACATTTAGATGGGCAGTGAGCAGACCAGATTTTAATGTTGGGGGCTGGGATTGTACAAATTGTGCCCCGTCCAAGGATCGAACCCACGTCCTCTGCTTTATGAATACAGCGCTCTGACCAGCTGAGCTAACAAGCCACTGTCAAAAACTGTACAAACTGTGGACAACTGTAAGGTGCCATGTGCACATAATCCTTGTGCTGAGAAAACTGAGGAGAAAGTTTGAGAACAGTCACTGTCAGGTTTTCCTTAGCGACCACTATCGATGCTCTCTTGTGAATTCTAATTGGTTCATTTTTGATAAATGTATGTCGCTCTCTCTGATTGGTTTAGTTTTGATAATTATTTGTCGCTCACTCTGATTGGTTTATTTTTGATAATTGTACAACGCTCACTCTGTTTAGCTTATTTTTGATAACTATACGCCACACACGGAAGTTGACCATCATAAATTTCAAAACGCTGTATAAAATGTTACGGTTGTGTAAGAGGCTTTCCTGTAATGCGATGTGAAAACCGCCAGTGTCAGAAATATGTCGACGACGGCTTGATAGAGTTGACGATCAGCCACCATCTGGAAAACACGTAGAGGAGAAATAGCATGTGACATCCAGTGGGGGTATGATGGTTAGCGGTGGGCCGAGCTCTGAGCGACATGAATTGAATTGATGGAATCGCCTTTAAACTGTAGGCATCATAAATTTGTGTCAACATACTCATAGAACGGTACCAAATATTCATGCCATCATGTTCGTTATTAGTACTCCTCAGTTTGTGAATGAAAATGACAATACCACCATCCAGACTAACTTTTCAAAACATGACCATTTACAGTTTGTCACCCAAAACACTTCATACCACCATGGATGCGTTGAAGTCGAATTTAACAAGAATGTATCTGGTGAAGATCCCGATATCATTCAAAACGCAGACGTGGAACACATAACTCATAGAATTAAGGACAACATGCTGGGGTTCCTGTTTTTGATTGGTGGGCCAGCTAACGTCATCAACATGGCGGTGTTCTACAAACAGGGCCTTAAGGATCGCGTCAACCTGTGTCTCTTTGCCTTGTCCTTAGCTGACGAGCTGTTCTTAATTGCGTCAATGCTTTACCACGGAGAACAACTGCATATACAGTTTACCACCAAGGAGAGATACGGTCCTGTAATGACTCTGATGACCAACTTGAACGTCCCGGGTTTGGTGGGCTGTTCTTATGTTTCTTTTATTCTTGCCGCCATCATTGCCAGTGAGCGATGCCTCTGTGTATTTAACCCACTCAGGTTCCAGACCCTGTTGCAAACTAAAACAATGGCTGCCATCATTGTTGTGGTGTATGTGCTGGTGGTAGGTCTCTTTTTCCTCGTGGCATCTCAGTATCGGATCGGGTGCGTGTACATCCCAGCATCCGGTCAAGTCTTGAAAATACCTGTGGCTGGGGAATTTTACAAAGCTCACAAATACTTTATCGACCCTTTGGACAGTTTTGTGTTTGGTGTTGGTTTGCTTGGAATAGTGATAATAGTGGTGATAACAACGACGACGGCCACTACGGTGAAACTTCGCCGGATCATCGCATGGCGTGCCGACACATCGTCCCGAACGAGCACCAGGGAAATAGCGCTGACTAAAATGCTGATCGGTAATTCTGTTTTCTTTCTCACCTGTGCGCTCCCTGCTGCTCTCATTCGTTTCAGCTGGCTCTTTTTCCCAGGAATGAGGCCAGGGGGACGAAGCCAAAACTTGTTTCTGACTACCGTGTGGATTTATGAAATATTTTGTTTCATCAATGCCACTTTCAACATCTTTGTATATTATGCCATGGGATCTCGGTACAGGGACACCTTCTGGGCATTGTGCCATACAAAGAAGCAACAATCAGGCAAAGAATAATACCAGGAGAGATTTAGTTGGAAAACCGTGTTTTTGTAATGGATATGAATTACGGTGTAACTATGAAAACACAGTATACTGTTGCTTAGAATTCAGTGAGTACAGTATTACCGTTCTCACTACAGCAAGGGAAAGAACGACAGTACACGAGCTAGGAGAATGCACGATTGGTAAACAATATCACCATCATCATCATCATGTGCCCTGCCGGCCGCATGGCGTTGGCGATCATGGCCCTCCATATGTATTTATCCCTTGTTGCCGCAAGCACATCTTCCACCCTTTCTGGGTTCAGCCATCCTGCAAGTTCGTCCAATATTTTCTCCCTAGGTCTACCTGGTGTTTTCTTCCCTCCAGCTTTCATGTTGTGACCAACTGCTCTAATTCCCCTTTCCTCATAAAATGGCCTATGAATGTTGCCTGTCTTTTCCCAATCTTCTTTATGAAAGATCTTCTTGTGTCTGCCTCCATCAAGACTGTCTCGTGTGGTTTCTTTGCTGTCCATGGAACTGTCAACATTCTTCTCAGAAACCACATCTCGGCTGCCTCAATCTTGTTCTAATATGGTATGGTATGGTGCACCTGCGTGTATGTTAACCCCTTTCCTGATAGTGAAACACGAAGTGCATGTCTAAATCATGGCGTGGTATCTGGGCTTGCCTATTTTTTTCAAACTACGAAGTGAATTTATCCATTGGCATACATTTTAAGATTGGTGGCAAACAGCCAACAAACAAGCAAACAAAGAAATAAGTAAACAAACACACAACCAAACAAAGAATGAAGGAAAGAAAAGAACAAAAAAGAAGAGAAAAAAAGAAGAGAAAGAAAGAAAGAATGAAAAAAAGAAAAAAATGAATGAAAGAAAGAATGAAAGAAAGAAAGAAAGAATGAATGAATGAAAGAAAGAATGAATGAATGAAAGAAAGAAAGAAAGAAAAAAGAATGAAAAAAGTGATAGTAAGAAAAGAAAGAAAGAAAAAAGAGAAAGAAAGAAGGAAAGAAAGAAAGAAAGAATCAAAGAAACAACCCAGTTGCCCACATGCTGGGCATTCCCATATAGAAAAGAACCAATCATAGTCGGCACTGTTTGGGGCGAACTTTCGTACTGTCTGTCTGTCTGTCTGTCTGTCTTCTCTCTGTCTGTGTGTCTGTCTGTAGGAACTGTGGTGTTTGAAAGCCCGCAAAATGCACGAGAATTCATGTGTAAGAAACAGGGTGCAGTTAAAACATCAGGCACAGTTCTCTGTGTGTATGGTTATCGACGTGGCACAGTTCTCTGTGTGTATGGTTATCGACGTGGCACAGTCTCGTGTCTGCTACGTTGATGTTGACAGTGGGCATACTTGTTCTGAGTGCCCATCATGATGTCCGACATGGCATTCACAAAGATGTATCATGGATGACAAAAGACACACAAACACCGCATCTTTAAACTGAACCGTATCTTGGTGTGACTACTCTTAAGGGTTGTGTTTAGTGTACATTACAAACCTTTTTACACTTACATTTAAACTGGACGTTCTGTGACTCTTAGGGTTTTTGATGTACAAAACCTTACATTCAGTCGATGGACTTTCTCCGTCAATCCCGTGGAAGACTGATAATAATGTTTCTTCTTCTTATTATTATTCCTCATTTCTTCTTTCTTCTTCTTCTTTTTCTTCCTCTTCTCTTCTTCTCCTCCTCCTCTTTCTTCTTCTTCTTCTTCTTTTTTCTTTTTTTTTTCTTCTTCTTCATCTTCATCATCATCATCTTCTTCTTCTTCTTCTTCTTTTTCTTTTTCTTCTTCTTCTTTTTCTTCCTCTTCTCTTCTTCTCCTCCTCCTCTTTCTTCTTCTTCTTCTTCTTTTTTCTTTTTCTTTTTCTTCTTCTTCATCTTCATCATCATCATCATCTTCTGCTTCTTCTTTTTCTTCTTCTCTTTTCCTTCTTTTCCTTCTTCTTCTTTTCTTTTCTTTTCCTTCTTTATCTTCTTCTTATTTTTGTTTTTTTTTTCTTCTCCTTCTCCTCCTCCTCCACCTCCTTCATCTTCTCCCTTAATACCATGAAGAGTCACTGGAGTGCCTCAGTAGAGAACTGTTCGCCAGATTCCTCAAGCTTTGTCAGCTGTGTGCCAAGGCCTGGGTCTCTGCAAATGGTTTCTCTGTCCACTCTGCTATGTTGTCAGTCATTTTTTCTGCCTTCCCTTCCATCTCCCTCCCTCCGCAGTTTACCGGAGGAAGATTTAGCAAGGCCATTGGATCTTGTTACATAGCGATACCAACATAGTTTTCTTTTTTCACTTGGTCAGAAGATCTTTGTATGATACACTGCGCTGTTTGATGGTTTAGCGCACTTGTTCATTGGTAATATGATCAGTGTATCTGATATCCAAACAAGTGCTACCACCCACGTTCAAGCAAACAGGAACTAGTCCTCTTCTTCCTACTGGACGAAGCAGCAGGGAAGTTTCAATCTTTTTCTCCTAATTTTTGTATTTGGTGTTTGCTTGTGATCTTACATTCACACTTGACAAAGGCCAGTTGGCCGAAAATTTGCGCCTGTCTTGTCTGGTTGTACTGAATACGCGTTCAGATTCTATTTTCGTGCTTTTCTGGTTCCAGTGTATCTGATGTTTATATCTTACAATAACACTTCGTTTCTATGTCTTACAATAACACTTCGTTTCTATGTCTTACAATAACACTTCGTTTCTATGTCTTACAATAACACTTCGTTTCTATGTCTTACAATAACACTTCGTTTCTATGTCTTACAATAACACTTCGTTTCTATGTCTTACAATAACACTTCGTTTCTATGTCTTACAATAACACTTCGTTTCTATGTCTTGGACTCGTTTTTCCAGATCCCCTTTGAGGATCCATGTCTCAAGTGCGTACAAAAAGATGGATTGTACCAGTGCGTGTCAGAGCCTGATCTTGTGTTTCATGGAGTTGTTTGGAGTTTGTTCAAGAGGGATTCATCACACTCGGATAATTCCATATGCGCTCCACCCAAATCTGCCAAGAATTATCTGGCAGACTCCCTAAGCCTGCGCAAAACCCTATGTGCTGGCAAGGTCTTGAAATTGGGGAGAAGGGGGAAAAGGACTTTTGAAACAGAAAGCTGACAACACTAGAATGAGGGAAACATTAAGATGGGCAGCCAACGGGCCAGTTTTTAATGTTGCAGGCTGGGGTTGAACTCGAGATATCAGATCTTGAATCCACGGCTCTGTCATAGGAACCAACCAAACTGTGTTTCATGGAGATGTTCTTGTCCTTCCGTACAGGTTTCTGCCAGGGCAGAGGTGATGTTGTCCTTGTTGCCCTCAATAGGATTTGTGGATTGGATCCCCCGGTGTTAACGATGGGTTTATTCAAGAACATGGGTGTTGTTAGCACTGAGGAATTAATATCTATAAGGCGCTAAGGGTGGAAGATGTGCTTGCAGCAATAAGGGATAGACACATATGGAGGGCCATGATCGTCAACGCCATACGGCAGGGCACTTGATGATGATGATGAATTCTTGATGTATAAATCAAAACGAAAGGCACACTGCCATGAACCACTCACTCACAATATCAAAACGAAAGGCACACTGCCATGAACCACTCACTCACAATATCAAAACGAAAGGCACACTGCCATGAACCACTCACTCACAATATCAAAACGAAAAGCACACTGTCATCAACCACTCACTCACAATATCAAAACGAAAAGCACACTGCCATGAACCACTCACTCACAGTATCAAAACGACAAGCACACTGTCATCAACCACTCACTCACAGTATCAAAACGAAAAGCACACTGTCATCAACCACTCACTCACAGTATCAAAACGACAAGCACACTGTCATCAACCACTCACTTACAATATCAAAACGAAAAGCACACTGCCATGAACCACTCACTCACAGTATCAAAACGACAAGCACATTGTCATGAACCACTCACTCACAATATCAAAACGAAAGGCACACTGTCATCAACCACTCACTCACAGTATCAAAACGAAAAGCACACTGTCATCAACCACTCACTCACAATATCAAAACGACAAGCACATTGTCATGAACCACTCACTCACAATATCAAAACGAAAGGCACACTGTCATCAACCACTCACTCACAATATCAAAACGACAAGCACACTGTCATCAACCACTCACTCACAATATCAAAACAAAAGCACACTGCCATGAACCACTCACTCACAATATCAAAACAAAAGCACACTGTCATCAACCACTCACTCACAATGTCAAAACGACAAGCACACTGTCATCAACCACTCACTCACAATATCAAAACAAAAGGCACACTGTCATGAACCACTCACTCACAATATCAAAACAAAAGCACACTGTCATCAACCACTCACTCACAATATCAAAACGACAAGCACACTGTCATGAACCACTCACTCACAGTATCAAAACAAAAGGCACACTATCATCAACCACTCACTCACAGTATCAAAACGAAAAGCACACTGTCATCAACCACTCACTCACAGTATCAAAACAAAAGGCACACTGTCATGAGCCACTCACTCACAGTATCAAAACAAAAGCACACTCTCATGAACCACTCACTCACAATATCAAAACAAAAGGCACACTGTCATGAACCACTCACTCACAGTATCAAAACAAAAGGCACACTGTCATGAACCACTCACTCACAGTATCAAAACAAAAGGCACACTGTCATGAACCACTCACTCACAATATCAAAACAAAAGGCACACTGTCACGAACCACTCACTCACAATATCAAAACAAAAGGCACACTGTCATGAACCACTCACTCACAATATCAAAACGAAAAGCACACTGTCATGAACCACTCACTCACAATGTCAAAACGAAAAGCACACTGCCATGAACCACTCACTCACAATGTCAAAACGAAAAGCACACTGTCATGAACCACTCACTCACAATGTCAAAACGAAAAGCACACTGTCATCAACCACTCACTCACAATGTCAAAACGAAAAGCACACTGTCATCAACCACTCACTCACAATATCAAAACGAAAAGCACACTGTCATCAACCACTCACTTACAATATCCAAACGACAAGCACACTGTCATGAACCACTCACTCACAGTATCAAAACGAAAAGCACACTGTCATCAACCACTCACTCACAGTATCAAAACAACTCAAGGGTACAAATCACGTGCATACCCGGGAGAGGAGGGACAGGAGGGGAGCGGGATGAAGGCGGAGGTGGTGCAGGGGCAAGTCACACATCATCATCATCAAGTGCCCTGCCGCATGGCGTTGGCGATCATGGCTCTCCATACGAATCTATCCCTTGTCGCTGCAAATACATCTTCCACCCTCTCTGTCCTCAGACACTCTGCAAGTCCGTCCAATATTTTTCTCCCTGGGTCTACCTGGTGTTCTCTTTCCCTCCAGCTTTCCTGTTGTGACCAAGTGCTCTAATTCCCCTTTGACATAAAACGTCCTACAAAATGTTGCTTGCCTTTTCCTAAGCTTCTTTATAATTGATCTTCTTGTGTCTGCCTCCTTCCAGACTGTCTCGTTTGTTTGGGAAATCACTGCTGGACAAAAAAAAATTCTTCAAATTGGACTCAAAGATGAAAGAATTTATTACTGTCGAAGAGGCAAAGGGAGATCATTCCTGCTGTTTGAACCAGAGAGAGTATGAAGGGTGACCAAGGAAAGCTTGAAGGATGAAAACTAGAAAATCACCATATTTAATGTACTTGTTGAGTGTCTTATTTTAAGTGAAATTGTATGTGTGTATCTCTATGTACATCTATATGTTATCTGTCTGTATCAAAATACAAAACCATACGACACCGAGACTTCCGTTGCCAGGCCCCACTTGTCTGGAACGATCTGCCTTTTTCTCTCCGTTGTTCATCATCTCTCTCTTCTTTCAAGGGGGGCCTCAAAACTCATCTTTTTGATAAATACTACCAGTAACGAAACATGATTTTTGATTTTCTGATTCAGTAATGTTATATTAGTACTTGCTTGCAACAGATGTGCTAGTGTGTGTGTTGGGGGGTGGGGGGAGGACTAGGAGTGGGAGTTAGTATAATTGACCACAAGGCATAGGGCTGATTGGGAAAAACTAATTAATGTAAAGCGAAGTGAGTCTTTACCTTTGTGTAGGAGAATAGCGCTATATATAAGTGATTTATTATTGTTATTATTATTATTATTATTGTGATGATGATGATTATTATTATCATTATTATTATTATTATCATTATTATATGTATATCATATCTCTATGCATATCTATATCTACATAAGATATCCATCTGTATCTATATCTATAAATTATGACTCAACATACATCTCTCTCTCTTATGTATCTATCTCTGTATCTCTGTATCTATCTATCTATCTATCTATCTATCCATCTATCTATCTACCTTTCTGTCTATCTATCTATCTATCTATCCACCTATCTATCTACCTTTCTGTCTATCTATCTATCCATCTATCTATCTACATTTCTGTCTATCTATCTATGTATCCATCTATCTATCTACCTTTCTGCTATCTATCTATGTATCCATCTATCTATTACTTTCTATCTATCTATCTATCTATCTATCTATCTATCTGTCTGTCTGTCTATCTATCATCTCTCTATGTATGTATGTATGTACGTATGTATTATGTATGTATGTATATATGCATATATATATATATGTATGTATTATGTATGTATGTATGTATGTATCTCTATGTACGCCATAAATACATAAGATATCCATCTTATCCAATCTGTATATCATATCTCTATGTAACATATATCTACATGATATACATATATCTGTATCCATATCTATATCTACATATCTACATCAGAAGCAGTGGGGTCTCCCATCGACCCAACAGATAAGTAGATAATACTGATCCTTTGTGGCGTAGTGTGGGTCTTCATGTTGGAGTCGATGCTGATTCTGAAGACATACATTCTGCCCAAGGCTCTGCATGGAAAGAGGTCTACGGCGTCTGTACTCCAGACTAGCACAGAGAGAATGATTAACCCTTTGACTCCCACACTCTATCTTCTAACTGCAAAAAATTAACTCTTCGACCCCCTCACCCTATCAACTAACTGCAAAAACTTAACCCTTTGACCCCTTCACCCTATCTACTAACTGCAAAAACTTAACCCTTTGACTCCCACACCCTATCCTCTAACTGCAAAAACTGAACCCTTTGACCCCCACACCCTATCGACTAACTGCAAAAATATTAATCCTTTGAACGCTTACCCTGTCCACCAGCTTCCTGCTGGAAGCTGGTGGGTAGGATGAGGAAGCCAAAGGGTTAAGGTTTTGATTTGCTAGCATGGTCGAATGCAGGATGCTGGTGGACAGGGTGCGGGAATCAAAGGGGTTAAAGTGTGGAAGGGGGCGTACAATAGTGTCCCCACTCGCTCACCTACCAAACACCTGTAGTTCTGCAGGTGAGTGACTATCACGTACACAACAGTCCCAGCAGGAGGAACAATTTCATCGTTCGCAGCGCACGGTTCATATATTCTGGTTCATGAACCTTGTCCACAGGTGATGGAGATTTACTGAAGGTTGGGGCGTTACTGTGGGTTTGAATTCATTGTTGTCCCCTTTATGTAGACGGATTTGTAGTAGTAGTAGGCCTCCCTCGGTCATGACTGACCATGGACAAAGTACATCCGTTCTAATTTAACTAGATGGGCTGTCTGCTTGGTCCAAGCAGCGTCGCTTGTGACTGTACAGACCAATGCGAGAGAGGCAGTCTCTGTCGCAGCGGTTGCATGTGTATGCTGATGCTGGTCTGTTGGCTGTCATCCCTTTTCTGCGAACTCGCTTTTTTTGCTGCAGCAGCTGACAGTTTTCCTCACCAATCCGCAGCTGTTTCTTGAGAGTAGTTCTCCAGCTGTTGCGGTCGTCTGCGAGGTCCTCCCAGGACTCAGTGTTGATCTCAAGCGCCTTCATGTCACACTTGCAAACGTCTTTGTATCTCAGCTGTGGGCGGCCAATGTTTCTCTGCCCTGTGGCAAGCTCACCATAAAGGTTGCCTTTCGGGAGACGGATTTACTTTACAGGATAACGAGAGAGCCCTGTCTTCCATGTCTGCTCAGGATTGATCGTATACTTTCTTATCCTTTTCGTGGGTTTATTGCAAATTTGCTGGCGTTTCTTGCTTTTCTAAAGATTGCTGTTCTCTCTCTCTCTCTCTCTCTCTCTCTCTCTCTCTCTCTCTCTCTCTCTCTCACACACACACACACACACACACACGAAAGCACGCACGCACACACACACACACGCACACACCTACACACGCGCACACATATGCACGCATACACGAAAGCACGCACGCACGCACACACACACACACACACACACACACACGCACACACATACATGTACACACGCGCACACATATGCACACACACATGTACACACGCATGTACACACACAC
>JAPXFY010000016.1:11824813-11829813 GCA_030674185.1 Monoplex corrugatus | reverse complement strand
TGTCATGTGGTGTGTAAGTGTAGGATGATTGCATGTGACCATACTGATGTCCTTTGTACAGATGCATTGTGGTGTGTAAGTGTAGGATGACTGTGTGTGACCATACTGGTGTCCTTTGTACAGATGTCATGTGGTGTGTATGTAGGATCATGTGCATGTGACCATACTGATGTCCTTTGTACAGATGTCATGTGGTGTGTAGGTAGATGACATGTGTGACCATACTGATGTCCTTTGTACAGATGTCATGTGGTGTGTAAGGTAGGATGATTTGTGACCATACAGATGTCCTTTGTACAGATGTCATGTGGTGTGTAAGGTAGGATGACTGTGTGTGACCATACTGGTGTCCTTATGTACAGATGTCATGTGGTGTGTAAGTGTAGGATGACTGTGTGTGACCATACTGGTGTCCTTTGTACAGATGTCATGTGGATGTGTAAGTGTAGGATGACTGTGTGTGACCATACTGGTGTCCTTTGTACAGATGTCATGTGGTGTGTAAGGTGACCATATTGGTGTCCTTTGTACAGATGTCATGTGGCGAGTAAGGTGACCATATGGTGTCTATTGTACAGATGTCATGTGGTGTGTAAGGTGAGTGCATACTGATGTCCTTTGTAAGATGTCATGTGGAGTAGGTGACCATACTGGTGTCTTTGTACAATGTCATGTTAAGTGGGTTGTACATCTGTGCATAGGTGACCATACTGTGTCCTTTGTACAGAGTCATTGTGTGTGGTGATGATGTGTGTGACCATACTGTGTCCTTTGTACAATGCCTGTGGTATGAGTAGGGTGACCATACTGGTGTCCTTTGTACAAATGTCATGTGGTGTGTGTAAGGTGACCATACTGATGTCCTTTGTACAGAGTCAGTGGTGTGTTGTGATGATGTTGTGACCATACTGGTGTCCTTTGTACAATGTCATGTGGTGTGTAAGTTAATGACTGGTGTGACATACTGTGTCCTTTGTACAGATGTCATGTGGTGAGTGTGTACAGTGTCTTGTACAGATGTTGTGTAAGTGGTGTGACCAACTGGTGTCCTTTGTACAGATGTCATGTGGTGTGTACAAGTGTTGAGAGCATGGGGTAGGTGACCATACTGGTGTTCTTTGTACCGATGTCTGTAGTTCTGTTTTGTAGAGCGTGTGCTAGGTGACCATACTGTGTCTTTGTACAGATGTCGTTGGTGGTGATGCAGTGACCAACTGTGTCCTTTGTACAGATGTCATTGGGTAAGTGACCTACTGTGTTTTGTACGATTATGTGGTGTGTAAGGTGACCACTGTTCTTTGTAAGATGTCATTGTGTGAGTGACCACTGTGTCCTTTGTACAGATGTCATGTGGTGTGTAAGGTCATGGTTTGACATGTGTTGTGACCAATGTGTCCTTTGTACAATGTCATGTGGTGTGTAAGGTACCATACTGATGTCCTTTGTACAGAGTCATGTGTGTGAAGGTGACCATACTGGTGTCCTTTGTACAGTGTCATGTGTGTGTAAGGTGACCATACTGATGTCTTTGTACAATGTCATGTGGTGTGTAAGATGACCATACTGATGTCCTTTGTACAGATGTCATGTGGTGTAAGGTGACCATACTGATGTCCTTGTACATATGTCATGTGTGTGTAAGGTGACCATAGATGTCCTTTGTACATATGTCGTGGTGTGTAAGGTGACCATACTGATGTCCTTTGTACAATGTCATGTGGTGTGTAAGGCCATATGATGTCCTTTGTACGATGTCATGTGGGTAAGGTGCATCGATTCTTTGTACATCAGTGTTGTAGGTCATGTGTGTTGTAGTGTAGTGTAAGGTGACCATACTGAGTCCTTTGTACATATTCTGTGTGTGTAGTGACCATACTGATGTCCTTTGTACAATGTCATGTGGTTGTAAGGTGACCATACTGATGTCCTTTGTACAGATGTCATGTGGTGTGTAAGATGACCATACTGATCCTTTGTACAGATGTCATGTGGTGTGTAAGGTGACCATACGAGTCTTGTACAGATGTCATTGGTGTGTAAGTGATATGATGTCCTTTGTACAGATGTCATGTGGTTGTAAGTGACCAACTGTGTCTTTGTACGTTCAGTGGGTGTAAGGTGACAACTGCCTTGTACAGAGCATGTGGTGTTAAGGTGACCATACTGTCCTTTGTACAGATGTCATGTGGTGTGTAAGGTGACCCTACGATTTCTTTGTACAGATGTCGATGGTAGTAAGGCTAGATGAGTGTATGGTCTTCAAACTAATGAAGTACTGTATCAGGGAGAGCGTTCGCCTTTAAGCATGACAGTGAGATGTATAAGTTCCTCTCTAAAGTATCACATTCTGAATAAGGATGCAGTCTGAAGCAATAGTACTGGTACGAAATGTTTCTTGTGTGTGTGTGTGTGGTGTTGTGTTGGTGTTGTGTGTGTTGTGGTGTGTGTGTGTTGTTTTTGTGTGTGTTGTGTGTGGAGGTGTGTATGTTGTTTTGGTGTGTGGGGTGGTGTGTTGTGTTGTTTGTGTTGTGTGTGTGTGTGTGTGTTGTGTGAATGTGTTGTGTGTGATGTGGTGTGTTGGTGATTGTGTGTTGTGTTTGTGTGTGTGTGTGTGTTGTGTGTGTTGTGTTTGAGGTTGGTTGTGTGTGGGTTGTGTGTTTTCTGTGTGTGTGTTGTGTTTGTAATTAGTTTGGTGGTGACTTTGTATTATTTTTTGATTTTGTGTGTGGTCTTTGTAATATGTACTTTAAGGGATATTTAATTATTCTTGTGGATTGGTGTGTGATTCATGTACATCTGTCCTTTGTACAGATTCTGTGTTGAGTATTATGTCATTGTTCTTTTACTGTATTGGTTTCTTGCTGCATTTCCTTGAGATTCATTGGTGTGTATATGTTGTACATATGTGTCTTTGTCAGATGTATTGGTGTGTAGGAGATGTATGTGACCTATGTGTCCTTTGTACATTCATTGTGTTTTCCATATTGTCCTTTGTCATTCATGTGTTGTGGTTGTATGTGACCATATGTGTCCTTTGTACAATGCATTGTGGTGTGTAAGTACCATATGGTCCTTTGTGATGTCATTGTGTGTAGAGCGTTGTGACCATATGTGTCCTTGTACAATGTCTGTGGTGTGTAAGTGAGGATGATGTTGTGACCATATGTGTCCTTGTACAGTGCATGTGGTTGTAAGTTAGGATGATGTGTGTGACCTATGGTCTTTGTACAATTCATGTGTGTGTGTGATGAGTGACCTATGGTGTCCTTTTAAGATGTCAGTGTGTGTAGTGGATATGTTGACCATACTGGTTCCTTTGACAGATGCATGTGGGTGTGAGATATGTGTGACATACTGGTGTCCTTTGTACAGATGCATGTTGTGTAGTCTTGTTGATGGTGTCTTTGTACAGAGATTGGTGTGTAGGAGGCTGTGACCATACTGTGTCCTTTGTACAATGTCATGTGGTGTGTAGGATCATGTGTGACCATTCTGATGTCCTTTGTACAGATGCATTGTGGGTGTGGTAGGATATTGATGTGACCATACTGGTGTCCTTTGTACAGATGTCATGTGTGTGTGGTAAGGTGACCATACTGGTGTCCTTTGTACAGATGTCATGGGGTGTAGTAGATGATGATGTGACCATACTGTGTCCTTTGTACAGATGTCATGTGGTGTGTAAGGTGAGGATGATGTTGTGACCATTGTACAGATTCATGTGGTGTGTAGTAGATGATGTATGTGACCATACTGGTGTCCTTTGTACAGATGTCATGTGAGTGATGTTGTAGGGGACATACTGGTGTCCTTTGTACAGATGTCATGTGGTGTGTAAGGTAGGATTATGTATGTGACCTACTGTGTCCTTTGTACAGATGTCATGTGTGTGTAGTGTAGGATGATGTGTGTGACCATACTGGTGTCCTTTGTACAGATGTCATGTGGTGTGTAGGATGATTGATGTGACCATACTGATGTTCTTTGTACAGATGTCATGTGGTGTGTAGGATCATTGCATGTGACCTACTGATGTCCTTTGTACAGATGTTCTGTGGTGTGTAGGATCATGTGATGTGATCCATACTGATGTCTTTGTACAGATGTCATGTGGTGTGTAAGGCTAGGATGATTGTTGTGACCATAAGTGTCCTTTGTACAGATGTCATGTGGTGTGTAAGGTTAGGATGACTGTGTGTGACCATACTGGTGTCCTTTGTACAGATTTTCATGTGGTGTGTAAGTGTAGGATGACTGTGTGTGACCATACTGGTGTCCTTTGTACAGATGTCATGTGGTGTGTAAGTGTAGGATGACTGTGTGTGACCATACTGGTGTCCTTTGTACAGATGTCATGTGGTGTGTAAGGTGACATATGGTGTCTTTGTAGATGTCATGTGGCGTAGGTGACCATACTGGTGTTCTTTGTACAGATGTCATGTGGTGTGTAAGGTGATCAATGATGTATTTGTATAATTCATGTAGTAGTGACCATACTGGTGTTCTTTGTACAGATGTCATGTGTGTGTAAGGTGACTACTGGTTTCAATTGTACCCAGATTCTTGGGCGAGTAGGTGACCATATGGTGTTCCTTTGTACAGATGTCATGTGGTGTTCGGTAAGTGTAGGATGACTTTGATGATTACTGGTGTCTTTTTGTATTTTGATGCTTTGTGGTTGTAGTGTAGGATGATGTGTTGTGACCTACTGGTGTCCTTTGTACAATGTATGTGGTGTGTAAGTGTTGGATGATTTGTGTTGTTATCCTACTGTTGTCCTTTGTAAGATGTCATGTGGTGTGTAAGTGTAGGATGGGTGTTGTGTGTGACCATACTGGTGTTCCTTTGTACAGATGTCATGTGGTGTGTAAGTGTGGATGACTGTGTGTGACCTATGGTTCCTTTGTACAGATGTCATGTGGTGTGTAAGTGTGTGATGACTGTGTGTGCCTTACTGGTGTCCTTTGTACAGATGTTGTGGTGTGTTAAGTGTAGTGTCT
>JAPXFY010000016.1:11809813-11819813 GCA_030674185.1 Monoplex corrugatus | reverse complement strand
CGCAAAGGATATTTCTGGTATAGAAAGTAAAGAGTTACACCAAACGCAAAGGATATTTCTGGTATAGAAAATAAAGAGTTACACCAAACACAAAGGATATTTCTGGTATAGAAAATAAAGAGTTACACCAAACGCAAAGGATATTTCTGGTATAGAAAGTAAAGAGTTACACCAAACACAAAGGATATTTCTGGTATAGAAAATAAAGAGTTACACCAGAGACATAGGATATTTCTGGTATAGAAAATAAAGAGCTACACCAGACACACAAGATATTACCGATACAGAAAATAAAGAGTTACACCAAACACAAAGGATACTACAGAAAATAAAGAGTTAAACCAAACACAAAGGATAATACAGAAAATAAAGAGTTACACCAAACACAAAGGATATTACCGGTATAGAAAATAACAAGTTACGTCAAACACAAAGGAAATTCGAAAAAATAATTACATCAAACACAAATGACATTACCGGTATAGAAAATAAAGAGTTACATCAAACACAAACGACATTACCGGTATAGAAAATAAATAGTTACATCAAACACAAACGACATTACCGGTATAGAAAATAAATAGTTACATCAAACACAAACGACATTACCGGTATAGAAAATAAATAGTTGCATCAAACACAAACGACATTACCGGTATAGAAAATAAATAGTTACATCAAACGCAAACGACATTACCGGTATAGAAAATAAATAGTTACATCAAACACAAACGACATTACCGGTATAGAAAATAAATAGTTATATCAAAACACAAAGGATCTTATAGAAAATAAAGTATATCAAACACAAAGGATATTACTTTTACAGAAAACAGAGTTACACCAAACACAAAGGATATTACTTTTACAGAAAACAGAGTTACACCAAACACAAAGGATATTACAAAAATACAGAGTTACGCCAAACAAAAAGGATATGACAGAAAGTAGACTTACTACAAACACAAAGCATGTGACCAGACACAAAGGATACTACCAGAACAGAAAATAGTTACAACAAACACGAAGGATATTACAGAAAATGAAAAGTTACATGTACACCATACACAAAGGATATTAACGGTATAGAAAAAAAGAGTTACACCACACACACATGACATTATAGAAAATAAAGAGTTACACGAAACAGAAAGGGAGAAGATACTAGACGGACTTGCAGATTGGCTGAAGACAAGGAGGGTGGAAGAGATGTTTGAGGCAACAAGAGATAGAGACAGATGGAAGTCCATGATCGCCAACGCCATGCGGCAAGGCACCTGCTGATGATGATGATGACCAAATACAAAGGATAGTCTAGGAAATACAGAATTACATCAAACGCGAAGACATTAAACCGATTAAATGATTTCTTTCCTGTCATCTGACCGTCTATACCACTATGGGTGTGGCGAGAAGACAGAGTGGACGATCAACAGGCAGCTTGAAAGCTTGAAGAGAAATGCCGTGAAAAGTCAGTGTGAGTCTCTCACGCATTCCATCCAGGCCTTTCTTGGTTTGCCTCTCGCTTAAAATCCACATATCATCTTGTTAGATGCTTGTTGGGGTAGCATTCTGGTCAGATGACCGGGAACAGGGGAGGTGACTGTCTCGAGAGTGACGAGGCTTTGGTGCTCCGGGTCCCACCCGCACCTTCGTGGTGTTTCTTGTCAACTTGGGCTTGTGGTTTGGCTACTGACTTCAGAGAATCAAGAATGATGACCGCAGAGAAAGACCTGCTGGCTACTTGAAAAGATGGCAAGCTTGAGATCTTTTTCGGGGCACGTCAGACCTAGCAGAACAACAAAATGGGCTGTGTCTGGAGCATCACGCCTGGCTCCTTTCGCGGCTGTTTGAACAGCCCCTGTGGTGGAAGTAAGACAACGCTGGGAGCTTCCGACTGCTAGATCTTGAGACTATAGTAAGGGGAAAGGTGCTGGCTGCTCTGCGAGCTGGTGGCAGGGCGGGCTGCCCAAATGAGATGAAGACCAGACTGTGGCGAGAGAGAGTTCTTCCATTCTCTCTGGTCCAAAGGCTGGGTTGGACCTGGTTGGGGCGCGTTGTGTGGCTGTGTCCCGGGGTTTGTCATCTCCCCACCTTGCCATTCGGTTTGTAAATGGTGTAACTGATGACTGGGTCCGAGTGGGTCATGCAACGCATGGACAGCCCCCGACCCCCCCCCCCCCCTTAGCTTTAAGAAATGACTGTCGACTGGCGTCGGGAACTTGGGAGGCGGGTGTCCTGAGAGTGGAGAAGCACTGGGGTTCCGCATCCCATCCGCACCCCTCGTGGTGCATTTGGTTAACCTGTTAACTTTGATGATGAATACGATAGTGCAACGATGCTGCTCCCACCATGGACACACTTTTCCCCACTTCTCTGCCCCCTCCCCCCTTTCTGGTTGACATGAAACAATCGTTCCACCTAATGACTACCTGGTTGAACCTGGCTCTCAGTTACAAAAAAGGCTACTTAATGCATAGCTTTCATCGGCGATCCAGCCGACTTCTTCAGCGCAACTGCTGGGTTGAGAACTGGCTTCAGTTCCACCCCCCCCCCCCCCCCCCCGCTTTTTTTTTATAACAGATTTGAAAAAAACATAAACAAAGTGACAAAGAAACAAAGAAAATGTGTTGAAGGTGACCAGATCTTCCTGCATCCTGACATGTAAGCGCACAGCATGTTCCGTTTTTACATTGGGCAGTCACGTTTTTCATCTAAAAGGATGCACAGCTACATCACACTCTGTCCTCTCAACACACCTTCTCCATCTTTTGCCGCATACTGTTATATCAGTGAATCACACGTGTAGATGCCCCAGGTGTATGCATCTTCCTTGTTGGAGTGAAACATTGAGAAAGGCCGAAAGCAAACAGTTGCCTGTCTCAAACGGATGCGTCTTGCAGGATCCGGGAGATTTACATCGTAAAGATAAATTGTGGACAGCAAACCCTTGAAATACCCATTTAGACGTTATTAACCACTGAACAAATACTGTTAAGATTTCAAGGATCGTTTTGATTCAACGTTTAAACGTGTAGGCTGCAAGCACGGGCGGTTTATAACAGACCTACCCCCCTCTTGTCTGTCCTTAAGCTGTTGAACGACAATAAAACGAAGTCGCTTGAGCAGAGTTACTTCTCTCTGGCCGTTCTCTACAGTATGTGTGTAGTGATGGTATCTGCATACAAGCGCAGCAAAACAATGGTATCTGATGCATTCAACCCGTCTGTTGTCTAATTCTTTTAGTGGGGGTGTGTGATGGTCATTTTAAGATGTCAACACCGTTTTCTTGGTTGCTGTATTTTTTTTTACTTTCATTTATTTATTTATTTGTCGTAGGTTTGTTCTACAATACTTCTATACTGTCCTGTATCTAACTGCCGCCTCTCTAATCTTTTTGACGATTTTATCTACACTGCTGCTATATATATAATTTTGACGATTTTATCTACACTGCTGCTACATATATAATTTTGACAATTTTATCTACACTGCTGTTCTCTCTCTCTCTCTCTCTCTCTTATATATATATATATATATATACATACTCGTTAAATTGCTGTATACTCCTCACCCCCCACACACATTACCCCTCCCCCAACCACCCCACCCTCGACAGATGCCAATTTTTGACAGTCCAAGCCCTTACTCTGCAGACCTGAACCTTTTCGCTACAAGCAATCCAAACGAATGTTTTCTTCGTGAACAAGACAATCTATTTGAAAGACGGTCCCCCCCCCCCCCCCCCGTCTCTCTCTCTCACTCTTTGTGGTAGAAAGAAAACAGTATCCTTTCGTCAAGGGTAGTGAGGAAAGAGAACAAAGACATGATACACAATAGGCGTCTTTCGCGCTGCCATGTTGCCACTACGCCTATGCACACAGCACACTGACATGACTTTCCTCTCTTCCTTTCGCTTATATGCAGGGTTTGAGATAGTAATGAATGAAACTGAGAAGACGCGCATCACCGCGCGTGTAGGAACACACGCACACACACACACGCACGCACACACACATATACGCATACACACACACACACACACACACACACACACACGCACGCACACACATACACACGCACACACGCACACACACACACACACACTGATACAATCCTTTCCAGCGGTGAAAATTTATTACTGGCTTTTAATGCAAGTCCTTTTTTTCTTTCAAACATGGTATTATCAAATCAATTTACGATGATCATAAAACTGCAAAAGCCGATGCTAATCTACATGATTAAAATCAAAACATAGCAGGAAGAAGAAGAAGGAAGAAGAAGAAGAGAAGAAGAAGAAGGAAGAAGAAGAAGAAGAGAGAAGAAGAAGAAGAAGAAGAAGAAGAAAGAAGAGAAGAAGAAGAAGAACAAGAAGAAGAAGAAGAAGAAACAAGAAGAAAAGAAAAGAACAAGAAGAACAAGAAGAAGAACAAGAAGAAGAACAAGAAGAGAGAGAGAGAGAGAGAGAGAGAGACAGACAGACAGACAGACAGACAGACAGATAGACAGAGAGACAGCAGAGAGAGAGAGAGATAGTGCGTGTGTGTATGCGTGTGTGTGTGTGTGTGTGTGTGTGTGTGTGGAGAGAGAGAGAGAGAGAGAGGAGAGAGAGAGAGACTGTGTGTGTGTGTTATGTGAGAGAGAGAGAGAGAGAGTATCAAGAACAGACAATGACATTTCTTTGATTGTACTGTAGTTTTTGATTTTGTTGTTTGTTTAAAGAAACATTTATCTTCAATGAAACTGAGCGACAACGAGCTCAAAGCTTATGTGTGTACATGCAATTGTTGTGTGCAAGGTCTTCTTATCAATAACATAGAAATTGTACTTGCAGCATCCACCTCATTCCTTGCTTATGTTTTTACCACTTTCTGTGGTCTCAGTTTTAGTCCCTCTCAGAACGAGAGCCACATGAAAAATCAGTCAAATCAAGTAAACTTTATCATCTCTCAGTAAGAATATTCATTACACCATTCAGCATAGCTATGTGTCACCCTTACATGTACAGAAAGATTCGTGATACTAGTTATCTTGTCTCGTTACATTGGTCTTTTAATATATTGGTATTGTGTCCTACGCACACATATCATGGAATACTTTTTTTGTGGTCTGCAGATGTGGAGGCCGTGTGTCATGGATGTGGTCTTGCTGGATCTCCAGGGGTCAGACTACAATATGGATGACCTTTGTGTTGCTATGGACAACAGGGTCAATGTCCTGCTCCGCTGTGCTTCAGGATCAAGGTCAGTCGAGTCGTGTATTTTACTATTTTGGAGCATAATTTAAAAAAAAAAAAATGAATACAAATTTCTGAAACACACACACACTCACACTACACACACACACCTACACCTACACACACACACACACACACACAAAACACACACCACACACACCACACACACATATATATATATATATATATATATATATATTATATACACCTACACACACACCTACGTACACACACCCATACACACACACACACACACCTACACACACACCTACACACACACATCACACACACATACACACATACTCACACACACACACACACAATTCATGTCAACTGACCACATACCATACCGTCACACAATTCATGTGACCACATACCATACGTCACACAATTAATCATACCGTTACACAAACCACGTCAACTGACCACATACATACCGTCACACATCATGTCAACTGACCACATACCATACCGTCACACAATTCATGTCAACTGACCACATACCATACCGTCACACAATTCATGTCAACTGACCACATACCATACCGTCACACAATTCATGTCAACTGACCACATATACATACCGTCACACAATTCATGTCAACTGACCACATACCATTACCGTATCACAATTCATGTCAACTGACCACATACCAACCGTCACACAATTCATGTCAACTGACCACATACCATACCGTCACACAATTCATAGTCAATCAGATGACACATACCATACCGTCACATCAATTAATCATACCGTTACACAATCCACGTCAACTGACTACATACCATACCGTCACAAATTCATTACCATACACCTAAATTCATGTCAATGACCACATACCATACCGTCACACAATTCATGTATGACCACATACCATACCGTCACAATTCATGTCAAATGACCACATACCATACCGTCACACAATTCATGTCAACTGACCACATACCATACCGTCAGTACAATTCATGTCAACTGACCACATACCATACCGTCACACAATTCATGTCAACTGACCACTATTATACCGTTCAACAATTCATGTCAACTGCACATACCATACCGTCACACAATTCATGTCAACTGACCACATACCATACCGTCACACAATTCATGTCAACTGACCACATACCATACCGTCACAAAGCCAATACTCGTCATAGACTGACCACATACCATACCGTCACACAATTCATGTCAACTGACCACATACCATACCGTCACACAAAATCATGTCACACATACCATACCGTCACACAATTCATGTCAACTGACCACATCACCATACCGTCACACAATTCATGTCAACTGACCACATACCATACCGTCACTCACAATTCATGTCAACTGACACATACCATACCGTCAACAATTCATGTCAACTGACCACATACCATACCGTCATACAATTCATGTCAACTGACCACATACCATACCGTCACACAATTCATCGTCAACTGATCACATACCATACCGTCACACAATTCAGTCAACTGACCACATACCATACCGTCACACAATTAATACGTCAAAATCATGATACCACATACCTATCGTCACACAATTCATGTCAACTGACCACATACCATACCGTCACACAATTCATGTCAACTGACCACATACCATACCGTCACACAATACAACTGACCACATACCATACCGTCACACAATTCATGTCAACTGACCACATACCATACGTCCCTCACACAATTCATGTCAACTGACCACATACCATACCGTCACACAATTCACGTCAACTGACCACATACCATACCGTCACACAATTCATGTCAACTGACCACATACCATACCGTCACACAATTCATGTCAACTGACCACATACCATACCGTCACACAATTCATGTCAACTGACCACATACCATACCGTCACACAATTCATGTCAACTGACCATATACCATACCGTCACACATTTCATGTCAACCAACTGACCATCAACAATACGGTCAATCATACAATCACAACAACAACGGACAGCTTGGAATTTGTTCAGCAAGAAGCCATCACACGCGGACTATTCCATATGCGCTCCACCCAAATCTGCCAGTAGTTATCACGCTGCCATCTTGCCACCAAGCCTGTAGCCTCTGCCAGTAGTTATCTGGCAGATTTGATTTAACCTGAGCAAAACCCAAATTGCTGGCAAGGTGTTGTTAATGGGAAGAGAACAAGAGCTATGAATAGTGACACCAGCAGAATGAGTGAAACATTAAGACTGGCAGCGAATACGCCAATTTTATGTTGTACTATGGATTTGAATAACAGCTAATGGCACAACTTTGAGGCAGGTTGATAAGTTGAAATATCTGGGAACGGTCATCTCACCAGACTGCAGATGCACATCAGAAATAGCCAGCAGAATCGGCCAAGCCAAAACAGCATTCAAGAAGATGAAAAGCATCCTTACCAACAAATGCCTATCAATTAACATCAGGAAGAGAGTTCTTGAATGTTATATAGAACCGATAATGTTATACGGTTGTGAGGCGTGGACATGCAACGCACAAAGCTGACCACATATCTCCTCTCCTGGCACAACTTCACTGGCTCCCTGTATCAAAGCGCATACAGTACAAACTAGACACCATGTGCTACAAAAGCCTCAATAACGCAGCCCCTGATTACCTGTCAAGCCTACTTGAGATCTATGTTTCCTCACGTACCCTCCGCTCTGCCTCTGATCCTCTGACTTTTCGCTTTCCACGCACTAAGCTCAATACCTATGGTCCACGAGCCTTCTCTGTTTCTGGTCCACTCTCCTGGAACAAACTTCCTCTCTCAGTCCGTCAGCAACCTACTTTTGTCTCCTTCAAGTCCGCTCTCAAAACTCACCTTTTCTCCTCCGCATAAAATCCTAACCTCACTCAACCGCCCCCCCCCCCCCCCCCCTCTGCAGCCTGTCTCCGCTCGGAGGGAATCACATGGTTATAATATATAATTGTATATGCTATGCTCTCTATAATTTTCCATTGCTTTTATTCTTGCTTTTATTGCTTTTATTCTTTCTCCCCTTTTATAGCCATGCGTGTGTGTGTGTGTGTGTGTGTGTGTGTGTGTGTGTGTGCGTGCGTGTGTGTGCGTGCGTGCGTGCGTGCGTGCTTGCGTGTGTGTCTGCTTCAGCGCTTAGATTTGATTTTATCATGATTTTGCGCTATATAAATATTGTAATTATAATTATAAAGCCAGAACAAGATTGAGGCAGCCGAAATGTCGTTTCTAAGAAGAATGTTGAGATTTCCATGGACAGCAAAGAAAACAAACGAGACAATCCTGATGGAGGCAGACACAAGAAGATCAATGATAAAGAAGAGTAGGAAAAGACAAGCAACATTTATTGGCCATTTAATGAGGAAAGGGGAATTAGAGCACCTGGTCACAACAGGAAATCTGGAGGGAAAGAGAACACCAGGTAGACCCAGGGAGAAACTATTGGACGGACTTGCAGGATGGCTGAGGACAGAGAGGGTGGGAGATGTACTTGCGGCGACAAGGGATAGATACATATGGAAGTTCATGATCGCCAACGCCATACGGCAGGGCACATGGTGATGATGATGATGTGGAATTGAACTTAAGCTATGGGATCTTCAGTTCACGGCTGTATCAAAAGAGTCAGGCAAGCCGGGTAACTGGCAGTATAGCAGTGAAATCATCCACCCATCCGCCAATCCATCCATCCTTTGTTTCTACTTTCTTTGTTCTCAGCTCACTTTCTTCTGTAATCACACTTCCCTTTGGGAGCATGTCAGATCTTGCTGAATAGCAAAATGGGCTGTGTCTCGAGCATCATGCCTGGCCACTTTCGCGGCCATTCGAACAACAAAGGAAATTAGAGGGAAGCAGGGGGAATTTTAAATATCAACTAAGCAACATAACTCTTGAGAGTCACGGAGTTATTTCCCATGTAGAATTTCTCAAATCCAACAGAGTTTGAGCTACCCATTCAGGTAGCATAGACGCAGCCACAAAACATAAAGATGTAAGCTCAGAACATTACCACTTTATGCTTTGTGGCTGCGTCTATGCTAGCTGAATGGGTAGCGCAAACGGTGTTGGATTTGAGAAATTCTACATGGGAGATAACTCCGTGTCTCTCAAGAGTTATGTTGCTTAGTTAACATTCGAACAACCCCTGTGGTTGTGGTGAAGCAACTTTGGGAGCTTCTGACCGCTAACTGTCGAGACTTTAGTAACTGGAGAAGAGCTGGCAGCTGGATAGGCTTTCCGATGATGAGATGAAGGCCCAGAAAAAGGCAAGAGAGGACTCTTCTCTTTTCTCTTGGTCCAGTAAGTGGGCTGGACCTAGTTGGTGCACGTTATGTGGCTATGTTCCGGGGTTTGTCATCTCATAGCCTTGCCATTTGGTGTGTAAACAAGACGACTGATGACTGGGTCTGAGTGGATCATGCAGCGCATGAACATGAACATGAACAGCCCCACCCCCTTTGCTTGATGAAATGGCTGTCATGTGGCGTCAGGTGAGCGGTGAGGCATTGGTGCTCAGGGTCCCATCCATCGCCCTCAGGTGTTTCTTGTTAACTTTGTTAACCTTTCTGTTGTCTACCTTTAACCCTTGTCCTTCTATGAGTACATGTTATTGCTATGCTGATGATAACAACAATAATGGTGGTGATGATTCAAGATGACGACGGCATTAATTTGATGATGACGATAACAACGACGTTAAGGACAGCGACGACGATGAACAAGATGATATTGATGATAAGAATTTGTGACTGTGGTA
>JAPXFY010000016.1:11797313-11799813 GCA_030674185.1 Monoplex corrugatus | reverse complement strand
GACCTTAAACACTGAGCTAATGAGAGCTGACACAAGAAGAAAAACCTTGGGGGATTGCTTTCTCCGAACAGAAGGTCTTGTTGAATGTCTCGTAATTGTTGTCTATGTTTGCCGGGCACATTTTGGAGACAAACAAGCCGAAGAACCCACAAAAAGGGACAGAAGACATACAGGTCTTAGCGGCTTTTGCAGCGGCTCCTCCACAGTTAATTTGTTCGTTAAAGTCAATGCGATTGATGTGTGGTGTGTGTTTGGACGGGAGGGGTGAGTGGTGGGGGGGGGGGGCAGAGGGAGAGAGAAACGGGGGTTTGGTGTTGTGAAGAGTGGGGAGGGGGGGGGTGCGGGTTAGGAGCAGCTGGTTGTGTTACGTCATTAGGTCTACAGCAAAGGGTCTGTGCTATTGTTCTCTCTCCTGGGGTATTTTTTTTTTATGAGTCAGTGTATGTGTGGTGTGTGTTGTGTGTGTGTGTTGTGTTTGTGTGTGTGTGTGTGTGTGTTTGTGTGTGTGTGTGTGTGTGTGTTTGTGTTTTGTGTGTGTGTTGTGTGTTGTGTGTGTGTGTGTTTTGTGTGTGTGTGTTGTGTGTGTGTTTTGTGTGTGTGTGTGTTTTGTGTGTGTGTTTGTGTGTGTATGTGTGTGTGTGTGTGTGTTTGTGTGTGTGTGTTGTGTGTGTGTGTGTTTGTGTGTGTGTGTTTGTGTGTGTGTGTGTGTGTGTTTGTGTGTGTGTGTGTGTGTGTGTGTGTGGTGTTTGTGTGTGTGTGGTGTATGGTGTTGTGTGTGTGGTGTTTGTGTGTTGTGTGTGTGTGTGTTTGTGTATGTGTGTATGTTTTGTGGTGTGTGTGTTGTGTGTGTGTGTGTGTTTTGTGTGTCTCTGTGTGTGTTGTTGTGTGTCTCTGTGTGTGTGTGTGTCTGTGTATGGTGTGTGTTGTGTCATGTGTGTGTGTTCATGATTGTGAATGTGTGTGTGTGTGTGTTGTGTGTCGCGCGCGCACGAGTGTGTATATATGCATGCATGTGTGTGTGTGTGTGCGTGCGTGCGTGCGCGTGTGTGTGTGTGCGTGTGCGTTCATGTTGTGCATGTGCGTTCATGATTGTGCATGTGTATGTGTGTGTTTGTGTGTGTGCGTGTGAGTGCGCGCACGCGCGTGCGCTCTCACTTACACATGTAAGTCTATAAGCTTACCAAATACAGCCTGTGTGGCAAGATAAACTATTTCTTTGTATTTGTGTTCTGTGCAGGTTTCACTTGGCCATCGCTCAGCGCTGTGTGACAGAAGAGGAATCAGTGGAATCACCAGATGCAGTGACCACTTTCGCTCAACCCTGGGTCAACAGTGTTTCGCTGTCCACGTCCACCAAAATCCCTTCCACACAAAGCATGCAGAATAAGGCACAGCTCACAATGGCACATCGCGCCAGGACACCACTCTGTCCACATATTACAGACACAAAAGAGAAGTACAGTCCGAGGACAGTGTCTATACAGAACCTGCAGGCACAGACGATGGAGTCATTGAAAACCCTGTCCCGATAAACATCCTTCATGGTAATGATTTTCCTGAGAGTATGACGGAGAGCGGTGCTGCAGGGGATTCACATGCCGGTATACTCAATGCTGTCGAAAATGAAGATCTTGAAACAGTTTTCTTCGGGGAAGGTTTACTTTACTTTGACAATGGTGCTGAAGGAAAAAACAACAGCGACGAATTTTATACAAAAACTACAGACAATGAATTGATGCGTTGCCAGTCAGCGGGCCAAAACAGTGGACATGGTCACTAAGACACAAATGGCCACAGCTATACCTCAACCAGTCTTAGCACAGACCGCTGCCATGGCTCAAGACTTTAAGAATCCTTCAGCAGGCAACGATGCGGGTTCAAATCACCATGGAACCAAAACGGTGTCCACGCCTGCCACGTTTGGGTCGACAACATCCTCTTCAAAAGAGATATCCAGTGACAGTGTGATGAACCTTGACAATGTCCATGATTTTGACGACAGCAATGTCGTCGTGAACGCCGGGGACATGACTAATTCTCCGTTTTTCCCTGAAGTGAAAATGTTTTGGAAAATGACATTCAAGGAGATGGAAAGGATTCCTCACGTTCTATAAACCTCACGTCATCTTCAGCGGACAAAGATACCGATAACAGAAATAGAAATGCAGAAACTGCTGCTGTAACGGATGAGAATGACAATTCTAACACCCAACCATCATCAACAAGTACCACATCTACAACAACAACGACAACAACAACAACTACAACAACAGTTGCTCCTACCCATCATCATTCTACTGAGTCAAAAGGAACCACGACCAGTACATCAACCACACAGGCACCAACAACGACGACAACAACAACAGCAACAACCAGCAGCAGCACAACAGGAAATACGCAGACATCGACAGACGTCAGTGACAGAGTCTCAAGCATCACGGTCTTCAAAACACTCCTGATACAGTGACCTCACAGCAAACGACTCAAACTACTGAGAACA
>JAPXFY010000016.1:11789813-11792313 GCA_030674185.1 Monoplex corrugatus | reverse complement strand
GGACAAAATCAAGAATGATCTATGGGCACAATCCTTAAGCCTGCACATAAATCCATGGGCTGGCCAGGTCCTGAGTTCCTACCACGCCTATGGAGAAGATCCAGAATGATCATGGCACAAGCCTTAAGCCTACACATAAACCCATGGGCTGGCCAGGCTAGGAGAAGATCCAGAATGACCATGGCACAAGCCTTAAGCCTGCACATAAACCCATGAGCTGGCTAGATCCGGATGTTCTACCTAGCTTATGGAGAAGATCCAGAATGATTAAAGCACAAGCCTTAAGTCTGCCTATAAACCCATGACTGGCCAGATCCTGAGGTCCTACGTAGCCTATGGAGAAGATCCAGAATGATCATGGCACAAGCCTTAAGTCTGCACAGAAGCCCACGAGTTGGCCTGGCCAGGTCCTGAGGTCCTAACTAGCCTGTGGGTTTGGTATCTTAAGGTGTATTTTTCAGTGGGCCCTTAACTCACTTGATTAGAGTGCCGTACAGATAACGTAGTGATCGTGGGTTTGAGCCTTGGAAGGACCACAGGTTTTGGAGTGGCCGTTAGCTCGGTTGTCTGAGCATAGAGTTGTGGGGTCAACCTACAGGCGGGATACGTTTGTTTGGTTCTTTTTTTTCTCTCTTCTTTTTGTAAACATGTTGTCACTTGTACGTAGTTCATGGTTGTCACAAATACACACGTCCTGTTGTCACTTGTACACACGTCACTTGTACATACGTCATGTTGTCACTTGTACACACGTCATGGTTGTCACTTGTACACACGTCATGTTGACACTTGTACATACGTCATGGTTGTCACTTGTACATACGTCATAGTTGTCACTTGTACATACGTCACGGTTGTCACTTATACACACGTCATGTTGTCACTTGTACATACGTCATGTTGTCACTTGTACACACGTCATGTTGTTACTTGTACACGTCATGTTGTCACTTGTATGTACGTCATGTTGTCACTTGTACATAGGTCATGTTGTCACTTGTACACACGTCATGTTGTCACTTGTACATACGTCATGTTGTCACTTGTACGTACGTCATGTTGTCACTTGTACATACGTCATGTTGTCACTTGTACATACGTCATGTTGTCACTTGTACATACGTCATGGCTGTCACTTGTACATACGTCATGTTGTCACTTGTACATACGTCATGTTGTCACTTGTACATACGTCATGGCCGTCACTTGTACACACGTCATGTTGTCAGTTGTACATACGCCATGTTGTCATTTGTACGTACATCATGTTGTCACTTGTACATATGTCATGGTTGTCACTTGTACATATGTCATAGTTGTCACTTGTACATACGTCATAGTTGTCACTTGTACACACGTCATAGTTCTCACTTGTACACACGTCATAGTTGTCACTTGTACATACGTCATGTTGTCATTTGTACATATGTCATGGTTGTCACTTGTACATACGTCATGTCACTTGTACGTACGTCATGTTGTCACTTGTATATACGTCATGGTTGTCACCTGTACACACGTCATGGTTGTCACTTGTACACACGTCATGTTGTCACTTGTACACACGTCATAGTTGTCACTTGTACATACGTCATAGTTGTCACTTGTATATACGTCATGTTGTCACTTGTACACACGTCATGTTGTCACTTGTACACACGTCATAGTTGTCACTTGTACATACGTCATAGTTGTCACTTGTACACACGTCATGTTGTCACTTGTACACACGTCATGTTGTCACTTGTACACACGTCATAGTTGTCACTTGTACATACGTCATGTTGTCACTTGTATGTACGTCATGTTGTCACTTGTACACACGTCATGTTGTCACTATTACACACGTCATAGTTGTCACTTGTACATACGTCATGTTGTCACTTGTATGTACGTCATGTTGTCACTTGTACAACGTCATGTTGTCACTTGTACACACGTCATAGTTTTCACTTGTACACACGTCATAGTTGTCACTTGTACATACTTCATAGTTGTCACTTGTACATACGTCATGTTGTCACTTGTACACACGTCATGTTGTCACTTGTACATACGTCATAGTTGTCACTTGTACACACGTCATAGTTGTCACTTGTACACACGTCATGTTGTCACTTGTACATACGTCATAGTTGTCACTTGTACATACGTCATAGTTGTCACTTGTACATACGTCATAGTTGTCACTTGTACATACGTCATAGTTGTCACTTGTACACACGTCATGTTGTCACTTGTACACACGTCATAGTTGTCACATGTACATACGTCATAGTTGTCACTTGTACACATGTCATGTTGTCACTTGTACACACGTCATAGTTGTCACTTGTACACACGTCATGTTGTCACTTGTACATACGTCATGTTGTCACTTGTACACACGTCATAGTTGTCAGTTGTACACACGTCATGTTGTCACTTGTACACAAGTCATAGTTGTCACTTGTACACACGTCATAGTTGTCACTTGTACACACGTCATGTTGTCACTTGT
>JAPXFY010000016.1:11722313-11782313 GCA_030674185.1 Monoplex corrugatus | reverse complement strand
GATGTCTTGTAGGAAGTGATGTCTTGTAGGAAGGTGATGTCTTGTAGGAAGGTGATGTCTTGTTGGAAGGTGATGTAGGAAGCTGGTGTCTTGTAGGAAGGTGATGTCTTGTAGGAAGCTGGTGTCTTGTAGGAAGTGATGTCTTGTAGGAAGCTGATGTCTTGTAGGAAGCTGGTGTCTTGTAGGAAGCTGGTGTATTGTAGGAAGCTGGTGTCTTGTAGGAAGCTGGTGTCTTGTAGGAAGCTGATGTCTTGTAGGAAGGTGATGTAGGAAGCTGGTGTCTTGTAGGAAGATGATGTAGGAAGCTGATGTCTTGTAGGAAGGTGATGTCTTGTAGGAAGGTGATGTAGAAAGCTGGTGTCTTGTAGGAAGATGATGTAGGAAGCTGATGTCTTGTAGGAAGGTGATATCTTGTAGGAAGCTGATGTAGGAAGCTGGTGTCTTGTAGGAAGGTGATGTCTTGTGGGAAGGTGATGTCTTGTAGGAAGGTGATGTCTTGTAGGAAGGTGATGTCTTGTAGGAAGGTGATGTCTTGTAGGAAGCTGATGTCTTGTAGGAAGGTGGTCTTGTAGGAAGATGATGAAGGAAGCTGGTGTCTTGTAGGAAGGTGATGTCTTGTAGGAAGCTGGTGTCTTGTAGGAAGCTGATGTCTTGTAGGAAGCTGGTGTCTTGTAGGAAGGTGATGTAGGAAGCTGATGTCTTGTAGGAAGCTGATGTCTTGTAGGAAGGTGATGTCTTGTAGGAAGCTGATGTCTTGTAGGAAGGTGATGTCTTGTAGGAAGCTGGTGTCTTGTAGGAAGGTGATGTAGGAAGCTGGTGTCTTGTAGGAAGGTGATGTAGGAAGCTGGTGTCTTGTAGGAAGGTGATGTCTTGTAGGAAGCTGGTGTCTTGTAGGAAGGTGATGTAGGAAGCTGTCTTGTAGGAAGGTGATGTCTTGTAGGAAGCTGATGTCTTTATGTCTTGTAGGAAGCTGTCTTGTAGGAAGCTGATGTCTTGTAGGAAGTTGATGTCTTGCAGGAAGCTGATGTATTGTAGGAAGTTGACGTCTTGTAGGAAGCTGGTGTCTTGTAGGAAGTTGATGTCTTGTAGGAAGCTGATGCCTTGTAGGAAGCTGATGTCCTGCTTGAAGCTGGTGTCTTGCAGGAAGCTGGTGTCTTGCAGGAAGTTGGTGTCTTGTAGGGAGTTGATGAATTATAGGAAGCTGACGTCTTGCAGGAAACCAATGGAAGCTTGTAGACAGACTGAGGGAACTAAATGATTAAACATTTCTGGCAGGTGGGAGATGTGGCTACCTGTGTAAGATAATGTGTTCATTGTATATCATTTTTGTACTGAATTTCGCGTGGGTGAGTGGGAAAATTGTTTAATGGGCAGTCTGAACCAACTTCCAGATTCAGTTTCAATCAAGATGACGACAGAATAAATCTCATACCCACAGACGCCGCAGAGGCCATGTGATAGAAAAGAGATGTAAAATGATCATGGTATTAGCTGTAAGCCTGCACCCCCCCCCCCCCCCAAAGCGCTAGTAAGATCCATTTCAGGGGGGAACACAGAACCCCTGGTTTGCCAACATGACACTCTAACCGACTGAACTGACAGGACAAAATAAAACAACTGTGACCCGTTTAACCCTTTGACTCCTGTACCCTGTCCACCAGAATCCTGCATTATCAGCCAAGCTAGCAAAAACCCTCTGACTCCCTCACCCTCAAAAGAAAGAGAGGGAGTCAAAGGTTTAAATTTTTGCAGTTCGTGGATAGGGTGAGGGAGTCAAAGGGTTACGTTTTTGCAGTTCGGGGATAGGGTGAGGGAGTCAAAGGGTTACGTTTTGCAGTTCGTGGATAGGGTAAGGGAGTCAAAGGGTTACGTTTTTGCAGCAGGTGGATAGGGTGAGGGAGTCAAAGGGTTTAGTTTTTGCAATTGGTGGATAGGGTGAGGGAATTAAAGGGTTTAGTTTTTTGCAGCAGGTGGATAGGGTGAGGGAGTCACAGGGTTTAGTTTCTGCAGCTGCTGGACAGGGTGAGGGAGTTGAAGGGTTCAGTTTTTGCAGTTGGTGGACAGGACGTGGGAATCAAAGGGTTAATTGTCTTTTTCATTTGCTTCAGAGATCTTATATATATGCAAAGACAAAATGGGATGGTGGCGATACTTCTTGTCCCTAAGATTTTGAATCCTGTTTCAGTTTGTTTTTCTTCATTATGGTGTTGACAACTTGATACCACCTTGTGTACTTCTTGTTCATGTCTTAAAATTGTAAATTGGTTTTGCACGTTATTATACTGTATTCTGTTGATACCAACAAGCTTATCATTGTGGTTATTCGACACATGTTTCCTTGACTGTATTTACTCACATCCATACACCAACGTCTCAGCAGAATCCTCCTTGGCTGGCAAGTGTTTGGAAGAGCAGGTTCAGCTTTCAAGAATGACAAAATTCCAAATGTCCTGAAACGAAAAGTCTATGACCAAAGCATTCTGCCCACAGTCACATACGGTTCAGAAACGTGGAATCTAGCGAAAAAAGCTCGCTTTGAAACTAAGAACCTTGCAGTGAGCACATGAAAAAATCATGCTGGTATCACCTGGAAAGATCGCAAAACGGTTCAGTGGATCAGAGAAAGAACAAAAGTGCGAGACATCCTGGAAACCATCAACAAAGTGGTACTGGGCAGGACATCTCACCTGGAGAACGGACAATCGTTGGACAACAAAAACCACGCTCTAGATGCCAAGAGACGGCACTCGCAATAGATCGCAATAGAGGAAGACAGAAAACTAGATGGAGAGACGACCTAGATGGATTTGACAAGAACTGGAGAGGAAAAGGGCTGAAATGAAGTGAATGGAAGGAGCTGGGGAAGGCCTACGTCCATCAATGGACTTTCGATGGCTGAAATATAGGATCAGATATACCAACGAGTCTAAACACACTTCCCCTTAAACAGCTGATGAATTCTTGCTGGCAACATGTTGTGCTTTTGTTGGTCACAACAGCGCAGACAGAAGCAAAGTCCCACATTTTAATTAAAATTCTGATATTCTAGAGAGTTGAACATTTAACACACATAATTTTATTTTTCATTAAAATCAGGTCATGAATAATTGTGACATTATACAGTTATATATATTACCGGGCTGCTGTGATTCTCACATTATGTTCTTCAAGGCTTAGGATTCTTTAACTCACAGTCATCTAATTAGGTCTATGGTCAAACTATGGCTGAAACCCATTCGAAAAACAACAGAATCCAAGCCCACACGTTGTATACACAGACATACATACAGACTTTCTCCAGTCGATAAGAATCAATCTTGTTTACTTTTCAAGGAAAATTAAAATGTCTACCTATGTGGACGCATGAGCTCAAAATCACTGCAATTTTATCCCTTTACACAAACTCATTGAATTATTTTTGTTTGTATCAGTTGTAATTAATAGCTGATCTCTTTTATTTATCATGTACATGTACATGTGCTGCTCATTGACGTTCAAAATAAATGTGTTGAATGCAATTTCAGACTTACCAATTAGTCTGTGAGAATGTGTACCTAGCTGCAGAGTTTTCCAGAGAAGAGAGAGAGAGAGAGAGAGAGAGAGAGAGAGAGAGAGAGAGAGAGAGAGTATGTGTATGTGTTTGCATGAGTGTGCAGGAAGCTGGTGGGTAGGGTCAGGCTAGCCTACATTAATTGAAATGGCCAGCTAGCCTACATTAATTGAAATGGCCAGCTAGCCTACATTAATTGAAATGGCCAGTTAGCCTACATTAATTGAAATGGCCAGTTAGCCTACATTAATTGAAATGGCTGGTTAGCCTACATTAATTGAAATGGCCAGCTAGCCTACATTAATTGAAATGGCTGGTTAGCCTACATTATGAAATGGGAGAGACATAGAGAAATTGTGTCAGTTTTGCTAAGTTAAATTGAATGGCCAGTTAGCCTACATTAATTGAAATGGCAGCTAGCCTACATTAATTGAAATGGCAGTTAGCCTACATTAATTGAAATGGCGTTAGCCTACATTAATTGAAATGGCCAGTAGCCTACATTAATTGAAATGGCCAGTTAGCCTACATTAATTGAAATGGCCAGCTAGCCTACATTAATTGAAATGGCCAGGTAGCCTACATTAATTGAAATGGCCGGTAGCCTACATTAATTGAAATGGCCAGCTAGCCTCATGAATTGAAATGGCCAGCTAGCCTACATTAATTGAAATGGCAGGTTAGCCCTACATTAATTGAAATGGCCAGCTAGCCTACATTAATTGAAATGGCCAGTTAGCCTACATTAATTGAAATGGCCAGCTAGCCTACATTAATTGAAATGGCCAGTTAGCCACATTAATTGAAATGGCCAGCTAGCCTACATAATTTTAAATGGCCAGTTTAGCCCACATGAATTGAAATGGCAGCTAGCCTACATTAATGAAATGGCTGGTTAGCCCACATAATTGAAATGGCGCTAACCTACATTAATTGAAATGGCCAGCTAGCCTACATTAATTGAAATGGCTGGTTAGCCTACATTAATTGAAATGGCCAGCTAGCCTACTTTAATTGAAATGGCCAGCTAGCCTACATTAATTGAAATGGCTGGCTAGCCTACATAATTGAAATGGCAGCTAGCCTACATTAATTGAAATGGCGGCTTAGCCTACATTAATTGAAATGGCAGTTAGCCTACATTAATTGAAATGGCTGGTTAGCCTACATTAATTGAAATGGCCAGCTAGCCTACATTAATTGAAATGGCTGGTTAGCCTACATTAATTGAAATGGCTGGTTAGCCTACATATTAATTGAAATGGCAGGTTAGCCTACATTAATTGAAATGGCTGTTAGCCTACATTAATTGAAATGGCGCGTTAGCCTACATTAATTGAAATGGCCGGTAGCCTACATTAATTGAAATGGCCAGTTAGCCTACATTAATTGAAATGGCGGTTAGCCTACATTAATTGAAATGGCTGTAGCCTACTTAATTGAATGGCTAGTAGCCTCATAATTGAAATGGCAGTTAGCCTACATTAATATGAAATGGCCAGCTAGCCTACATTAATTGAAATGGCTGTTAGCCACATAATTGAAATGGCCAGTTAGCCTACATTAATTGAAATGCCGTAGCCTACATTAATTATGAATGGCCAGTTAGCCTACATTAATTGAAATGGTCCAATTGGCTCATTAATTAAATGGACTCATAAGATTTCAGTGTCCAGTTTCACCAGTCTCAGTGTGGTGCCACTTTTTGACACCATCATCTCCCTCCAGGCCGCTCTGTCCTGACTTCTGTGGATAGTTTCTTCAATATTTAGGCCAGTGATGATTGTTATGTTCTCGATGTATGAGATTGGAGGTCTGCCTTTTTGCCAGTTTTCCCTTTGAAAAAATGGTTGTATGAGGTCCGTGTTCTTCCTGTGTGACACATGGCCAATGTATTTGAGTCTTCTCTTGTTGATGTCTGCTAACTGTTCCATCCAGTAGGATAAATACTGGTCCAGTCACTGCCCATCTTAATGGTCCAATCATTCTGGTACTGTCAGTCTTTCACAGGTCCCGTTCTCTCCATTCCCACACCTGCCAGTCTCGTACCACAAAATGGACAACTATCGAAAGGAATTGTGTCTTTAACCCTTTAGCTCCAGCACCCTATCCACCAACTGCAAAAACTTAACCCTTTGACTCCCTCACCTGTCAAAAGGTTAAGTTTTGTTTTGCTAGTATGGTTGAGAGCACTGGGTAGACCCAGGGAAAGATACTAGACGGACTTGCAGAGTGGCTGGGGACATAGAGGGTGGAAGAGATGCTTGAGGCAACAAGTGATAGAGACAGATGGAAGTCCGTAATCGCCAACGCCATGCGGCAAGGC
The DNA here is from genome assembly GCA_030674185.1 of Monoplex corrugatus. NCBI lineage: Eukaryota > Metazoa > Mollusca > Gastropoda > Littorinimorpha > Ranellidae > Monoplex > Monoplex corrugatus. The sequence goes on along the minus strand of JAPXFY010000016.1, from coordinate 11,776,437 downwards.
ACCTGATGATGATGATGAGTATGGTTGACAATACAGGAGACTGGTGAACAGTGTGCGGGGTTAGAGGGTTAACAATCCCTGGTTTGAGTATGGGTTGGTGGCCTTCACAATAAACCATGTATCACCGTCAGCATCTAGTATCAAACCTTGCCACCAGTGTGTGGTTTGGTGCAGGCACAAGGAGTCTGCCAAATGTTTACCTGACTGGCAAATTTGGGAGAAGCGCGTATGGAATTGTCTGCGTGTGATAAGATAAATCCTGCCTGAGCAAACTCTTCGCTCTGATCTCCAATCCAGTCCTACTTCATATCACAGTATTTCAAAATGTCACACACACACACACAAAAAACAGAGATGTATGATATGTGGAACAGTATGTATGACACACACACACACACACACCTTATATATATATATATATATATATATAATATATATATAGAGTAGTAAGAGAGAGAGAGAGAGAGAGAGAGAGAGAAAAGATAATAATAGAGAGAGAGAGAGGGGGAGGGGGAGAGAGATACACGTATGCTTCAAGCTGATCAGGCTCTCTCATGTCACCCCCTCCTGTTTTTCATTTGGGCTCAAACTGGCGCCTCCTGTATCTCTAAGCTCTTGTGACAAATGTCTTAACCACTTAACCATGGGACACCAGGAGCACATAGAAGAATTTGAAACCTTTTGAAGCTACCTTTTGTTCCACCTCGTCTAGATCCAGTCGGAACTTTTTCTTCCAGCTGCTTCTGTTACAGCCTTCAGGGCTCTGGTCTTCTTCTCCTTCCAACAAAATGAGACCTGTTTCATGAGATCATAGACAGATGTGCCCTTACTTCCACCTCTATGCCAAGGATTTTGGCATGAAAGTTGGGTTTCCTCAATTTGCAAATGCACATTTTTCAGTCTTGTAGATATGGGCTTCCCTCCATTCTACTTCCACATGACGCAGAGTTCAAACAGAATCGTGTGTTTCAATGAATGTGAGTGGAGAACTATGTCCGATCCCAGGCCACTCTTGCTGATGATTTCTGGCTGTTTTTCTTTTATTTATATATATATATATATATATATATATATATATATATATATATATATATAATTATATATATATATATATATAGTGGAGTCCATTAATAACGACAACTGTAATAACGAGAACACTGTAGTAACGAGACATTTTCAATCCCCGTTTTTTTATCCTTCTTAATCTTTAAGAATAAACCATTGGGTATAACGAGATTAGTGATAATCATCTCGGTAAACGAAGATTTTCTATCCTTCCTGTCACAAAGTTCTCGCCACTCGCCCTACACCCACCTCGTCGTCAAGTTCCCGGTAGGGCACATTCGTGGTGGCCGTAACAAAGACAAACAACGAAAGGCGCGTCCTTGTGCGGTTGTGTATTCAAGGACACTATCGATAATTTATGAACACATCGACGGCGCCGGTGCCAGATTATTTCCCTTTGTTTCCTTTGGTAAATTCGTCATTTGGGAATAACGAGACTCGGCAATAGCGAGAAAATGTGCCTGGGCTGTCTCTCAGCTATAACAGAGTTTCATGTATTTTATCCTGGAAGGTCTATTGTAAACTCTCTGTGGTCCATTCCATCCAGTAGACCCGCTTCCATGTTCCATATGTCACAGCACAGTGCTTCTTTTGAGACAGTACCAATGCTTGTCTGTTTGATGATGGCTGTTGTTTTTCCTTTCAAGATAAATCTTCACTCACTTCTAAATGTTTCTCTCGCCACAGAGCTCAGGCAAGGCAGTTGGTAGGCACGTCTGCATTATCAAACAGCTCTTAATTTGTGTACAAAGAGGACCAGAGCCCTAAAAGCAATGACATAAACAGCTGAAAAGAATTCTAACGGGAAATCTGGTTGAAGAGGAACAAAAGTGGACATCATAAGGCTTTAAATTATCCTATATGACACACAACAATTAAGCCAGTAAGACTGCTACTTTTATCCTATATGTACACACAACCAGAACTGTTAAAGCCAGTAAGAACTGGCTACTTTGTAAGTATGCACATCTTGATAATATAGGGGGAAAAAACACTGCATGACTGTTTCAGATTAGTTTCTCTAGGTGACTAAATAATTTCCATATGCACGAATATCACAGATGCCACGCCACAGATGCATAAATCCAAAATGGTCATGGTAAAAGCCACAAGTCTGCACACAAGCCCTATCACACTGGCAAGGTCTTGACGTCCTATCTAGCATATGGGTTTTATGTCTATACTTGTATCATTTGTGACCTCCCACCACGAAATCAGTCTTAACCAGTATTTTGGGCATTTTGAGATATACATATCAGTGGAACGTGTACATTCTGCTGATTATTTTGGTACTTGAATAAAGCTTGTACTCAAAAAAATGTAGAAGTTATGTATGTTTAAAGTCATTAAGTTCTATGACAGCCAATTTGAGAACACGGCCTTTAAAGTTTTTGTGTGCTCTCCTACACATTTTCCTTAAATTTCTTTATTTGGTGACTTTGACTCAGTTTGTTTCTAATTTTTGCTGTCATTGTCTGAAAGGTGCACCAAAGAGCTTTCCATCAGTATATTACATGTGCGGGTACTGTACAGGTTACGGTTCATAATAAGAGACAAAAATAGATACTTAACTGCGTTCTTTCTGCTGCGATCAGTGCATTAAAATACCAATTTAAATTGATAATATTTTTTCAAGAAAAACATTTCTGTGGGGGATAGATTATAGTCTACAGAAATCAATTTTGAGAAAAAGTCAAAACACCCCAGATAGACCCTCAGTCACCTTTTCAGCTCCTAGTGCTGTTCAACCGACCGAGAGTTAAGACTAATTTCGTGGTGAGAGGTCACATTTTGTTATTGAAATAATCAGAATACCCACTGCAATGCTCCAAGAAGAAAAAGAAAACAAAACATCTCGTGGAAAGGGATGAAAAAGATCAAGTCCTTCAGTACCAACTGACTGCACCAACAACCTACACAACATTAACACAGACACCCATCCCCCTGACTTGTAAAGACGATACACATCCCCCACTTGTTAACATGATTTATCATCCCCATCATCTTGATTCCCTCAGCCCCTCCGTCCTCCACCCCTGATCAAAAGATTTTTAAAAATTCACTATTTTCAACCAATCATTTTCTTCTTCACTCTCCCTGGATTGTCTTTTCTACCACTTTGAATTTGCTGATCTTTAATAAGTGAGAAAAAAGCCTCTCTTTTTCACATACACACTCACGCACAAACACACACTCTCACATGCACACACACACACACACACACACACACAAAATACATAGACACAAGTTGATTTTCAGTTCCATTAATCCACATGTATTCCAGCAATCTCTTCCATATCATGATCAAGAAGGCTTTAACTGTACAACAAGACAAAACACATAACCAAAACCAACCAACCAAAAAACTGTAATCTACTGAACAACACACAATATGATTAAACAAAACACCAACTGAAGCAACAATCCAACACAGCTTAAAATACAAATCCACAACTATTAAAATATGTATCCACAAATACATTCACATTAAAACAAAACTTCTACATGTTGTTCATGAACTTTGAGAGCATGATAAAATATTCCTTGAGAACCAGAGCATATGCTTTTCTTGTTTTCCATTTAACATTACTATCATTATTATTTATCATCATCATGATTACCACTAAATGTCCAGTACTTAACTGGACACTGGCCTTTTACATTCAAAAGTGAAATAGAGACGGGAAAGTATTAATCATAGGCGGTAAAAAGTATCTTTAATTACTGCGTGTCAATTGTACATACGTTTTTTAAGACAATTGACAGTGTTCAGTGTCAAAAAAAGACATCATTTACCTGGGGTCGTCAAACTCAAAATCTATGTAAAATGTCAAACAAAAGTCTATGTAAATGGTATGGTTGCTGAATCAGCCCTGATATGGCTTTAGTAGTCAGCCTAGCTAAACGAGGTTACTGCAATTATATAAACTGTCTAGACACCATGGGATGAACAGCTTGTCGCCAGATGGTCGACTTCATACCATGGTATGAACAGCTTGTCACCACAAACAGCTCGTCACCAGATGGTCAACCTTATACCATGCTATGAACAATTCGTCACCATGAACAGCTGGTCACCATGAACAGCTCGTCACCATGAACAGTTCGTCACCATGAAGTTTGTTACCATGAACAGCTCGTCACCAGATGGTGGACCTTATACCATGGTAAAAACAGCTGGTCACCATGAACAGCATATGACTAGATGGTCGATCTTCAATCATGATATGAACAGCTTGTCACCATGAACAGCTGGTCAAGATGAACAGCATATCACTAGATGGTCGGTCTTATATCATGATATGAACAGCTTGTCACCATGAACAGCTCGTCACCAGATGGACAACCTCACATCATGATATGAATAGCTTGTCACCACGAACAGCTGGTCACCATGAACAGCTGGTCAAGATGAACAGCATATCACTAGATGGTCGGTCTTATATCATGATATGAACAGCTTGTCACCATGAACAGCTCGACACCATGAACAATACATCACCAGATGGACGACCTCATATCATATGAATAGCTTGTCACCATGAACAGCTGGTCACCATGAACAGCATATCACTAGATGGTCGGTCTTATATCATGATATGAACAGCTTGTCACCACGAACAGCTGGTCACCATGAACAGCATATCACTAGATGGTCGGTCTTATATCATGATATGAATAGCTTGTCACCATGAACAGCTGGTCACCATGAACAGCATATCACTAGATGGTCGGTCTTATATCATGATATGAACAGCTTGTCACCACGAACAGCTGGTCACCATGAACAGCATATGACTAGATGGTCGGTCTTATATCATGATATGAACAGCTTGTCACCATGAACAGCTCGACACCATGAACAATTCATCACCAGATGGACGACCTCATATCATATGAATAGCTTGTCACCACGAACAGCTGGTCACCATGAACAGTTCATCACCAGATGGATGACCTCATATCATATGAATGTAGCTTGTCACCATGAACAACTCGTCACCATGAACAGTTCATCACCAGATGGATGACCTCATATCATATGAATGTAGCTTGTCACCATGAACAACTCGTCACCATGAACAGTTCATCACCAGATGGATGACCTCATATCATATGAATGTAGCTTGTCACCATGAACAACTCGTCACCATGAACAGTTCATCACCAGATGGACGACCTCATATCATATGAATACATGTAGCTTGTCACCACAAACAGCTTGTCACCATGAACAGCTCGTCACCATGAACAGCTGGTCACCAGATGGCCAACCTTTTGTCATGATATGAACAGGTCATCATCATGAACAGTTTTCACCATGTACAGCTCGTCACCATGTACAGCTCGTCACCATGTACAGCTCGTCACCATGTACAGCTCGTCACCATGTACAGCTCGTCACCATGTACAGCTCATCACCATGTACAGCTCGTCACCATGTACAGCTCGTCACCATGTACGGCTCGTCACCATGTACGGCTCATCACCATGTACAGCTCGTCACCAGATTGTTGACCTTATACTATGGTATGAACAGCTTGTCACCATGAACAGCTTGTCACTATGAACAGCTCGTCACCAGATGGTTGACCTTATACTATGGTATGAACAGCTTGTCACCATGAACAGCTTGTCACCATGAACAGCTTGTCACCAGATGGTTGACCTTATACTATGGTATGAACAGCTTGTCACCATGAACAGCTTGTCACCAGATGGTTGACCTTATACTATGGTATGAACAGCTTGTCACTATGAACAGCTGATATCAGATGGTCGACCTTATACTATGGTATGAACAGCTGGTCACTATGAACAGCTGATATCAGATGGTTGACCTTATACTATGGTATGAACAGCTTGTCACTATGAACAGCTGATATCAGATGGTCGACCTTATACTATGGTATGAACAGCTGGTCACTATGAACAGCTGATATCAGATGGTTGACCTTATACTATGGTATGAACAGCTTGTCACTATGAACAGCTGATATCAGATGGTCGACCTTATACTATGGTATGAACAGCTGGTCACCATAAACAGCTGGTCATCAGATAGTCGCCTAAGTGTGTGAATAATATTTGAATACAAAAATGCTATTCTATGACTGTGGGAGTTCCTGCACCATTCGACTGCTATGTCATTACAATCGACTCAGATAGCAACATTTTCTTTTGATCAACCGTTCTGCCTCACATCCTGGTAGGTCTACATACTAAATACTGATATTTTAACAAGACCAAACTGACATTGTTGCTATTTTTTGTCAACAATCCTGAATGTGTGTGTGAAGATAAAACACAAACACCTCCAGTGTTTTGAGCAAAAAAATCTAAAAATAAGAACAAAGTGATGAAATATTAAGAACATCGTGACTTTATATGAGTATTACTCATTATGTGATAGCAATTGACATTTGTTGTATCGTGATTGAAAATGAACATTAAAGTGTTGAAATATTAAGAACATCGTGACTTTATATGAGTATTACTCATTATGTGATAGCAAATGACATTTGTTGTATCGTGATTGAAAAAGAACATTTCTCATTAACAAATTCATGTGAATATCTTGTTGTGAAAGGACATATACCTTCACAAATGGAATAGAGGCAAAAATATGTCCTTTTTAAAGTAATACCTTCAAAAATGGAATACAGAGAAAAATATATCCTTTTTAACCCTTAGCTGTTCACAAAGCCGGTAACCGCCCTGCGGAAAAATGTGCCAATCCGTTCGTAGCGGTCGAGATCGCCCGACCTTTTCCGGCACATGTGTGGGGAATTTCCATCACTACTGGCCTTGCTGTCTTATCGCGCGTGTGGTTAGAACTCGGTCAGTCTCGCGTTGAATGTTCTAAAAATAGTACGAGCATTTTGGGGTGCAACGAACTTTCCATTCACTACTGAAAGAATTTGTGCTGACACTGTGCTACATTCGAATGCGAATACTAGGAGCTAGCTTTACATCTAGCAGTGCAAATGCGAAAGGGTTAAAGTTACTATCTCTCCCATAAAAATGCATAAAATGAGATATCTTTACAGACTGCTGTCAAAATAAATGCAACACCGCAGTCCTGTCGAATTCTATCGTTAAACTTTTGCTTTCTGTCGTATGCTGCAGAACTTATTTACAATGCAGCCTCAAATGAGCCACCAGAATGAACAGCTGTGCCTTAATCAAACCTCCAATTTTAACACAATCACTGTAAGTATGGACCATAAATTGTAAAAAGTTCTATTTATAAAAGAACTGCATACCTCCATGACGACATATGGGGTTAAAAGTTGATTTGACCCTTTGAATCCTGTACCCTATCCACCAACGGCAAAAAAATTAACCCTTTTGACCCCCTCACCCTATCCATAAGCTTTCTGCAGGATACAGTGAAGGAGTCAAAGGGTTAAGTTCTGCTTTGCTAGCATGGTTGACGACGCAGTATGCTAGTGGACTGGGTGGGGGAGTCAAAGGGTTAAATTATTCTGCCACAAAGGCTGAAAATTATAGTGTGTGGATCATTGGAATATGAATGACATGATTTATACACAGACAGGTGATATACTGAAAATAACAGCACAAATGGTCAAATCTGATAAAAAACAAAAACAAAACCTATTGTGCCTTACACTCAAAAATCATGGTATATATGAGATAAAAATCATGGTATGTATGAAATCACTACACCTTTCATTTGCTAAACACAAATTCACAAAAACTTGAACAGACACAACACAGTCCGCATCCAATGTGATCAACAGCAATTAGAACTATATTTAGCAGAACAGTCAAATACACGTGCAATGATTACATGTCAATAAACCACATTTTATTTCTTGTCAGGAAATGTGACCATATTTTTTCATCACTTACAAATCCCAAATGTTTAAAAATGTCCTGCTCTGACACTACTTTCGTACTTTGCCAGGTCATTCGTTCCCCAGTCTTAGAGGTCATTTTGTTTGATTCACCCTGACTCCCGCACCATGTCAACTGCAAAACCTTAACCCTTTGATTCCCTCACCCTGCAGGAAGCTGGTGGATAGGATGAGGGAATCAAAGGGTTAATTTTTTGTTTTGCTAGCATGGTTGGCAATACAGGATGCTGGTGGACAGGGTGCGGGAGTCAAAGGCTTAAGATTGATTGTTCTCAATGACTTTCGTGGGTTTTAATTTTCTTTGCTCAAATGATAATTAATGGAAGTTTTTTCCGTCCCATTCTCTACACCACCTTAATGGCCACAGAAGCTGGCACAGTTTTTTACAATGTGATGACGACAATGTTGATGAGGATGATAATCATGATGCTACTGATTTCAATCTAGGACTGAGAATGCGTGACAGGGCTGTACTCTATGCTTACTATCATAATATATCCTGCCATCAACCAGGCCCGAGAGATACACACACCTGCGGTGCTGGTCAGATGATCTGAGCAAAACCCTCAATGACGCATCCATGAACGTCTAGTCCTTTGGAAAGGGACAAAAAAATTAGTTGGACCCATGTGTTTCCTGGCCTGCACATGTTATATGATCCCACGGCAGTTGAAAATCGTGAAGAGCAGGGCTCTTGCCCATCTGCCCTGGTACGAAACATTGGGGAGATACGTTGATTTTCCAGGCCCTTCCCCCTGAAAGCCAATTAACCTTCTTGCTTTTCTGAAGTCTTGTTTAAAAACAAAACAAAACACCCCCCCAAAAAAAAACAACAACAAAAAAACAAAAGACACACAACAGTGGTGTGCTGTGGCAATGAGCTCTCAACAAGGAGAGCAGCCCGAGTTTCACATGGTAAGTCCACTGTGATGAAAGAAATGAATTTGAATATGAATACAACTATGAAAATATGAATGCATTTACCACAGTTTGCACCTGAAGGCTAAAATCAACAAGAATTTTCTTTCTTGTAAATGGTTTTCTGTAAAAATTATCATGTCCCCAAAATGAGATAATCAAGGAGCGATTTTCAGACTGAATAGCGTACACTTGACATAATGTAAGGATAGGATGAGGGAGTGAAAAAGATGGAAGTTCTTTTGCAGCTGGTGGATAGGATGAGAGAGAGACAGTAGATTAACCCTTTGACTCCTGCACCCTACCTACCAGCATCATGCTTTGTCAACCACACTGGCAACGCAAAATCTTAACCCTTTGACTCCCTCACCTTTCCTGCAGGAAGCTGGGGAAAGGGTGAGGGAACCAAAGGGTTAAGTTTTTGCGGTTGGTAGATAGGGTGCGGGAGCCAAAGGGTTAATGGGTCATAGCTTAGTTCTTATCTTCCTGTTTTACTTTTATCCTATAAGACTTGGCAAATAATGCCCAGCAAAACATGCAACTTTAAAAGACAGTAACACACCATGCCTTCATCTGAGTTTAAGAATATCAATGATATATGAACGAATATGAAAATGCCATGCATGCAGAATTACTGTCAATCTCTTGCACTCGACACCCACACTTGCACCAGATGGCGCCGCCTTCCTACTTGCTGTGCTTGCCCTGTAACAAACATCAACACCGTCACGCACAGTACAATTTACAAATCAAAATAGTATGACTCGGTCACTATTTTGTCACTACACAATACTGAAATGTTACTGTTGTTGTTGTTTAAAATCCAGCCGATTGCACTAAGCCATATTGGGGCTATAACCATCTTAAAACGTACATCATACCTCACTGGAAAAAAAGAACACCTGGAAAAGAAAATTAAGTACACATATCAGTGCATTCCCGCACATAATCTAATGTCCCTGGTGTTGACCACCCTGTCCAATTTATCACACACAGAATTTAAAAAATCAAACCTGAAACCTGAATACAAATACAAATATAATTAAGGACAATAAATCATATATTAAAAAAGGGCCTAAGTTGCCTAAAACTGCTTGTGCACATCACATTTACTTAGACATAAAAATGCATTTACGATATGTACCCAATTATTAATCCTAAGAGAAAATACTTATTAATCCTAAGAGAAAAGACTTTATCAAACACATACAGGTGAATGGACCAGTGAGGCAGAAAATGATAGGAAGAAATAACAGGAAGCAAAAAACAAGGCAGAAAAGAAAGAGAGTGACAGAAAAGAAAAATTTCTAGCACAAAACTTCCAGAGAGTGGAGATAGTATAAATACTGAAAGAGCCCCTGGCATCCCCAAGGGGGAATACTTACTTGAAACTTACACAGATTATAAGTAATATAACTCTTGTCATAATCTCCATATATCTACAAGGCAAATATTCCCAACAATTCAAAACACAAATGATCCTGTCTAATATACAATTACACTTGTTGTCTAACAAATTTACTGCTTCGATCACTTTTGGGCTATATACAGAGATATATAAATAGAACAGGCCTACACTAACAAAACAAAACAAACAAAAAAACAACAACAAAAGTTACCGCTTTGATTATTTTGGGGCTATATACAGAGATAAATAAATAGAACATGCTAACACAAACAAACAAACAAACAAAAAGAGTTTGTTCATATTGCCAAGAAAAAGAAGATGACATACATTTCCTACACACATATAAATTACAGGAAAAACCCAGGAAATACATTTTTTAGAATTACAGAAAACAACATACACAAAAAAGAACCCATATCAAGCACATCTAGTGAATTTAGACAATAATACAGCGAGTAAGATCAGAAAATGTGTTCCTGTCCGAGTCCCAGAGAAGAATAAAAATTGAGTCCAGGAGAATAAAAATCCTGAGTCCCACAGGGAGAATAAAAATCCTGAGTCCCACAGGGAGAATAAAATCTAATCCACAGGAATAAAAATCGATCCCACAGGGAGAATAAAAATCTGAGTCCCACAGGGAGAATAAAAATCGAGTCCACAGGAATAAATATCCACAGGGAGAATAAAAATCTGAGTCCCACAGGGAGAATAAAAATCGAGTCCCACAGGGAGAATAAAAATCGAGTCCCACAGGAGTAAAAGATTGAATCCCACAGGGAGAATAAAAATCGATCCCACAGAGATAAAATGATCCCACAGGGAGAATAAAAATCTCGAGTCCCACAGGAAGAATAAAAATCTGAGTCCCAGGAGAATAAAAATGAGTCCCACAGGGAGAATAAAAATTGATCCCACAGGGAGAATAAAATCTCATCCCACAGGGAGAATAAAAATTGAGTCCCACAGGAGAATAAAAATTGATCCCACAGGGAGAATAAAAATCTCAGTCCCACAGGAGAATAAAATCTGTCCCCAATGGAGAATAAAAATCTGAGTCCCACAGGAGAAATAAATTGATCCCACAGGGAGAATAAAAATTGAGTCCCACAGGGAGAATAAAAATCTGAGTCCCACAGGGAGAATAAAAATCTCAGTCCCACAGGAGAATAAAAATCTTGATCCAGAGGAGAATAAAAATCTGAGTCTCAGGGAGAATAAAAATCTGAGTCCAAGGGGGAATAAAAATCTTGTCCCAAGGAAAAAAAACTGATCCAGGAGAATAAACTGTCTCAGTGGAGAATAAAAATCTTGATCCCAGAGGGAAAATAAAATCTGAGTCCTCATGGAGAATAAAAATCTTGAGTCCCAGAGGGAAATAAAATCTGAGTCCCAAGGGAGAATAAAAATCTTGAGTCCCAGGGAGAATAAAAATCTGTCTCAGTGGAGAATAAAATATCCCAGAGGAAAATACTGAGTCCAGGGAGAATAAAAAATCTTGATCCCGAGGGAAAATAAAATCTGAGTCTCAGTGGGAGAAAAAAATCTTGATGTCCAGGGGAGAATAAAAATCTTGAGTCCAGAGGGAAAATAAAATCTTGAGTCCCAGGGGAGAATAAAATCTGTGTCTCAGTGGGAGAATAAAAATCTTGAGTCCCAGAGAGGGAATAAAAATCCTAGTCCTGAAGGAGAATAAAAATCTGAGTCCCAGAAGGAGAATAAAAACCCTAGTCCCAGTGGAAGAATAAAAATCTTGATCCCAGAGAGGGAATAAACACCATATCCCAGAAGGAGAATAAAAATCCTAGTCCCACAGGGAGAATAAAAATCCTAGTCCCACAGGGAGAATAAAAATCCTAGTCCCACAGGGAGAATAAAAATCCTAGTCCCACAGGGAGAATAAAAATCTAAGTCTCAGAGAGAAAATAAAAATCTTAGTCCCAGTGGGAGAATAAAAATCTGAGTCCCACAGGGAGAATAATAATCCTAGTGCTAGAGGGAAAATAAAAATCCAAGTCCAAGTGGTAGAATATAAATCTAAGTCCCATAGAGAGAATAAAAATCCGAGTCCCAATGGGAGAACACCAATTTAAGTCCCAGAGAGAGAATACAATTTAAGTCCCAGAGACAGAATAAAAATCTAAGTCCCAGTGGGAGAATAAAAACCCGAGTCCCATGAGACAGATTATGTCAATTCCTCGCACTATTTTTGAGGGGTTTCATAGGTGTTAAATTAATCTGAAAAACTGTATAAAATTTGTGTGATGATGATTAAAAAAAGGTTCTAAAAAAATCCAAGTCCCAAAATATAATGAAACTCGAGATTACTTACTTTGTAATAGTAGCACAGAAAACTTTTTCTGTTTATTAGGTAACATAGTTCTTTCCATGTAACAAAGTGCATTAACTGCTGCCCTTTGTTAATGACAGCAAGAGTAGACAATAAACAACACTGTGTTCTTTTTCTAGGCCTATTCTTCACAAACAAGCAAAAGGCCGTAGAAGAATGAAGCATTCTGTTACATTCAAATTTTTACTGAAAATGTGTGTGTGTGTGTGTGTGTGTGTATGTGTGTGTGTGTGTGTGTGTGTGTGTGTGTGTGTGTGTGTGTGTGTGTGTGTGTGTGTGTATGTGTGTGTGTGTGTGTGTGTGTATGTGTGTGTGTGTGTGTGTGTGTGTGTATGTGTGTGTGTGTGTGCGTGCGTGTCTGTTTTAGCGCTTAGATTTGATTTTATCAAGATTTTGCGCTATATAAATAAAATATTGTATTGTTGTATTGTATTGTGTGTGTGTGTGTGTGTGTGTGTGTGTGTGTGTGTGCGTGCTATCTTCACACACACACACACACACACAAACAAACACACACACACACACACACACACACACACACACACACACACACACACACACACACACAAATACACTTACAGACACACAGTAAGTTACCTTAAGTTTGTCATTTTCCAACTTTAAGGCATGATTCTTGGACCTCTCTTTCTCCAGTTCCGCTGTCAACGCAGCCAACTGCACACACACAGTCACAGACAGAACATGTAAAACTTGTAGACGAGATCAAAAAGGTTGATAATTAATACTTTACAACCACGTTACATACCATACAAATGACAAGAGTTAACCCTTTGACTCCTGCACTCTATCCACCAATTGCAATAACTTAAACCCTTTGACTCAAAGGGTTTAGTTTTTGCTTTGCTAGCATGGTTGGCAATGCAGGACGCTGGTAGACAGGGTGCGGGAGTCAAAGGGTTAACCTGTTAACTGCTTCCGACCGAATATTTGGTAAGAAGAAACATACACCTCCAGTGCCACCGACCGAATATTTGGTTGGAAGAAACATACACCTCCAGTGCCACCGACCGAATATTTGGTTGGAAGAAACATATACCTCCAGTACCACCGACCAAATATTTGGTTGGAAGAAACATACACCTCCAGTGCCACCGACCGAATATTTGGTTGGAAGAAACATACACCTCCAGTGCCACTGACCGAATATTTGGTTGGAAGAAACATACACCTCCAGTGCCACCGACCGAATATTTGGTCGGAAGAAACATACATCTCCAGTGCCACCGACTGAATATTTGGTCAGAAGAAACATACACCTCCAGTGCCACCGACTGAATATTTGGTCAGAAGAAATATATACCTCCAGTGCCACCTACTGAATATTTGGTTGGAAGAAACATACACCTCCAGTGCCACCGACCGAATATTTGGTTGGAAGAAACATACACCTCCAGTACCACCGACCGAATATTTGGTTGGAAGAAACATACACCTCCAGTGCCACCGACCGAATATTTGGTTGGAAGAAACATACACCTCCAGTGCCACCGTCAGAAGAAACATACACCTCCAGTGCCACAGATCGAATATTTGGTCGGAAGAAGCATACACCTCCAGTGCCACCGACTGAATATTCGGTCGGGACCTTTCCCTATTTTCAGCCAGAAAACCCCAACACTTTCTGTGACGTGTAAGATATCAACAGAAACTTCTGGATTCCCTCTATAAATATATGCTACTTATGTATATGTGACATTTTACGGTCTTTTCCGCCTGTGCGATTGAAAGGGTGACCCCCTATGACTGATTCCTATTCAGCGACTGCAAACAAGAGGATGAACACGCTTCAACACCGAGCATTGCTTGGGCCCGACAACTTATACAGCAAAAGAAGTTGCAGAAATCATTACTTGTGGAGCTGATTCTGATTTGCAGTCTGTTGATTCACTCAATAAGAGTGAAAATGATGATAATCTGGCACATGCAGGCAATATTTCGATGTTGGTGTACGAAGTCAGACTTCACCCAGGTAAGAGTCAGAGTGACATTACTAGCACTGGCGATCGTAAAAACGAAAGTACTGCTGCTCCTGGTGTGTTGTAAAGTATACTGAACAAGAAAATATATAATGTTGTGGGGTTTTCTGGGTTGGATGAAGAGATATGAATTTTTTTTCATTTTAAGTTAAAACGTTTAAAATTCTGTGGCACAGGCGATTTACCTCTTTATTTACATTTTGGCACTTAAGGGGATTTAAGCCCCGTCATGCAGTCCCATCAGCAAAGGGAATCCACAACAGCATTATCATTACAGAAATCATTCCAGCAATGTCCAAACTTGGATTCTGTGATCCCTCATGCCCTATTGTCATGGTGGTGGCACATGGCCAATGTATTTTAGCCTGCGAGTAGTTTTCTGGTGGTATCAAGTTCTTCCAGGACACTTTCATTAGTTCTTCTATCCATGCTGATCCCTCCATGGGCCACAGTTATCTGTCACTCCATCAGCTAGTTGGTTAAAACACCATGCTGATAATCTAAGGGTAGAGGGTTCGAGCCCTCGATGGGCCACAGTTGTCACCCCATAACCTAGCAGGTTAGAACATAACACCATGCTGATAATGTAAGGGTAGTGGGTTCGAGCCCTCTGAGGGGCCAGCGTTATTTGTCACTTCATTAGCTAGCTAGACAATACAACAAGCTGATAATGTAAGGGTAGAGGGTTCGATCCCTCCGTAGGCCACAGTTGTTTGCCACCCCATTAGCTAGTTGGTTAGAACACCATGCTGATAATGTAAGGGTAGAGGGTTCGATCCCTCCGTAGGCCAGTTGTTTGCTGCCCCATTAGCTAGTTGGTTAGAACACCATGCTGATAATGTAAGGGTAGTGGGTTCGATCCCTCCATGGGCCACAGTTATTCACCACCCGTTATTAGCTCTGTTGGTTAGCTCACCAGAGTCGCAGTCAAATGGGCGCAAGTTTTCCCTCAAAGGGCACAAGTCTGACAAAGTGTAAGAAATCACCAAAACCAACTACAAGCAGCCTGGACATAAAATAATCATCATTGAAAAATAAAATAAATGAACTTTTGAAATGATCTGACTTAAAGTGAATACTCCTGGCAGTTTTCTTGTTGTAAGTTATCCTGAAAAGTATGTTGAATGGTATGCAAAGGCTGACAAACAAAATTTTTTCTTTTCTTAGGGATCATTGCACTCAGGGAGGTTACCGTTGTGCTCATCTGTTTTGTTTTTTTTACCCCATTTTCCATGCCACCTTAAAGGCCACTGAAGCTGGAACAGTTTCTACAATGCGATGATGATGATGTTAATGAGGATGATAATCATGATGTTATGCAATTCCATCTCGGATAGAGACTGTGTGACAGGGCTGTATTCTACGCTTACTATCATAATATATCCTGGTGTCAACCAGGCCCCAGAGATACAGACACCTGTGGTGCTGGTCAGATGATCTGAGCAACACCCTCAATGACCCATCTGTAAAGTGGAGGAGACTCGACTGTGTGGTCCCAGTCTTCCCAATGAGCCCATAGTACGCCCTATTCTGGGTAGGAGCCGGTTAGAGCCGAAAAATCCCACAACGATTTTTGATGGGACTGATGGGGATTTGAACCCATCACCTTCCAGTTGGTAGTCTGTTGCACTAACCACTACACCACAGCGACTGGTGAAAACCAAAACCCTCACCTGGCACACTGTAACTGACTGCCGTTAACATATTCCAGTCTTTCACAAAGGTCCAGTACAACATGTATTCAACTTTTCTCCTCCGCTAAGAACACTGGTTATAGGAAAAACACAAAAACATCCACAAATCCACACTTCACTGTGAAACTTGCCTGTCACTTCCCATGTTGCCCTAGCTGCAGAACTGTGACAACATGACAGTAATGGTTCCAGTAGGCTTCCTAGCAGTTGAACCATGACAAGATCAACTTGAGCTGGTCACGTGATGTAAAGTCTAAATGTGCAGCAAGGCGTCATAAAACCAAACAATTCTTTTTTTACAAATTCAAAGAGAGAAAGCAGATAGAAAGAAATAGTGTTCAAGACACAACTGGTGATGTGTTGTAATGTGTAAATGAGCAGCAAGACCTCATAAAATCAAACCACCCTTGTTTTGAAGGGACAAAGAGAGAGAGAGAGAGCAGATAGAAAAAAAAATTGTGTTCATGACATACTCATCAAGAAAATGGCGTTTTTATCTGTAAAAGGAAAACTAATGCCAGCAATTCATTTGGGAGTCAATGTTCAAGGCATTAGGCCACGACTTGTTTTAATAAGCATGATAGAGAAAGAAGATGGACTGTAATTCCTACAATTCTCACCTGTTCCGTGAGGTCTTCCTTGTCGGACGTCATCTCTTCTACTTGCTTCAAGATATCTGACTTCTCTTTCACTGCACAAACATACATGTCTCCAACCATAAAACCATAATATTGAAATGAAAACATCCACACACACACACACACACACATACAGACACACACACACACAAGCACACACAGACACAACACAGACAGACACACACATAAACCCGCACAAACACACCACACAAACACACACACACACACACACAAAGACAGAGATAGCCACAGACACATTAACACACATACACACTCACAGACGCAGACACACAGACATATACACAGAAACACAAACAAATACAACACAAACCTGAAAAGTTCTTGAATGTCTAAATCACACAGATGATACATTAAAACTGTCTGTCATACAGTTCATCTGTTGTCATCATAACTGTAGGGGTTGACATGACTTTAAATTACACCTGTCTGTCATCTAACACTGTCTGTCGTACAGTTCATCTGTTGTCATCATAACTGTAGCAGCTGACATATATTTGTATCACATCTGTCATTTAACACTGTCTGTCATACAGTTCATCTGTTATCATAACTGTAGCAGCTGACATGTACTTGTATCACACCTGTCATTTAACAGTCATACAGTTCATCTGTCGTCATCGTAACTGCAGGGGTTGACATGTCTTTGAATTACACCTGTCTGTCACTTAACACTGTCTGTCTGTCATACAGTTCATCTGTTGTCATCATAACTGTAGGTGTTGACATGTCTTTAAATTACACCTGTCTGTCATCTAACACTGTCATACAGTTCATCTGTTGTCATCATAACTGTAGGGGTTGACATGTCTTTAAATTACACCTGTCTGTCATTTAGCACTGTCTGTCTGTCATACAGTTCATCTGTTGTCATCATAACTGTAGCAGCTGACATGTATTTGTATCACACCTGTCATTTAACAGTCATACAGTTCATCTGTCGTCATCGTAACTGCAGGGGTTGACATGTCTTTGAATTACACCTGTCTGTCACTTAACACTGTCTGTCTGTCATACAGTTCATCTGTTGTCATCATAACTGTAGGGGTTGACATGTCTTTAAATTACACCTGTCTGTCATCTAACACTGTCATACAGTTCATCTGTTGTCATCGTAACTGTAGGGGTTGACATGTCTTTAAATTACACCTGTCTGTCATCTAACACTGTCATACAGTTCATCTGTTGTCATCATAACTGTAGGGGTTGACATGTCTTTAAATTACACCTGTCTGTCATTTAGCACTGTCTGTCTGTCATACAGTTCATCTGTTGTCATCATAACTGTAGGGGTAGACATATATTTGTATCACACCTGTCATTTAACAGTCATACAGTTCATCTGTTGTCATCGTAACTGCAGGGGTTGACATGTCTTTGTATCACACCTGTCTGTCATTTAACACTGTCTGTCTGTCATACAGTTCATCTGTTATCATAAATGTAGGGGTAGACATGTCTTTGTATCACACCTGTCTGTCATCTAACACTGTCATACAGTTCATCTGTTGTCATCATAATTGTAGGGGTTGACATGTCTTTAAATTACACCTGTCGGTCATTTAGCACTGTCTGTCTGTCATACAGTTCATCTGTTATCATCATAACTGTAGGGGTTGACATGTCTTTAAATTACACCTATTGGTCATTTAGCACTGTCTGTCTGTCATACAGTTCATCTGTTGTCATCATAACTGTAGGGGTTGACATGTCTTTAAATCACACCTGTCTGTCATCTAACACTGTCATACAGTTCATCTGTTGTCATCATAACTGTAGGGGTTGACATGTCTTTAAATTACACCTATCTGTCATCTAACACTGTCATACAGTTCATCTGTTGTCATCGTAACTGCAGGGGTTGACATGTCTTTGAATTACACCTGTCTGTCACTTAACACTGTCTGTCATACAGTTCATCTGTTGTCATCATAACTGTAGGGATAGACATGTATTTGTATCATCCTCATAACTGTAGGGATAGACATGTATTTGTATCATACCTGTCTATCACTTAATACTGTCATACAGTTCATCTGTTGTCATCATAACTGTAGGGGTTGACATGTCTTTGTATCACACCTGTCTGTCATTTAACACTGTCTGTCATACAGTTCATCTGTTGTCATCATAACTGTAGGGGTTGACATGTATTTGTATCACATCTGTCATTTAACACTGTCTGTCATACAGTTCATCTGTTATCATAACTGTAGCAGCTGACATGTATTTGTATCACACCTGTCATTTAACAGTCATACAGTTCATCTGTTGTCATCGTAACTGCAGGGGTTGACATGTATTTGTATCACACCTGTCTGTCATTTAACACTGTCTGTCTGTCATACAGTTCATCTGTTATCATAAATGTAGGGGTAGACATGTATTTGTATCACACCTGTCTGTCATTTAACACAGTTTTACACTGTCTGTCTGTCATACAGTTCATCTGTTGTCATCGTAACTGTAGGGGTAGACATGTCTTTGTATCACACCTGTCTGTCACTTAATACTGTATGTCATACAGTTCATCTGTTGTCATCATAACTGTAGGGGTAGACATGTCTTTGTATCACATCTGTCTGTCACTTAATACTGTATGTCATACAGTTCATCTGTTGTCATCATAACTGTGGGGGTAGACATATATTTGTATCACACCTGTCTGTCACTTAATACTGTATGTCATACAGTTCATCTGTTGTCACCATAACCGCAAGGCAGAAAATGACAAGAAGAAATGACAGAAAGAAAGCAAAGGAACAAGGCAGAAACAAAGAGAATGACAGAAAAGAGGAAATTTCCAGCACAGAATTCCAGATGGTGGGGATACTATTTATACTGAAAGAGCCCCCAGCATCACCATGGGGGGGAGGGGGGGGGTCTTATTATCACATCAAATGTAAATGTTGCATAGCTTCAGAACATTCTTAAATCACAGTGAAACATGATGGGAGCAAAACAGTTACCAAGTGTTCTTGGAAAAATCATCATTGATAGGAACTAAGGAAGGTGTCAATGAGACCGGTGTTTTTAGCCTGTGTACTTACTTTCTCCATCTGCCACTAATCTACACAGCCTGGCATTTCTTCCTTTCACCATCTTCAACTCTGCCTGCAACAGTCAAAACCAGAAAATGTACTTTCACTAGTGTCAGTTCTAGTGGGATTTTCCTTGTTGCAACTTTTATTCATTTATTTTTTTTACTTGCTCATTTATTCATTAGAGCACCTGGTGACAACAGGAAAGCTGGAGGGAAAGAGAACACCAGGCAGACCCAGGGAGAAAATATTTGATTGACTTGCAGAATGGCTGAGGACAGAGAGGGTGGAAGATGTGCTTGCAGCAACAAGGGATAGATGTACATGGAGGGCCATGATCACCAACGCCATGCGGCAGGGAACATGATGATGATGATCATGATTTATTCATTTATTTATTCATTTATTTATTCATTTGTTTATTTATTTATTTATTTATTTATGTTTTTGCTGAGGGAGAAGAGTGGAAGAATTGTTCAGACGTTCGTCTGCCAATAAATAAACACGAGGTTTCAGGGTTCGTTCCCCGTACAGGCCTCGAATTCTCCCGTACAGGCCTCGAATTCTCCTGTACAGGCCTCGAATTCTCCTGTACAGGCCTCGAATTCTCCTCAGTTTGACCAGAAAATTGAACTGAACGTCTAGTCCTTCGGAAGGAGATGGAAAGTGAGTCAGACCTGTGTGTCTTCTGGCTGTGAACGCTAAAGATCCCACGGCAGTTGAAAATCGTGAAGAGCAGGGCATTGCTTGTCTGCCTTGGTATAAAACACTGGAGAGACAGGTTGATTTCCCAGGTCCCACCCCTTGATTTCCCAGGTCCCACCCCTTGAAGACCAATTAGCCTTCTTGCCTTTCTGAAGTCTTGGAAGAAAAATAAAGTGATTATGAATATGAATTTGAAGCAAGGGAGAGGGGATGGGCGCCACCCTCATGGTGCTGGCGGCAAGAAAAGTTGAGGTCTCTGCCACCTCACTCCCTTACGACCCCAGGGTTATGGAACTATCTAAGCTGGACCACAGGACCTGGCCATCTGATAACTTTATGTGCAGGCTTAAGGCTTGTGCCATGATCATTCCGGATCTTCTCCATCACATGCACATGTGACGTCAGTGCATTTGAAACTCATTCCGAGTGCGGAGACATCTTGAGAAACTGAAACTGAAACGGAATTGCTGTCCCAACTGTTTTGGCACTGACTGTACAAATACATGTGGGTCATTCTAGCTCTACAGCAAACCAATCCCAAGAACACTGTGTTGGAAGTCCCAATGCATGAATCCCTCAGGAGCCAGATACATCAAGCCGCCACAGGGCCACCACTAGAGGAAGACCCTCTTCTCCTGCTGGATGATTTTGGGGAAGTTCAGCAATGTACGTTGTGAAGTTCTAGCAGTGTTTTGTCTGATGCCTGTGCCACTGCATGCAGTGAAGTGAACTTGATGCCTGTGCCACTGCATACAATGAAGTGGACTTGATGCCTGTGCCACTGCATGCAGTGAAGTGAACTTGATGCCTGTGCCATTGCAAACAGTGAAGTGAACTTGATGCCTGTGCCACTGCATACAATGAAGTGGATTTGATGCCTGTGCCACTGCATGCAGTGAAGTGGACTTGGTGCCTGTGCCACTGCAAACAGTGAAGTGGACTTGATGCCTGTGCCACTGCAAACAGTGAAGTGGACTTGATGACTGTGCCACTGCATACAATGAAGTGGACTTGATGCCTGTGCCACTGCATGCAGTGAAGTGAACTTGATGCCTGTGCCACTGCATACAGTGAAGTGGACTTGATGCCTGTGCCACTGCATACAATGAAGTGGACTTGATGCCTGTGCCACTGCATACAATGAAGTGGACTTGATGCCTGTGCCACTGCATACAATGAAGTGGACTTGATGCCTGTGCCACTGCATACAATGAAGTGGACTTGATGCCTGTGCCACTGCATACAGTGAAGTGAACTTGATGCCTGTGCCACTGCATACAATGAAGTGGACTTGATGCCTGTGCCACTGCATACAATGAAGTGGACTTGATGCCTGTGCCACTGCATACAATGAAGTGGACTTGATGCCTGTGCCACTGCATACAGTGAAGTGGACTTGATGCCTGTGCCACTGCATACAATGAAGTGGACTTGATGACTGTGCCACTGCATACAGGGAAGTGGACTTGATGCCTGTGCCACTGCATACAGTGAAGTGGACTTGATGCCTGTGCCACTGCATACAGTGAAGTGGACTTGATGCCTGTGCCACTGCATACAATGAAGTGGACTTGATGCCTGTGCCACTGCATACAGTGAAGTGGACTTGATGCCTGTGCCACTGCATACAATGAAGTGGACTTGATGACTGTGCCACTGCATACAATGAAGTGGACTTGATGCCTGTGCCACTGCATACAGTGAAGTGGACTTGATGCCTGTGTCATTGCATAAAGTGAAGTGGACTTGATGACTGTGCCACTGCATACAATGAAGTGGACTTGATGCCTGTGCCACTGCATACAGTGAAGTGGACTTGATGACTGTGCCACTGCATACAGTGAAGTGGACTTGATGCCTGTGCCACTGCATACAGTGAAGTGGACTTGATGCCTGTGCCACTGCATACAGTGAAGTGGACTTGATGCCTGTGCCACTGCATACAATGAAGTGGACTTGATGCCTGTGCCACTGCATACAGGAAGTGGACTTGATGCCTGTGCCACTGCATACAGTGAAGTGGACTTGATGCCTGTGCCACTGCATACAGTGAAGTGGACTTGATGCCTGTGCCACTGCAAACAGTGAAGTGGTCTTGATGACTGTGCCACTGCATACAGTGAAGTGGACTTGATGCCTGTGCCACTGCATACAGTGAAGTGGACTTGATGCCTGTGCCACTGCATACAGGGAAGTGGACTTGATGCCTATGCCACTGCATACAGTAAAGTGGACTTGATGACTGTGCCACTGCATACAGTGAAGTGGACTTGATGCCTGTGCCACTGCATACAGTGAAGTGGACTTGATGACTGTGCCACTGCATACAGGGAAGTGGACTTGATGCCTGTGCCATTGTATACAGTGAAGTGGACTTGATGCCTGTGCCACTGCATACAGTGAAGTGGACTTGATGCCTGTGCCACTGCATACAGTGAAGTGGACTTGATGCCTGTGCCACTGCATACAGTGAAGTGGACTTGATGACTGTGCCACTACATACAGCGAAGTGGACTTGATGCCTGTGCCACTGCATACAGTGAAGTGGACTTGATGCCTGTGCCACTGCATACAGTGAAGTGGACTTGATGCCTGTGCCACTGCATACAGTGAAGTGGACTGGATGCCTGTGCCACTGCATACAGTGAAGTGGACTTGATGCCTGTGCCACTGCATACAGTGAAGTGGACTTGATGCCTGTGCCACTGCATACAGTGAAGTGGACTCTATCAACAATGAGATACTGGAAAACTGCATATCAATTCTGTACAAACACTGAAGAAAAACACACCTATGTTTTTTAACGCTCTGACTCCTGCACCCTGTCCATCAGCATCTTGCATTGTCAGCCATGCTAGCAAAGGAAAAACTCAACCCTTTGACTCCCTCATCCTATCCACCAGCTTCCTGTAGAAAGCTGGTGGAGAAGGTGAAATAGTCAAAGGGTTCAAGTTTTTGCAGCTGCTGGATATGCTGGTGGATAAAGTGAGAGCATCAAAGGGTTAAGTTTTTTGCAGTTGGCGGATAGGACGTGGGAGTGAAAGGGTTAAACAAACGACAAACACAAAAGAGAAACTTTACAAGAAAGAAAAGAATGGAAAAAGAGAGAAAGAAAGAAAGAAAACGGAAATGACATGAAAGAAAGAATCGAATCTTATCACTAACCGCTTGCTCTTTTGAAAGAGATTCCATTTCTCCAATCTTCTTTTGCAATTTCTCTATCTCTTCTTGGTACCTGGATTTCATGGCAGTCTCATGCATGTAATGCTGCAACAAAAGAAATGAACCGTGTATTGCACTTCCACAATACACTCCTCCACAGTAATTCTGTGTGTAGGGGAGTGTGTGTGTGTGTGTGTGTGTGTGTGCATGTGTGTGTGGGTGCATAAGTGTGTGTGTGAGAGAGAGAGAGAAAGTGTGTGTGTGTGTGTGTGTGTGTGTGTGTGTGTGTGTGTGTGTGTGTGTGTGTGTGTGTGTGTGTGTGTGTGTGTGTGTGTGTGTGTGTGTGTGTGCTTGTGTGTGTGTGTGAGAGAGAAAATGCGTGTGCATGTGTGTATACTGAACAGTCTTCCCCCCCCCCCCCCAAAACACACACACACGCACACCCCTTTCATTTCTCTTTTTAGGCATTCCGACTTCCAACTTTTCTTAAAT
Source organism: Monoplex corrugatus (assembly GCA_030674185.1). Lineage (NCBI taxonomy): Eukaryota > Metazoa > Mollusca > Gastropoda > Littorinimorpha > Ranellidae > Monoplex > Monoplex corrugatus. The sequence goes on along the minus strand of JAPXFY010000016.1, from coordinate 11,752,071 downwards.
GTGTGCATGCACACAGTTTTGCCCACACTGCAGGTGGTATGTTGCTGCGCAGTCTGCATACTCTATCTTTGGTAGGAGTGCATGCAGGCAATTTTCATTGCTTCCATAAGCCACTTCACACTGACATGACATAAAGGACCATAATGTGCATATCTGATGTTCTGTGTGCACATACACAAGAAAAGGTTTAGGCGCTAAGAGATCTGCACACACGCATGCGTGCGCGCACGCACACACACACACACATACACATCAATACAACAAGGTCACATATACAGGCAGGTAGCTGACAAGAAGATGTAAAACACCTACAAAAGACCAATACATCACATACCTTTTGAAAGTTTTCTTGTATGCGCTCTTTGTGCATTATCTTGTTGGCGTCAGAGGCAATATCGTCGAAGTAGCGTGTGTCCTGACACTCCACAGGGACACGTGTGTGAACAGGGGGTGGTGTGGGGGCTTCGTTTTCTGTGTACACACACATATACGTGTGCAGAATACACCCATATACACCCTCAAATTACTTTTTATACATACATGTGCACAATACACCTATACACACCCTCAAATTACTTTTTATACATACATGTGCACAATACACCCACACACACCCTCAAATTACTTTTTATACATACATGTGCACAATACACCCACACACACCCTCAAATTACTTTTTATACATACATGTGCACAATACACCCACACACACCCTCAAATTACTTTTTATACATACATGTGCACAATACACCCATACACACCCTCAAATTACTTTTTATACATACATGTACATATGCACAATACACCCATACACACCCTCAAATTACTTTTTAAACATACATGTGCACAATACACCCATACACACCCTCAAATTACTTTTTATACATACATGTACATGTGCACAATACACCCATATGCACCCTCAAATTACTTTTTAAACATACATGTGCACAATACACCCATACACACCCTCAAATTACTTTTTATACATACATGTGCACAATACACCCATACACACCCTCAAATTACTTTTTAAACATACATGTGCACAATACACCCATACACACCCTCAAATTACTTTTTATACATACATGTACATGTGCACAATACACTCACACACACCCTCAAATTACTTTTTATACATACATGTACATGTGCACAATACACCCATACACACCCTCAAATTACTTTTTATACATACATGTGCACAATACACCCACACACACCCTCAAATTACTTTTTATACATACATGTGCACAATACACCCATACACACCCTCAAATTACTTTTTATACATACATGTGCACAATACACCCATACACACCCTCAAATTACTTTTTATATATACATGTGCACAATACACCCATATACACCCTCAAATTACTTTTTATACATACATGTGCACAATACACCCATATACACCCTCAAATTACTTTTTAAACATACATGTGCACAATACACCCATACACATCCTCAAATTACTTTTTATATATAATGTGCACAATACACCCATACACACCCTCAAATTACTTTTTATACATACATGTGCACAATACACCCATACACACCCTCAAATTACTTTTTATACATACATGTGCACAATACACCCATACACACCCTCAAATTACTTTTTATACATACATGTGCACAATACATACATGTGCACAATACACCCATACCCTAAAATTACTTTTTATACATACATGTGCACAATACACCCATACACACCCTCAAATTACTTTTTATACATACATGTGCACAATACACCCATACACACCCTCAAATTACTTTTTATACATACATGTGCACAATACATACATGTGCACAATACACCCATACCCTCAAATTACTTTTTATACATACATGTGCACAATACATACATGTGCACAATACACCCATACCCTAAAATTACTTTTTATACATACATGTGCACAATACATACATGTGCACAATACACCCATACCCTAAAATTACTTTTTATACATACATGTGCACAATACACCCATACACACCCTCAAATTACTTTTTAAACATACATGTGCACAATACACCCATATGCACCCTCAAATTACTTTTTATATATACATGTGCACAATACACCCACACACACCCTCAAATTACTTTTTATACATACGTGTGCACAATTTACCCACAATAATTCTCGAATTACTTTCGTAGTTATTGATATTCATGGGTTTTTTTTTTGGTCACAGTGGATTTACCACATGAAACATCTGCTCTCCCCTTTCAGAGCGTGTCGCCGCAATGCAGTGCCACCCACTTTTTTTTTTATCACAACTTCAGAAAGAAAGAAGGCTAAATGTGACCTCCCACCATGAAATCAGTCTTAACTCGCAGTCAATCAAACAGCACTAGGAGCTGAAAAGGTGACTAAGGGTCTATCTGGGGTGTTTTGACTTTTTCTCATAATTGATTTCTGCAGACTATAATCTATCCCCCACAGAAATTTTTTTCTTGAAAAAACATTATTAATCAATATAATATGGTATTCTGATGCACTGATCACAGCAGACATAAACGCAATTTCCCACCAAAAGAGCCTATTTTTGTCTGTTATTATGAACTGTAACCTGTACAGTATCCGCACATGTAACATACTGACGGAAAGCTCCTTGGTGCACCTTTCAGATAATGACAGCTAAAATTAGAAACAAATTGGATCAAAGCCACCAAATAAAGAAATTTAAGGAAAATGTGTAGGAGAGTACACAAAAACTTTAGAGGCCGTTTTCTCAAAATGGCCGTCATACAACTTAATGACTTTAAACATACATAACTTCTACATTTTTCTGAGTACAGGCCTTATTCAAGTACCAAAACAATCAGCAGAATATACACTTTCCAGTGATCTGTATATCTCAAAATGCCCAAAATGCTAGTTAAGACTGATTTTGTGCTGGCAGGTCACAAATGGTCTTCAAGGGGAGGGACATGGGAAATCAACCTATCTCTTTTGTGTTAACTTTTTCACATCGTAACGCTAGCCCGCTAGCGTTCTCGCGGAGAACTGCAGGCGCCGGAATGCTAGGGGTATAGCGTTCAGCAAGCTCGCCGCTGATAACGTAACGCTAGGATTCTAGCGTCTTGCGTTAGCAAATTCCTACGTGAAGCCAGTTACGGTCTAAGGGAAAAAAACCTCTATTATAGTATCAAGTAACCATTTCTAAATAATGTGAGAGTGATTTCCCGAGTACAAAGTCTATTTGAAGAATTTTTCGGGCGCGAGAACAACGTCACCCGAACCGCATGCTTCACTGAAACAAAGGCAAAATGGAGCGCCCTGTGAATGCGCGATGTCGCCGTTCACTCAGGATTGTGGAACTTGTGTGTGTGTATACTTTTCTGAGCGTCTGATCAGATGATACAAGTCATGGAGAATTGGTGTCTCTTTTTTCTGTTTTGTTTACATTTGCTGAATGGATGAAATGCTTGTCTGAAATGCTCCTCAACCATGATATTTCATTGCACAAATAACCTCAAAGCATGTCTGAACAAACCTTATAGTGTAGATATCCTAAAAGAGGATTAAATTACCTTTCTAACTATACCCTACATGTTGATGTTAGTCATTTGGGGCGCCTGTGAAAATTAATTCAAAGTGGCCTAAAAATGCATGTTTCCAAGGAAAGTAGTGGCATGGCACGTGTGCAGGGAAGTAGGTCAAATAGCCAGCTGACCATGCCAAAGGGTTAAGGCTCATTGGCCTTCAAGGGGAGGGACATCCCAAAGCTACCTCTCTCTCCAATGTTTTATACCAGGGCAGCCGGGCATATGCCTTGCTCTTCACAATGTTCAACAGCTGTGGGATCTTTAGTGTGTGCAGGTCAGAAAACACATGGATCAGACTCATTTCTTGTTCTTTAAAAAAGGACTAAATGTTCAGTTCGATTTTCTGGACAAACTGAGGCCTCAACGGGAAACGAACCCTGGAACCTTGAGATTAGTTATTGGCAGGCAAACGTCTGAACCACTCTGCCACTCTTCTCCCTTCTCCCCAGCTTCATGCCCGCAATGCAAGTGGCATGTATGGCAGCAAACAAAGATCATCCACTGCTGTCTGCACAGGTCAGTCTCTCTGTGGTACCTCACATGTGCTTCTCTACCTACAATTTATTGCTATTTATAGGACTGCTACAAATTATCAATCTCGTCCATTGTTGTGTGAAAACTGCTACAGATGGTTGGAAAAATTAAATGCGCAAAAAGTCAAAAACAAACACCAGAGACAGCAGACATGTGGCACTCAGTAAGTAGGGAATGGCATAAGAATGGGTCCTGTTACTGATCAGAATGTTTCACATATAAGAAGGGAATGGCTTGAGAACGGGTATTCTGTTACTGAGCAGAAAGTTTTGTGAAAATGAGAATGGCTTGAGAATAGGTCCTGTGTTACTGAGCAGGTTTCACAAATCAGAGAACGGCTTGAGAATGGGTCCTCTGTTAAAGAGCAGACTGTTTCACATATAAGCAGGGAATGGCTTGAAAATCAGTCCTCTGTTACTGAACAGAATGTTTCATATGTATGTAGGGAATGGCTTGAGAACTGATCCTCTGTGCTCACCTGTCTCACCTGTCAGCATCACCAAGTTTGGTGTTGGCCGCTGCACATCTGGATGCCACCATCTCCCTCCAGGCCGCTCTGTCTTGACTTTGTGGACAATTTCTTGAATATTTAGACCACTGATGTTGGTTATGTTCTCGATGCATCAGATTGGAGGTCTGCCTTTCTTCCTTTTTGCCTCTGTTTTTCCTTGAAAGATGGTTGCCATGATGTCTGTGTTTTTGTTGCGTGACACATGGCCAATGTTAAATTTTAGTTTTCTCTTGTTGATGTCTGCTAGTAGTTTTCTGGTGGTATCAAGTTCTTCCAGAACACTTTCATTGGTTCTTCTGTCTGTCCAGAGTAGTCTCCAATAAAACCACATCTCTGCTGCCTCAATTCTTCTGCAATCAGTTTTTCTGAGTCCAGCCTTCACAGCCATAAATCATGACTGTCCAGATCAAACATTTTAGAAGTCTAACTTTCAGGCCATTTCGTATGCCTCTGTCTTCCAGATGTTGTTGAGTTGAACTATTTTTTGCTTTGCCATTCCAATTCTTATTTTGAAGTCTTTGGAGCAGGTTTCACTATCAGTTTTTACAGAGCGAAGATATTTGAAATCCTCAACATTTTCTAGAGGAACTTTGTTAACTGTGATATTATGATTGTTTTCAGTGTCTTTGCCTTTGATATGTAGCACTTTTGTTTTCTTGGTGTTCAAGTTTAGACCAGCCTGTTACTCAGCAAAATTTTCATATATAAGCAGAGAATGGCTTGAGAATCGGCCCTCTGCTTCTAAGCAGAATGTTTCAAAATTTCTGATGACCATCCTGCACGCACTTTTCATGTTAATCAACCAAGCAGCATGTGGTGCTCCTTGTCAAGCATTCAGAAATTTCAATGGCCAAACTACCAGGATGAAAAGATTAAGTTTATGAATGGGACAGTGTGGGGATTAGATCTCACTTCACAAGTGAGAAGTGGGACTCTTCAAACCTTTCAACTCTTGTCTGGTTAATGGCCTGAGCAGCCTCCCCAGCCTGACATATTTTGGGCATTTCGCATGAACGGAAAGGGCTCTGTCACTTGAACTGCAATATCCTCAAAATTTTCAACCCATTTATTACTCTTTTTTGTCTTTTGTATACATTTGACGCAGACCAGTTGGCCAAAAAATGTGTGCCCGTCTTGTTTTGTTATATCAAATATGCGTTCACTTCCATTTTCATGTTTTTCTCGTTCATATTTGCTTGACAGTCATGTTGATTCAGATTTTGGCGATTATGTAGTCAAACACTTTCAGCAGATCCTGAGTGTCCACTCATTACAAGTTTCACTTATCACTGCTATTTTGTTTAAAGCCCAGCAGACTGCTAAGGGCCATATCAGGGCTATAACCCATTTCAAAACATACTACTTCAACAAAGGAAAAAAAAAAAAAAAAAAAAAAATTAAATACATATCAATGCATTGTGCACATAATCTACGCAGACGCCCCTGGTGCTGACCACTCCATCCAATTTATTGCACAGGGGATCCAAAAAACATACCTGAACATAAATTTAAACATAAGTAAGGACACTAAAACATATATAAAAACGGGCCTAACTTACCTAAAAAGTAAATTGCCTCTGCATATCTCATTTCCCTACAGCCCAAAACCCACTTAATACAAGTACCCAATTACAAATCCTAAGAGAAAGTATTAACTCAATGAAGATGTGGCTAAATGGACCCTGGAAATTTCCTGTGACACATTATTTTTAGCAGTTTTACAAAAATTCTGAGCCCCTTCTATTTGCAATAAAGACAAAGTTATACATATTTAGAAAGCTCATTATTTCAGTTCAGTTTAATGTCGAGCTTGCTCGGCTATCCATGACACGTATTCATTATGTCTACTTTTTAAAGATGAAACCAATTTGTATGAGTAATGCAGGTGAACTTTCCAAAATGTCAGGTCAAAATGCCATGTAAATACAAAAAATAAAAAAGTTCTCAAGTCATATTTACACGCATGCAACATTATGAAATCAGTTCATTGTCAAATATTTTCCTACCTTTAGTCTTTTTGGGTCAAATGATAGCAAGAAGCTTTGAACAGCAAAACTTCAGTCAGTTTGATCCTTTTCGCAGTCACTTATGCCACAAAATAAAAAAAGATTATCAGTCACAGTCACTTATGGTATGGCGAAAACAAGCCCAATTCAAACAAAGAAAAGTGTTGGCAGTCTAAGGGAAGGAACTGTGTTGTGGAAGGTTTCAACTTGATGACTGGTTGATTTCCCTTGAATAGCAAGGCTGCTTCACGCAGTGAAAAATTAATAAGGAAGCGGCACGGCGTCATTGAGTTAAGACTTTATTGAACAAGGAAGCGGCACGGCATCAATGAGTTAAGGCTTTTTATCAAACACTAATGGACCAGCAAGACAGAAAATGATAGGAAGAAATGACAGAAAACAAAGGAACAAGGCAGAAACAAAGAGAGCGACAGAAAAGAGGACATTTCTAGCACACAATTTCCAGAAGGTGGGGATACTGTTTATACTGAAAGAGCTCCCAGGATCTCCACAGGGGGTGGGGAAGGGGGGACAGGTTTCACTGTATACCTATTCATTTTCTAAAGAAATTTCACCACACGAACGAAAAACAAAAGGGACAGGTCATACCATCATCACTTCCTGGAATGGTTTCGGGAGGAAGCTGGTTGAACTCCGTCAGGGTCATAGGTTTGCCTTTCTTTTTCTTCTTCCCACTGTCTCTGCTGTCTGCTGACTTAGCAGCCTGTACTTCTGGTGGCACGAATTTGTCAGTCTGTAGACAACAAACACAGATCCAGTAAGAAGCAGGACATGCACAAATAATTCCATTCATATACTGCAAACAGTCCATGTCAGAGAATGTATGCTGCACTTAAAAAAAACCCACTGGGGCAGGGTATGGAGGGTTGCTATGTCAATATATTAAATTCATACAATCAGATAATACACAAGTGCACATCAATGAAGCACAAAGACAGTTCATGAAAAATGACCATTTTTCATGTATCAATGTGGGATTTGTATGCGCCACAACACAACTACACACACACACACACACACACCACACACCACCACGCACGCACGCACGCACGCACCCCCACACACAGATACACATGAAAATATACATTCATATAAGCACGCACACACATACACACACATAAACACACACACAAACACATACATACACTGCATGCCACACATATAATATGTGACCAACTGTGAGTAAGTGGTGAAAACATCACCCAGCATGCTGTTTTCAATGGGATCAAGACATCAGTTACAGCTTATCATGTCCATTTAAACTTTTGTAGTCTGAGCAGTCTTGTTATCCAGATGCACTTTTCTACCATGTATTTGTAACTCTGTATTTTTGGGTGTTCATTTCTTTCTTGTCACAATGGACTTGCCATGTGAAATTCAAGCTGCTCCCCCCCCCCCCCCCCATTTTTCGTATGCATTAATACTAATGAAAGTGTCATGAAAGAACTTGATACCACCAGAAAATTACTAGCAAACATCAACAAGAAAAGACTAAAACACATTGGCCACATGTTTTTCACGTAGCAAGAACACAGACCTCATGGTAACCCCTTTTCAAGGAAAAAAACAGAGGCAGAAAGTAAGAAAATGCAGATCTCCAATCTCATACACACAGAACATAATCTCCAATCTCATACACACAGAACATGACCAACAGTGGCCTAGATATTCAAGCAGTTGTCCAAAAAAGTCAAGACAGAGCCATTTGGAAGAATGTGGCGGTGTCAAAGAGTGCAGTGGCCAACACTGAACTCAGTGGTGCAACAGGTGAGACAGGTGAGGGTGTATGCATGCATGTACTTCTGTTTACCCTACAAAATTTGTTTTTTTTCCTTCTTCGCAACAGGATTTTGCTTGTGACTACTCCTTTACTGTTGTCGGATTCTTAAAATGTGGTGGGTGTGATGCAGCACATGAGATCTCTCTCTGCTGTCTCATGTGAAAGATTAGCATCTATACTTGTATCACCACTCAAAATGTAACGGAGAGGGAGATCACTGTTCGATCTGTGACTTAAAAGCAGGTTTCTTACATAGTAGACAGATTATGCATTATGGTATTGAAATTATTACTGAAAATGACTGATTCTTCAGATTTTCGTCAAGGTGCAGCAGAAAGATCTTTAGTGACAAGTGTACTTTTGTCCTTAAATGACAAAACAAAGTAATAAGCATGACTGTCAAATTCCAGTTCTAAAATTGACCCTTAGGCCTACTGTAAAATGTCATTTCCCTGTGCCAAACTTTAAAAGGAAATTTCTCAATATGGCCCCACAGACAGTTCTTAATTTACAATGGCTAAAATTCATATCGTTCAAAAAAAAGCTACAGAGATGCTGCATATTATGTATCAAATGAAAACTAAAAAAAACACTGTATCTTTCACTTTCAGAGATGTAAATTTTCAAGCTACCAAAATTGACCATCCCTCTGTCAGACTGGGTCATGAATATATCAAAAAGGACAGTGATGCAAATGTCACTCATCCGGCCCACAATTAAATGGAGTGGGAGCCCTTTGAATAAATTAAAGCATCTACTTCAGAAGCAAGAAAGGGATTTTTCTCCCCTTTCTACCTGACTTCTGTGTGACACTGACGGTCTGGATGCCAGTCTTTCAGATGGGATGACAAACTATGGTCCTACACGTAGCTTGCCCTTGGCGCACACAAACAATAGCAATCAAAGAGATGTCTATAACAATAACAGCATTATAATTATATTCATGACACTGTATCTTGATATATAAATCAAAACAAAGTCACACTCTCATCATTCACAAAAGCAGTCACTCACGACGACAAAAACTCAAGGAGTCAAAACACACACAGACCGGGAGGGGGAGGACAGGGGAGAGGGAGCAGGACAAAAGGGTGAGCACTTACATAGGAAATCATTCCTTGACAAAAAAGAATGTCTACATGTTACACTTGAAGAAAGTCAGCGTGTGTGAATCAGCTGTACGGATCAGACACAGGAAAACAGTGGTGGCTGACTATGGAACGTCTTTATCAAGGAACTGGTAAACAAGTAATATTAGAAAGAGAATGAAGAGATCAGGCAGGGGTGTACATTCTAAGATGGTCACAAATACAAACAGGTGAAGTATCACTGATACAACTGTAGATTATGTATTAACATTATATGTGCAATTTTTTAAGAAAACGGCACCCAGTAGAGAAATTGAACATACCCACACACTGGGATAGCAGCCTGAACATCAATGTAAACGAAACCCTTGGAATTTGTGCGTGAAAACTAAAGCCCTAGTTCTATACCATTACGCTAGTAACTTAATCTTCTTCTTCCTAGTATTAGCTTGTTTGATTTAAATTTCAGCAGGACATACATTAATTAACCCTTCTTATTCCTAATACTGGCTTGATGTTTGGATTTACGTTTCAATAAGACTTACAGTTATAAGCCCTCTTATTCCTAGAACTGGCTTATGTTTGACTGAAATTTTTACCGACCTTGTAGTAGCTAAAACTTCTTCTGCCAAGTACTGGCTTGATGTCTGACTGAAGTTTCAACAGGACTTTCAATACAATGATCAAACCTTTCCATCTCTGATACTGTTATTATTTCTGTTTTAAGCCCAGCCGACTGTGTACAGCCATATCAGGGCCATAACTGTTTCAAAACATACAATACTTCATCAACAGAAAATTTAAAAAAAACGGGAAAAGAAAATTAAGTACACATATCAATAGCCTTCATGCGTATAATCTAAGGAGATACCCCTGTCGTTGACCACTCCATTCAATTCATTGCACAGGAGAATTAAAAAAAACATAACTGTATACAAATTTAAACATAAGTAAGGACTCTAAAACAATAATATAAACGGGCCTAAATGACCTGAAATTGTTTTCACATATCTCATTTCCTTAGAGCCAAAAATGTGCTTAATACATGTACCCCGTTATCAATCCCAAGAGAATGTACCGAACACATACAGGTGAACGGACCAGCAAGGCAGAAAATGACAGGAAGAAATGACAGAAAGTACAGGAGTTAGGGAGAAACAAAGACACTGACAGGAAAAGTGAAATATCTAGCACAAATTTCCGGAAGGTGGGGATACTTTTTATACTGAAAGAGTCCCCAGAATCGTACGGGGGATTCCATCCCCGATAATGGCTTGATGTTGGACTGAAGGTTCAACACGACTTACCTCCTTTTTCTCTTCAGCCTCCAGTCTACTAACAAGCAACGCCTCTTCCAGATCCTGCTGGTACAGTTCTTCTGTTGCCTGATGAAATCCAAACAAAATGATATTGTTATTGTTGATGCTATTTTGTTTAAAGCCTAGTCAACTGCGTAGAGCCAAATAAGGGCTATAACCAGTTCAAAACACAAAGAACTTCAACAGGAAAAAAAAAAAGAAAACAAAATGAAGTACACATATCAATGCATTCGCACACACACCACCCAGCATTGACCATTCTGTCCAATCTATCGTGACTCAAAAAACACACCAGAATACAAATTTAAGCATACCTACGGACACTAACACATAATATAAAAACGGGTATAAATTACCAAAAACTGCCTCTGCATATCTCACCTCCCTAGAGCCAAATACGCACCCAATACATGTACCCAATCATCAATCCTAATAAAAAGTACACAAGACCCCATCGAACACATACAGGTGAATGGACCAGCAAGGCAGGTAAATGATAGGAAGAAATGACACGGAAAGCAAAGGAGGAAGAAAGAAACAAAGGGAGTGACAGAAAAGATGAAATTTCTCGCACAGAATTTCCAGAAGGTGGGGATAATATTTACACTTGAAAAGCCCCGCATCCCCAAGGGGGGGAACAGATCACACCTTATCTTCCTGCAAAACTTTCTAGCACAGAATTTATATTGAAAGAGACCCGGTATCCCCACGGAGAACTGAAATGACAGATAACGCCATAAAATATTTATCATAATTCAAGACAACTAGTGATAATGACGTAATACTGAGGCATGGGAAGTGGTCATCACTAAAACATGTTAAAATTTAGGTGGGGAGGGGTTGTTGCCAAAATTTTTGACAAGCTAGATCAAACTGTGCATCAACAGTTTAACTCAATCGCTTCATGCCGGAAGAAAATCTCCGTCACTTCCGTTTACTGCTTGGATACGCGACATCGATTTATCAACGGCGACATTCGTATTTTTTTTTACGCCAGAAGCGTCAGTTATAGGGAAAGCTCACTGGGAACCGAAACTAGGGTATGTTTACAGCAGTTATTTACCTTAGACCGTTTGTGGCAATGTGAAACAAAGACAACAGTAGCCTTTTTTCAGCGCTAATCGCGACATGCGAATTTCGCAAATGGCGTCAAGGAAAGCAAGTCGAACCTCACAATTCTGTAAATATTTTGTGCTCTGGAGCAACTGTACGCAAAAAGTGACAACTACCAGTAATCTTGTGATTTGAAACATCCATGGCATGGAAATTATGTTCTGGACTTCATCTAAAACCTTTTCATAGTGTGTGTTCATATCCATCAAAAAAAAAAAAATACCCCCCTTTGGATACCTATCTGGATACCTCATCATTTACAACTACATGGAATACCATAAATAAAGTAAGATTATTTGTAAAGATCTAATCCTAGTCTTTCTGTATCACTTTATTTTGTTTGTCTACTTTATTTGGTTGTTTTTCTATATTTTTTTAAAATGTGCTAAAAATCCTCCGAATTGAGGGGGCAGAATGACCCTGAAGACTGCGACTCGATTGAGTTAAGATATTGTTTTTCTCCCCATGACTAGTATGACATTATCTGTGACTGACAGCCATCCCACCTCTACTGATTCCTTACACTGACTATGCCAACCTTCTCTCCTCTCTTCACAAGCATTTTCTTTGTTTTCACAAAACCATGCAAACAGAACATGATGTGACAGCTGTTAACCTTTTGAATCCTGCATCTTGTACACCAGCATCCTGCATTGCCAACCACGCCAGCAAAGCAAAAACTTAACCCTTTGACTCCATCACCCTATCCACCAACTTCCTGCAGGAAACTGGTGGACAGGGTGAGCGAGTCAAAGGGTTAAGTTTTTGAAGTCGATGGATATGGTGCTGGAGTCAAAGGGTTAATGTGCTGTTGTATGAAGCAGTGGCCTGTGCCATCTAATGCTGCAAAACCCATTTGTGAATAAACTGGTTTCTGAAATTCTGATTACCCCTTGATCAGATTTGTTCTCCCCATGAATCAGGAAAATTAACAGCGAAGCACTGGACATCCAGCCGAACTCAGGCCATTCCTACGGATGAATGTGTGATCAGATTTCAAAGAGGCCCCACTCCCATTCTGTTTTAATCGTCCAAAGTCATTAAGACTGTTCAAGCTCTTAGACAAAAGCACATCACATACATTTGCATGTGCATGTACACACGTGCACCCACCCACTCACCAACAAACACATGCACCCACCCACTCACCAGCAAACAAGTACACGCCACTCACTCACTCACACACACACACACACACACACACACACACACACACACACACACACACACACACACATGATACAGCCACACATATAATATATCCACAACATTACACACAATACAAGACACACACACAGACACACACAAACCTATAGCAACACATTCACAACACACACACACACAGACACAGACACACACATAAACAAACAACAAACATGATACAGCCACACATATATCCACAACATATACACACAATACAAGACACACACAACCTAACAACACACATCAGCACACACACACACAACACACACACACACACACACACACACACACACACACACAAACACACACATGATACAGCCACACATATATATCCACAACATATAACACACAATACAAGACACACACACAGACACACACAAACTATAGCAACACATTCACAACACACACACACAGACATACACACACACAGACATACACACACACACACACACATAAACAAACACAAACATGATACAGCCACACATATACACACAATACAAGACACACACAAACCTATAGCAACAACACACACACACACACACACACACACACACACACACACACACACACACAAACACAACATGATACAGCCACACATATATATCCACAACATATACACACAATACAAGACACACACAAACCTATAGCAACACATTCACAACACACACACACAGACACACACACAGGCACACACACAAACAAACACAAATATGATACAGCCACACATATATCCACAACATATACACACAATACAAGACACACACAAACCTATAGCAACACATACTCAAAACACACACAGACACAGACGACACACACACACACACACACACACACACACACACACACACACACACAACACACACACACAAAACAGAGAGACAAACACAGACATATAGCCACACACATTCACAACATACTCACACACACAACACACAGACACATGTATACATACACGTGTGTTACTTGTGATGACACGTAGACATTCACACAGCAAGTACCTCAATATCCCGTCGCTGCCAATCAGCCCAATCTTGTTCCGTTCTGATGGGCTTGTTGTTCTGACTGCGTTGTCCAACACTGCCAGGATGTTTCTGCTGTTTGCCGCTGGGACGTCCCGTGCCAAACGCCATGCTTCTCAAGTCCTGGACAGTGAAGCTCTTACTTAGGACTGGAAAATACTTGGATCTTACTTAGGACTGGAAAATACTTGGATCTTACTTAAGAATGGAAAATATTTAGATCTTACTGAGGAACAGAAAACACTTGGATCTTACTAAGGAATGAAAAATACTTGGAACTTACTTAGGAATGGAAAATACTTGGAACTTATTTAGGGATGGAAAATACAGGGATCTTACTTAGGAATGGAAAATACAGGGATCTTACTAAGGAATGGAAAATACAGGGATCTTACTTCGGAATGGAAAATACTAGGATCTTAGTTCTTACTTAGGAAATTAATTGAAAGTACTCAGAGCTTATTTAGGATGGAAAATACTAGAGTCTTGCTCAGCTGCTGCAATCTTCACTAATCATTTTCCAACCCCTTCACGAGGACTGTTTTCTTTGCTCGCTTTGCAGGGTCTTCTTTAACTACACACAAGAACCCATGAAGAGTTGAAAGTTAATCAGGAGAGAGAAGAAAAAATCCTAAGTACCTTTTGTTTTTGTTCATGGCAGAGTAACAACAACAACAACAACAACAACACCTATAACAATAATAATGATATACTACTATTACTGCTACTAATGATGAGGATGATGATGATGACAAAAACAACAATAACAACAACAACACAACAACAATAACAATAATAATAATAATAATATATATAATAATAATAATGACAACAATAATCATCATCATCATCGTTAACATTAATTGTGACTAATTATACAGTGTTTCATCTCCCAAGAATCTTGCACACTTCACAAAAGCACAATTGATAGATGTGGGCATAAACGTTATTTACCTGCCATTCATATTTTTTTATTTTTTTTATTGGTCACAATGGATTTTACCATGTGTACTCCGTGTATGGCGGGGCACCTGATGATGATGATGACTCTGTGTACACTCTAATTTACACAATCACCATGTTCAGAAATAGTTTGTTACAAGACTGACTTGTGAAAAATAGGCCTACTTCAAGAATTTTGCAATTTCACACAAAAAGAATATTCATCCAAAAATCAAACTTAACAAGCACAGTGTTAAAATACCTAAACTTAAAGTGGAAAAGATCCTTACATGCACATAAATCCACACAAAACTAAATCAACCAATTTGGGCATTATCCAAAATAACACAACTACAGCACATCACAAGGCTGATTTTTAAGTAAGCGTAAATAAGGCGTGCCTCAAGACCTGCGCTGGAATGCCAGAAATTAGAGAATGGAGTTAAAGAGTCAGTTCTACCGTCAAGGCAGCACCTACACAGCCTTGCCCACAGAACACATGAACAGCTATGCACTGGGTGTGCATGCCGCTTGTTTTTCTGTTTCCACAATTATGCAGGCCAATGATATCAAAATGTGAATCACCAGATTATTAACTGCATAGTCGATATTCTACATGCATATCCACAAACAAAATTTAAGTCCTGGAAAGTCTTCATGCATGCTGACCTGAGAGACTGGGAGAAAACACCACCCTTTACCCATCCAGCAAAGATGTCAGGTGAAATAAATCCAGGGTAATTGGATGACAGGAACTGCACCATTTATCATGCCTGTTGTCCACTCCATATGACATAAATGATATCGAATAGGTTTTAATTGTCTTTAATGTGGATGGTCTAGTTGTACATGCTGCTTACTGATGAATGAAGGTGAACTCTGTTTAAAAATAAAATATTCTTATACTCTTTGACCCCTACTTCTCTAACACCTAGCAATCTCTGACCCTACTTCTCTACCACCTAGCAATCTTCCTGTAGCACCTGGCCACCTCTCGTAAATATTTGCTACAAAAATGATAATCATCACATGTCATGGGGACACCAAACAATTTTCTTTCCATTAATAAATCAATTAAGAAGTATGGTGGAGTAGGCTATATCAACATGCATTTCAAATTTACTCTACTCATTCAGTTACCAATGATGAATAATCTCCCCTTTCTAAACTGAATTACAAATTTTGGTGGCACACTGATACAAGTTTATAATTCATCTAGGTAGTCTTCGACCACAGCCTTGTTTTGAATTGGTGACTCTTCTTTTCAATCTTACAATAGTTCAGTTCATAACAGAAACTCATACTAAAATTACTTTGATCTAACCAATGAGGAAATCAGGCCTACTCATATGATGCCTAAACAGAAACTAAAGACACTTGCTGTTCTTGGAACAGCCAGGATGTGTGTGTGTATGCGTGCGTCTGCTTGTGTGTTTCCATTTTGTATTTTTCATTCATCTTCTGTCTCATTTTACTTTCCTTTTCTCATTTCTATCCCATCTTCTCTGTTATCAACTATCTTGACAAATTACTGTTACTATTAGGGGCATATACTATTATTTTTCTGCTTTATAGCAAATAAATATGTATGTAGGCTACAAACGTAACAAAGAAAATATGTGAAATTAACACATGAACAGCCTCAATAGGGGCTAAAAAACAAGGGAGAGTACATGTATAACAGCTCTATCTGTCTACTGACTGATTATGCAAACTGTCATACTGGTGAGACGGAATCGTCACATTCATTCGCTGTGGCAGTCACAATTATTACTAATATTAGTAATAAGACGATCACATGGTTGTGCAATCAGCAACAATGGTTCTCAAACTACTCGAAGAACACATGACCTGGATTCCGTGCAAGCTACACGCCATACCTCATCGACTTCTTTCTTCTTCTTCTTGTTCTTTTTCTTGGCCGCTGAGTTTGACTGATTCTGGTTGGTGGAAGCACCTTTTGATTTGGTGCTTTCATCTTCTTCGTCGTCGACTTTGAGAGCAGCAAAACGATTTTTCACGCCAAGCATCTTGAGTTTCGTATTGTTAGGGGAGGTCACTGTAACACGACTAACTCTAAGAACATTAATTCTCACATTCTCTCTCTCTCTCTCTCTCTCTCTCTCTCTCTCTCCTCTCTCTCTCTCTCAGTTGATTGCAGTTGTAGCTTGTCAAAGAAGACATACATACATGCTTCAAGCGGTCGATTGCTAATAATGAGCAACACCGAAAAAGTACTGCATTGAGACAGATGTCCACAAATGATCGTGCCGTAAACCTGCGCGTAAACCTTACCCTACAGGTGCGTATGTATCTGTGGGCATGCCACCCACAGATGAATAACGAAAAATGTAAATAAGCATAAACAAGCAAATAAATGAGTAAATAAATATGAAGGCCCAAATACAATAATGAACAAATAAATAGATAAATCAATAAAACATTAATCCTTTGACACTCGCCCCTTATCTACCTACTGCTCCTGACAAACTGTCCAGACTTTATCCCTCGAGTTGAAGTCGTACCAGGCCTCTCCGACCACTGCATACCATACTGTGAGATCAGCACCAGTTCTTGGAGAAAGAAGCAGACACGGCGCCAAATTCCCCTGTACGCCAAGGCGGACTGGGATAGTCTTAGGACAGCTGCTACAGAACTGAGTGCAGACCTACAAGACAAGTGCGATACAACGGAGGGGCTGTGGAAGACATTCAAGGACTCCCTGCTGTCAGCAATCCAGAAATTCATACCACACAAGACAGCCAGAATTAAGACCAGCCAATCATGGATCACACCAGGCATACGCCAGCTCATCAACAGGCGGGACAGAAAATACCGCATGATGAAGAAAACAGGATCTGCAGAGTTGAGAGAGTAGGTGAAGGTCCTACAGCGTACCATTCAACGGCAGATCCGTCGAAGCTACTGGAGATACCTTAACTCTGTCTTCACTGAAGAGGCGACCGTCTACCAGGCAGGCAACAAGAGGTTCTGGTCATACATCAAGAACCTGCGTTCAAGTAACGTCGGCGTTGCCCCACTCAAGAAAGATGGCCGCCTTACTTCAGACCCGAAGGAACAAGCAGAGTTGTTGAACGAGCACTTCCAGTCAGTCTTCGGGGATGGTCACGAGTACACAGCTGAGGAATTTGAACTCAAAACTGGAATGACTGACAAAAATATGCCGGCTATAGACAACATCACCATTAGCTGTGAAGGAGTGAAGGGACTCTTGAAAAACCTAAACCCACACAAAGCGGGAGGTCCTGACGGTATAAGCCCGAGAGTGTTACGGGAGCTCGCGGAGGAATTAGCACCAGCGCTGACCACCATCTTCCAGTCATCGTTATCCTCAGGCATCGTCCCAACTGACTGGAGGAGTGCATACGTTACACCAATCTTCAAGAAGGGTGAACAATATAACCCTGCTAACTACAGGCCAGTTTCTCTGACGTGTATCGTATGCAAGCTCATGGAACACATAGTCGTCAGCTCTGTGATGCAGCACCTTGAGGCTCTCTCCATTCTTAACGACAGCCAACATGGTTTTCGACGGGGGCGATCATGTGAGAGCCAACTCCAGAAATTTCACTTGGAATAACATGTGACACATGGCCCCCTCTCAGGATCACGTTCGTCCTGCGTAAATTCAGATGACCATGCGTGCTAGCTGTGCCAAGGCAAACAAACACTCTGAGCTCATCTCATGCGGGGAAGCGCTAACCCAACGAAGGTACGCATGGAGGCACAATCAAGTGTTTCAAGACAACGCACAGGCGATTAGTATTGGCAGCCTTGTGAGAAAAAAACAAAAACAAAAACCAAAAAAACCCACGCCACATGAAACTATGGCATCGTTCTACACAGTAAGTGGCACTGAACTGTGGACTAGAAAAGTTGTGACATCCTCGGCATGGAAGTGGGATCTACAGGATGGAGTGGCTGACTGGGAATGCACAGCAGATCTTCCAGAATGGAGGGTGATGGTGGGTGGAAACAAAATCATCAGCGAGGTTAGCATGAAACCAGATGTATAATACTCCAATACACACGCGCGAGCGCGCGCGCGCGCACACGCACACACACACACACACACACACACGCAGACAGACAGACAGACAGACACACACACACACACACACATATGTATATATATATACACACACACACACACACACACACATATGTATACACACACACACACACACACACACACACACACACACACACACACACACACACACACACACACAACACACACATATAAAATTATATATATATAAACCAAATAAACAAACAGAAATCATCACCATGAGACCGCATGTGTAGTGTTCCAATCCCTTTCATCGAAACAAAAGATTCTGATCGAACTCACTGAGCTACTTGAAAGAAGAATGGAGGCAGTCCATAGTTACACAACTAATAAGCATGCCAGTCTGGCCAGGAACTAAAGAACATCTGGCTTCTAAGCCTAAATTCTCTCTCCACAGAGGTTGGACCAAAGAGGTTGGTAAGCACATTTGTCGATTGCCTCACGAAACAGCTGTCGAGTTTTGGGAAGGACAGGACCAGAGCCCTAAAGGCAATGCCAGAAGCAACTGAAAAGAGTTTCAGCTGAAATTAGTATCATCATCATCATCATCAGGTGCCCTGCCGCATGGTGTTGGCGACCATGGACTTTCAACCATCTCTATCTCTCGTTGCACCCAGCATCTCCCCCACCCTCTTCATCCCCAGCCACTCTGCAAGTCCGTCCAGCATTCTCTCCCTGGGTCTATCCGGTGCTCTCTTTCCCTCCAGCTTTCCCGTTCTGACCAGGTGCTCCAAATCCCCCTTCCTCATAAAATGGCCTATAAATGTTGCTTGTCTTTTCCTAATCTTCTTCATCAGTGATCGACTTGTGTCTGCCTTCATCAAGACTGTCTCGTTTGTTTTCTTTGCTGTCCATGGTACTCTCAACATTCTTCTGAGAAACCACATCTCGGCTGCCTCAATCCTGCTCAGGCTTTGCTTAGTATAGGGGGAACAAAGTGAGCTTCATAATGCTGAAGATTTTTTTTCTCAACACACAGCAGGTGTGTCTGATGGCTAAATGCTTAAGACATATACCACAATGGTGACTTGGCCTTGAAGCCCTCGACCATCTTGGAGATTCAAACCTAAGTGAAGGAAAAATTGGCGATAGCAGACACCTTGAAGCCCTCGACCATCTTGGAGATTCAAACCTAAGTGAAGGAAAAATTGGCGATAGCAGACTTAGTGCATGCAGGAATTATGACCCGAATGTTGCCTGGCCCCCTTCGAGTGTCAAGAGTTCAAAGCTGAAACACTTGCTTGATGGGGAGGTTTTCCTCTGATGACCTGCTGTCCTGTTCTCCCCTGAGTTTTTTTTTTATTACTATTATATGCAATCTTTGCTTATCGTAGATAAATGTACTTTCCCTCTCTTGGATTTTAGCAACATACCTGCAGATTACTACACTCCCTATGTGTCACCTTTACAAAGGATCATCGCACTTTGCTAGTTTCATTATGTGCTCATCCTTTTCATTTTTGTCCCAGTTTCTACGCCACCATTTTGGCCGCAGAAGCTGTGCAGTTTTAACACTGCTACGATCATGATGATGAGAATGACATTCATGATGTATTGGGGTTCCATCTAGGATTAACTCTGCGTGACAGGACTGTACGCAACGCTTACTATCGTAATATATCCTGGCGTCAACCAAGTCCGAGAGATACAGACACCTGCAGCGCTGGTCAGAAGATTCGTGCAATATCGTTCATGACGCTTCCATGAAGTGGATGAGACTCGACTGTGTGGTCCCAGTCTTCCCAATGAGCCCATAGTACATGTACACTCAACTCTGGTTAGGATCCGGCTGGGACAGAGAGGTCCCACAATGATTTTGATAGGACTGATGGGGATCTGAACCCACAACCTTCCTGTTGGTAATCCATTGCCCTAACTACTGCGCCATAGCGCCTTGTGTTTGTCACAGTGTGTGTGTGCGTGTGTGTGGTGGTCTTTGATTTAATGTCTATTCACTAAAATTTTTCAACATCTCATTGGAAATTGCATCGAATCCTACTGATGTCTTTTATTTGGAATTGATTTAATGGCATCTATTATTCTTGGAGCGTGATTGTGTATTTACGTAGCGCGTACTATCTGGGCAGGATCCTTACAATTATTATGCGTCGGGTCTTTTCTCTGTGCCTATAATTTCTACTAGAGGCAGTAAGTCCTTTCTGACAGACCCAGCAAACTGTCTGCAAAAGCTTCTGCTTTTTCCTGTGAGTAATGAAGGTTTTTTCTAGCTTTATTGGAATTGATGGCAACCTGTCCATTTTCATTGTTTTCAATTTTTCTCAAATCTTTTGTATATCTTTATGGTCACTTACTTCATATGTACATTGTTGTAGTGTTGTGATGTGTGTGTGTTGTTGTGTGTGTGTGTGTGTTGTTTGTGTGTGTGATGTGTGTGTGTGTGTGTGTGTGTGTGTGTGTGTGTGTGTGTGTGTTGTGTGTGTGTGTGTGTGGTGTGTGTGTGTGTGTGTGTGTGGGTTGTGTGTGTGCATGTGTGTAGTGTGAGCATTCACCATGTTGTGACAGTGACTCACAATTTGTGCACTGATTTCAAGCTGTGCGCGTTTGTGGTTTCATGTTTGCGTATCAGTATACGTGCATCACCTCCATGATTTGGACACGTGTATGAAAAACTCACAACACATTTATGTGCCATAAGATCTCAAAATAAGGCCATGGGCTTTTAATCGTCGTCGTCGTCGTCGTCGTCGTCGTCGTCGTGTCGTCGTCATCATCATCATCATCATCATCATCGTCGTCGTCGTCGTCATCATCATCATCATCATCATCATCATCATCATCATCATCATCATCAATGTAAATGCATGACTAACTAAGAACTTGCAGTTCTTCCAAATGCAGACAGTCACAGACATTTTCTGCAGCATGTATCCATAAGCTATCTTCCTTAAGTACATGTAAGTCACTTGGGTTTAGTGTGAAGGGTTAGACTAGAACAATTAATTGTTGAAGATATGTATTTTTCCTGAGTATTTTTCATCAGTTTCAGTCTTGCTGGGTTTTAAACAACAATAAAAGTGGTGATCTGCGGCAATAAGGGATAGATGCATATGGAGGGTCATGATCGCCAACGCCATGTGGCAAGGCTCTTGATGATATTGATGAATAGAGTCGGTGGATGACTTGTAGAAGACAATGCAGGTGGTGGACTGACTTGTATGAGACATGTTCCGCGCCTGCAGCATGACGCTAATCTAGATTTCCTGTGTTGCCGCAGATCACCACTTTTATTGTTGTTTAAAACCCAGCCGACTGCGTAGAGCCATATCAGGGCTATGACCAGTTCAAAACATACACAGAACTTCAACAGGAAAAAAAAGGAAAAGAAAATTAAGTAAACATATCAATGCATTTGCGCACATAATCTAAGGAGATGCCCTGGCGTTGACCACTCCGTCCAATGTATCACACAGGGAATTTAAAAAAACATACCTGAATACAGATTTAAACTTAACTAAGGACACTAAAACGTGTAATAACGGGTCTAAATTACCTTAAATTGCTTCAGCATATCTGATTTCCCTAGAACCAAAAATGCACTTAACACATGTACCCAATTATCAATCTTAAGAGAAAGTACGTAAGGCTTTATCGAACACATACAGGTGAATGGACCAGCAAGGCAGAAAACGATAGGAAGAAATGACAGAAAGCAAAGGAGGAAGAAAGTACCAAATAGAGCGACAGAAAAGAGGAAATTTCTAGCACAGAGTTTCCAGAAGGTGGGGGATGCTATTTATACTGAAAGAGTCCCCGGCATCCCCACGGGGGGAGGCAGATTACCAACTACATCTTCCTGCAAAACTTTCCTGGTAAAAGCAGCTGGACAAAAGAAAGAAGTTTCATGCTGTAATTTTTTTATAATCGCACTTAGGGAAATTCATTTTGTGCTCAGCATATTTTTTTTTGTTCCTCTTTCTACGCCACATTAATGGCCACAGAAGCTGGCACAGATTTTACAATGCGATGATGATGATAACGGTAAGGATGTTAACCATGATGGTATGAAGTTCCATCTAGGATTGAGACTGCGTGGCAGGGTTGTGCTTTATGCTTACTATCATAATATATCATGGCGTCAACCAGGCTCGAGAGATACGGACACTTGCAGTGTTGGTCAGAATATTTTAGTAACACCATCAAGGACACATCCGTGATGTAGATGAGGTTCAACTGTGTGGTCCCAGTCTTCCCAATGAGCACGCTCAACTCTGGGTGGGAGCCAGTTGGGCTGGAAAAATCCTACAATGATTTTTGAAGGGACTGATGGGGATTCGAACCCACAACCTTCCAGTCAGTAGTCCGTTGCGCTAACCACTACATCACGTTGGCTAGTTTATACTGTAAAAATTAAGTTTGCTGGAAGCTTTTGATGAAAAGGATGGTCTCTTGTGGAATTTGGTATTCTGGGAGTATGTGCCATAGACAGTCCGTGTGTATGCTGTGAACAGCCATATGAAAAGTCTACGACGTACAAGTAAAACTGTTTCTGCCTTTCTGTGTATTCGTCATCATTATCAAGTGCCCTGCCGCATGGCGTTGGCAATCATGGCCCTCCGTATGAATCTGTCCCTTGTCACTGCAAGTACATCTTCCACCCTCTCTGTCCTCAGCCACCTGCAAGTCCGTCCAATCTTTCTGTGCATTGTTCAATGGTATTTTGCAGGGTAATTACGTGCTCTGTTCTTTTCCTGAAACTTGCCTGTTCTTTTCATCTGCTGCACCTGATATTCGTCGACTGATGATTTTTGCAAAGATGTTGCTGGGAATTGACAATGGGTTAAGATCAGACAGATAAATAAGAAATGAAAAAGAAAAGAAAGAAGTAAGCCTTTTTTTACAATTTATTACGATTTGTTTACATGTCATCGAACAACAAACAAAACATAATAAACAAAAACAAATAAAAAAATACACACAGTATAAAAAAAATGTCATGTTCAGTTGATTACACAGTCATGTAAATTACATATTATGGAGCAGAAAGATGTTAACAATATTGACAAAAATGTTTAAGAGAATCAACATTTTAGCAGACTGCTGCAAATGCTTCAAATGATTTAGCAGTTCTTTCAATCAGAAAATCAACCATGAATATTTCAACAGTTCTATATGTCTATCAGAGCTTTGTAGGAAAACCAGAAATTTTCATTGAATATATCATAGGTCATGTCCATTAATGCTATGTGTTTTACTGTGTCAACAATTGTAAAACCTTTTCACTACGCTGATACATGGTGTAGTCTCTTTACATTTACACTTGTAAATACAGAGTTTTGCATGGAACATCAGTAAGTTCTAACAGATATCTAATACCAAAAGAAATAAGAGGGAAGCAGGGAGAATTTAAATATCAACTAAGTAACATAAATAACTCTTGAGAGTCACACAGCCACAAAGCATAAAGTGGTAAGCTCAGAACATTCCTTAATGTTCTGGAATGTTAAGGAAGGTTCTGAGCTTACCACTTTATGCTTTGTGGCTGCGTCTATGCTAGCTGAATGGGAAGCGCGAACTGTGTTGGGTTTGAGAAATTCTACATGGGAGATAACTCCGTGACGCTCAAGAGTTATGTTACTTAGTTGATTCTAACGGATGTAAAATTAACGTTATATCCAAAGAACACTGTAATTACAGTAATATTTACAGATGTAACACGGGATCAAAGAGACTTCATGACTGTTCTGAGGCGTTTCCAAACCGCATGCATCTTTTTTATTTTTGCCTTTCTGAAATTTTTCTTTCGCACATTTTGAATTTTAGGTGGAAATTGATGTTATGTAATAAATGATACTGTGCGTTGTAAAGAAAACATAGAAGAAAAATTTCCCTTAGGTTGAAATTGATGTTATATGATAAATGACACTTTGTATTGTAATGAAAAAACATAACAAAAAAATTTAAAGGAAAAAATATACACAGATACATGTGAAAACATGGGTGATATACTGTGGAGGTGTGTTCTCCCCAGGATCAGCTCGCATTGCACATGGTGGAAAATCCATTGGAAAAACACCACAGTTGGATACAAGACTTGGCTGAGTGATTGAGCAATATTAACTATGGAATATCATTATGGAAGAAATATTAGGGCACAGCTAGTTAAACACTTGATAGAAATCCAAAACAAGTGCGACTGCCCGCGTCCAAGCAAACAGGAACCAGAAGACAAGTAAACAAAAAGAACGCGTATTCAATACAACAAGACAAGACAAGCACAAATTTTCGGCCAACGGCCTTTGTCAAGCGCGAATGCACGATCACAAACAGACACCATACAACGGATAATAACAAAAAGATTAAAACTTCCCTGTCGCCTCGTCCAGTGGATAAAAAGGGATATGAATTAACTGGAATTTTATATTCATGTGCATGTGATCGCTGTGCAAGAGGTGAGCACTCGATTTTGTTGTCATGACTTCAGTTATCGCATGTGTTGCTCAGTGAAGAATCAGTTTGAAATTGACAGTATAATTTTAACAATACTGAGACGTGTTACAATTTCGGCTATGGTCTATGTGGTCGGTTGGGCTATAAACATGATGTGATGTGATTTGATTCAGGAATCTTGGCAAAATTTAGTGTGTGTCGTTAAAAGGAATGTGTGCGTCATGAACACGCACGTACGCACATGCACTCACACACAAGAGTGCACTTGTACCTGTACTAAATGCGTATGTACAGCAGGCGTACACGCATACACAAGCTAATACTTATGGCCACAGATAGTCCACTACATATATAGGCTATGTGCGCGCGTGCCACATGATCACGTGTACCTGTGCAGATATGCTTCCATATACTGGTGAGAAATTGATGTGTTTATAGTTCATAAATATGCACATGTTTATCATCTGTATCCAAAATTGGTACAAAATAACCAATATAGTCCAAGTATATTCACAAGACAACATTATCATACGAACGATTTTTGGAAAGATGTTTTCAAAATATATAAAGTATTTGGATACAGAATACAGCCCAAATGTTCAGAAGATGTTCTCTCAGAACTTTTATTTTTCAATAATAATATCAAACTTGTGACAAGTAGTGTACAACATAATGAGTGGATTAAGAAAGATATTTGTTTAATCAGACACCTCTTCGATGATACTGGTCATTTTTATTCATACGTAAAATTCATTGAAAAATACAACATAAATGTGAATTTCTTAAATTACTTCAGCTGTGTAGAATAAAAGATCAAAGAAAATTCATATCCCAGTTATTAGCAACAAAACGCAGCTGATTCCATGTTTTGTCAAAACAATTAATTCACAGACAAAAGAAACAAAGGTAATCTATGAAATTTTAACCAACGACGAAAAGCGTCCAAATTGTTGCAATAAATGGGAATTAAGATTTGGAGAAGAAATCAGCTGTACACGATGCTTTACAAGCTTACAGAGCATTAAAAAAATTAAACTTAAATGGTTTCAGATAAGTCATCCATCGTATACTAGCTACTAATGTACTCAAAGAAATGGGCTTTGTACAAAGCAATTTGTGTAATATCTGCAATCGAACACGAGACAGTATACAACACTGCCTTTGGGTATGCCAGTATATACATTTATTTTGGAATGAATTTGAAACGTTTGTACAGACAAATTGCACACATTTTACAATTTAAAACTGTCAAAACAAATGATTGTCTTGGGATTTGATACAACTTTTAAAAGCGATAAAAAATTTGATTTCATTTTGCTTTTCGCAAAATACTTTATTTATCAATGTGAACGTGAAAAAACAAACAACAAACAAACAAACAAACAAACAAACAAACAAAACAAAACAAACAAACTCGTGCCAAATGTGCACACGTTTAGAAAAAATCTGAAGCGGAGATATGACATTGAACTATATAATCAAAAGCTGAGAATGATTGCACAAAAGTAGGAAGTGGATTGGACGTACTACCGCCCAATTATTACTTTTAATGACTAAATTTTTGTCATCTATTGCGCACAGCCAGATTCTGCTTGACACACTGCAGTATTACAGTCATAACAAATTAGATGTTATACAAATATGACAACACTGCAATCGAACAATGGATTATTTGCTGCTGTTGTCGATGTTTTTTTGTTTTTTTCAAATTATTATTATTTTCTGTGAGGAGTGTGTGGTTCTTTTTTTTCGACAGGTTTGATACACTCATGCTTTTTTTGCTTTACTTTGTTTTTGTGTCTTTATCAAAATATTCAAATGTCAGCTTGAAATTGCGAGTACATGTGATTGTACGTCTTTGCGCAATCTGCATACATGTGTGTGTGTGTGTGTGTGTGTGTGTGTGTGTGTGTGTGTGTGTGTGTGTGTGTGTGTGTGGTGTGTGTGTGTGTGTGTGTGTGTGTCAGCTGCTGCTATCCCTGTGTGACTGTAAGCTGCTGCTATCCCTGTGTGACTGTAAGCTGCTGCTATCCCTGTGTGACTGTCAACTGTTGCTATCCCTGTGTGACTGTCAACTGCTGCTATCCCTGTGTGACTGTCAGCTGTTGCTATCCCTGTGTGACTGTAAGCTGCTGCTATCCCTGTGTGACTGTCAACTGTTGCTATCCCTGTGTGACTGTAAGCTGCTGCTATCCCTGTGTGACTGTAAGCTGCTGCTATCCCTGTGTGACTGTCAACTGTTGCTATCCCTGTGTGACTGTCAACTGTTGTATCCGGTGATGTAAGTGTGCATCCATGGTGACTGTAAGTGCTGCTAATGTGTACTTCAATGTTGCACCCGGTGACTGTTCAATGCTGCTATCCTGTGACTGTATATGCTGCTATCCTGGACTGAGCTGTTGCATCACGTGTGACTGATCAACTGCGCTATCCTGTGTGACTGTCAGTACTCTGCTATCCTGTGTGAACTGTAACTGTTGCTATCCTGTTGTGACGTCAACTGTGCTACCATGTGTGACTGTACTGGCATCTGTGTACTGTCAACTGTTGCTATCCTGTGTGATTCAACTGTTTGCTATACCTGTTGACTGTCATCTGTGCTTCCTGTGTACTGTCAAATGTGCTATCCTTTACTGTCAATGTGATATCCTGTGAAACTACAAACTCAAATCCTGTGTGACTGTCAACTGATTGCAATCAACTGTGTGACTGCAGCTGTGCTATCCTGTGTGACTGTCAATGCTGCATCCTGTGTGACTGTCACTGTGCTATCCCTGTGTGACTGAAAAACTGTGGCTATCCTGTGTGACTGTCAGCTGCTGATATCCCTGTTGATGTCAAACTGTTTGCATACTGTGTGACGTCAGCTGCTGCTATCCTGTGTGACTGTCACTGTCTATCCTGTGTGACTGTCAAACTTGCTACCGTGTGACTTCAGCTGCTGCTAATCCTGTGGACTGTCAACTGTTGCTAATCCTGTGTGATTCAATTTGCTCCCTGTGTGGATTGTCACTGTTGCTTCACTGTGTTGATGTCACTGTTGCTATCCCTGTGTGATGTCAGCTGTGCTATCCTTTGTTTACTTTGCTACTGTTGACTTCAACTGTGCTATCTGTGTGCTGTCAGCTGTTATCTGTTGACTGTCAACTGCTCTATCCCTGTGACTGTCAACTGTTTGTATCACTGTGTGACGTACAGCTGTTGCTAGTCCTGTGCGTCAACTGTGCTATCCTGTGTGACTGTCAGTGTTGCTTCTGTGTGACTGTCAACTGCTGATATCCTGAGTGATGTCAGTGTGTATCCTGTGTGACTGTACTGTTGCTATCCCTGTGTGACTGCAATTGATATCCCTTATGACTGTCAGCAGCTGATAATCACTGTGTGACTGTCAGCCATCAGTGGAATATCTGTGCACAACATTTCGTCAGCAGTGTTTTCCATAGGACGTCCCTGAATTGTGGACAGCGTGAGTCAGCTGACATGAACTAGTGGCTGCCATTATCTTCGTCAACGGAACTCCTGTGCGCCTACGTTTTCGTCAGCAGTGTTTTGCTCCATAAGACGTTTCTGAATTGTGGACAGTGTGTGAGTCAGCTGACACGAACTAACGGCTGTCATTTTCGGGGAAATGCACTTATCACGGGGAAATATTGAAATGTTGTATGAGTGAGAACGTGTGCGTGTGTGTGTGACAAAAGAAAACTGTGCGGCAGTTTTGAGTTTTAGGTGTTGTGTTGTTGTACGAATGTAAATAGGTCTGTCTCTCTTGTCTATCACTCTATTGTTTAGGCCTTTAGCGAGCCTGGCAAAAAATGTATGTAAAATATCTTCCAACAGTCACTGACAAAGAGATGTTCATGACGACCTACAAGTTGTTTGTTTTTTCCCCTAGCAGAGTGAAGGCTGGGTGTGGTGGAACTGAACAGTCTAGAAGTTTTCGAAGTGATGTTTGAAGGATGTACCTCTCAGACGGTTCATGGCGTTGCAGGCTCTTTCCACGTTCAGGGTCATGGGTGGGGGGCCGCAGCTAAACACGCCGACCTGATCAACCTGAATAAACAACAATCACGAGAGGGTCGGTTAAGAAAGACGAGTTACGTTCCCCTAGCAAATCAGAATTTGTTTGTTTGTTTGTTTGTTTGGTAAATGGT
>JAPXFY010000016.1:11702313-11717313 GCA_030674185.1 Monoplex corrugatus | reverse complement strand
ACACCATCCACAACGCCTATCCCTACATGGGAAATGCTTAAAGCCACTTTTAATATTGATTATACAGATGCTAAGAAATATGAAAACATTAACATTTCGATATGCACAGCAAGAGAACACATCGATGAAAAATACCGTACCCACCTCCATATTTTTACCGATGGGTCAGTCTTAGAAAATAAATCTGCTGGAGCAGCGTATTATGTTCCAAAATCTAAAATACAAAAGTCATTTTTCCTTGGGCCAAATATATCTATATTTACAGCGGAATTAGTCGCTATTACACAAGCGTTGCATTATTTAGTAGACCTTAAACCTGTCTTTTTTAAAGTGGTTCTCCTTGTTGATTCAAAATCTGTATTATATGCCTTACAGTCATTTAATACAGACACAAGGCCTGACTTAATTACTGAGGCAAATCATCTTATACATCGTTTAAGGACAAAAGGTATAGATATCAGTTTATGCTGGGTGCCTTCTCACGTTGGTCTTCAGGGCAACGAAGTAGTAGACAGAGCAGCTAAACAAGGTGCACACAACACTGATAATACTATAGAATTACGTATTAAAACTTCCGTAAAAGAAGCTTGCAACTTGCTAGAATCAGCCTCATGGATTCGATTTCATGAACATTTCAATGAAAAGTTTGTGACACAACAAATGATAAAACTTTCATTACAAAATGTATGTAAAAAATTGCAGTATTCTTCCATATATCATTCAAGATCGATTGTTGCTGTTCATTTTCGTATTCAACTAAACGCGTTGAAAACAAAATATTGTAAAAATATCAAGTGTATTTGCGGAGAACAATTCACACTGTTTCACAGTTTATTTTACTGCAAAATGCTACGTTCTTTTTTACCAAAAATATTTACACAAGAAAACTATTCAGAAACTCATTTTAAAGAAGTAACTTCTGATCAGTCTTTATCAGTTAAAATTTCAGAATCATTGGTTCACAGTCCTGTTAATGTATTGCTTTAAGTTTATGAAGTTAGTATTCTAGCGTTAAATTTTTCCTTCACATTGTTAATGTTAATTGTTAGTGTTAAGATCTTGTTCCATTTTTCTATTTACCCATTTATTTATGTCTTTTACTTTGTCTCCCCTCTCCCCACAATGCAACTCGCCCACCTCTTATCTTCCATTCCCCCCCCCCCCCTGTCTAATATCACTCATAGTGAACAGACGTTAAATTAAAGAACGAACACACACACACACACACACACACACACACACACACACACACACACACACACACACACACACACACACACACACACACACACCACACACACAAACACACACACATACACACGCACAAACACACACAAACATACACACACACACAAACACACACAAACATACACACAAACACACACACACACACGCACGCACACATACACACAACCTTGAGCAATCTGATGAAACCTGATCGTTCTAATGTTTATATTGTTTTTCTCTCGTTAGTTAATTTGTTTGATTTTACCTTATGCGGTACAATGCTTTTATGATTTTCATAAATTCAGTCATCTCATAGACAACTCTTTTTTCCCGTCTAAAAGCATTATGTGAATAGAGGTTAAAAGAAATAATGAACGAACATACGCATGTACGGATGCACGCACGGAAAGAGTTAATGATCTACATCACACAGACATCCTACTTACATACAATGACATAGGTCTCCCCTTCCACTGTAAACGCACGCAGATTTCAAATATGCATGTTAAAGATCCTGCAAGTCATATCAGTATCGGATGACTTAACCCTTTGACTCCCGCACCCTATCCACCAACTGTAGAAACTTCACCCTTTGACTCTCTCGCCCCAAGCTGGTGGATAGGGTGATGGAATCAAAGGGTTAAGTTTTTGTTTTGCTAGCATGGTTGGCAATGCAGGATGCTGGTGGACAGGGTGCGGGAATCAAAGGGTTAAGTTTTTGCTTTGCTAGCATGGTTGGCAATGCAGGATGCTGGTGGACAGGGTGCGGGAATCAAAGGGTTAGGAAACATTTTTTTAAAAAACCCACCCAGGATGCACGCCCACCAAAGATGCAGATTGTGCAATAACATCATCATCAACATCATCATCATCATCAGGTGCCTTGCCGCATGGCGTTGGCGATTATGGACTTCCATCTGTCTCTATCTCTTGTTGCCTCAAACATCTCTTCCACCGTCCTTGTTCCCAGCCACTCTGCAAGTCCGTCTAGCATCTTCTCCCTGGGTCTACCCGGAAAGTGGTCAGCTCTCCCAACAACAGCTGGGAGTTCTGTATTCCACTCAAAGTCTGATAATGTGTATTACTGTACATTGTGAGTACCAGTGAGTTGGGAGAAGGGCGCTCTACACTAACGATGTCTACAAAGAACTGTCACTCACCAGCATGGTGGTTCGGAGGTCGAACTTCTGCTGGAACTGTGTGATGAAGATGTGCACGTCCACCAGCTGTCTGATATCGTTCCGTTCCACCTCCCTGATGATCTCCGTCAGCCATTCAAAGCTCTTCTGCGTTCTTGTCACCCACATGAAGTACACCTGCACAGTCAAGTGTGTGTTTTGTTGTTGTTGTTGTTGTTGTTGTTGCTGTTGTTGTTGTTGTACTGGCTCGGGTGTGGACGATAGGCTGAGGGCATGAAGAGTTTGTTTAAAGTTTGTTCAAGAGGGATTCATCGCGGTCGGACAATTCCATATGCGCTCCACACAAAATCTATCTCCAATGTTCTGGCTTCACACCCTGTGTCTGCAAAACCCTATGCGCTGGTAAGGTCATGAGTTTCAGTTTCTCAAGATGACGTCTCCGCGCTCGGAATGAATTCTATATGCACTAGCGTCACAGGATGCCATGTGATGGGGAAGACCCAGAATGATCACGGCACATGTCTTAAGCCTGCACATAAACCCATGAGATGGCCAGGTCCTGAGCTCTTACCTAGATACGCTCGTAGTTCCATAACCCTGGGGTCGTAGGGGGAGTGAGGTGGCAGAGACCCCAACTTTTCCCGAGGCCAGCACCACAAGGGCGGTGCCCATCCCGTCTCCCTTGCTTCAAATACATATTCATATTCACTTTTTCACCAAGACTTCAGAAAGGCAAGAAGGCTAACTGGTCTTCAAGGGGTGGGACCTGGGAAATCAAATTGTCTCTCCAAAGTTTTATGCCAAGGCAGATGGGCAATGCCCTGCTCTTCACGTTTTGCAAATGCCGTGGGATCTTTATCGTGCGCAGCCAGGAGGCACACGGGTCCGACTCGTTTTTCGATCCCTTCCGAAGGACTAGACGTTCAGTTGAATTTTCCGATCAAACTGAAGAGAAAAATCGAGGCCTGTCCAGGGAGCGAACCCTTGAACTTCGAGTTAAGTTATTGGCAGGCAGACGTCTGAACCATTCTGCCACTATTAAGGTCTTGAAATGGGGAATGTTCTTTTTTTTTTTAGCTTTGACCCATGAAATACTAAGTTGACACCACCTGCATGGTGGAAACATTAAGATGGATGGTCAGTAGGCCAGGCTATCATGTTGCGTGTTGGGATTGAACTCCAGATATCAGATCCTGAGTCCAGGGCTCCATCAGAAGAAGCAACCAGCCAGCCTGAGGGCTTTAGGGTGGCTGGGGATGGTAAACGTGATGGTAAACTGGTGGGGACTGTATATCGAGTGGATTTCTACGCTTATTATAGTTGTGTCTGGCATTGGTGCAGTCAATTTATATCGGATGGCTGGACGTGTTTTTATATCCATTTCTACGGGATTTTTTTTAAAGAGAACGTTGCAGTTGAAGAAATGTTTCAAAATAAACCAGTCAGAATTTAACACGAAGAAATATTTCAAATAAACCATTAAGAATTAACATGAGAAATGTTTCAAGATAAACGAGTCAGAATTAATACGAAGAAATGTTTCAAAATAAACGAGTCAGAATTAATACGAAGAAATGTTTCAAAATAAACCAGTCAGAATTAACACGAAAAAATAATTCAAAATGAACCATTAAGAATTAACACGAAGAGATATTTCAAAATAAACCATAAACAATTAACATGAGAAATATTTCAAAACAAACCAGTCAGAATTGATACAAAAAACTGTTTAAAAAATAAACCAGTCACAGTTAACACGAAAAAACAATTCAAAATGAACCAGTCAGAATTAACACGAAAATATTTCAAAATAAACCAGTCAGAATTAACACGGAGAAATATTTCAAATTAAACCAGTCAGAATTAACACAAAAAATATTTCAAATTAAACCAGTCAGAATTAGATCTAACACGAAACTATTTCAAAATAAACCAGTCAGAATTAACCCGGAGAAATATTTCAAAATAAACCAGTCAGAATTAACACGGAGAAATATTTCAAATTAAACCAGTCAGAATTAACACGGAAATATTTCAAAATAAACCAGTCAGAATTAACACGAAAATATTTCAAAATAAACCAGTCAGAATTAACACAAAAAATAAATCAAAATAAACCAGTCAGAATTAACACAAAAAATAAATCAAAATAAACCATTAAGAATTAACACGGAGAAATATTTCAAAATAAACCAGTCAGAATTAACCAAAAAATGTTTCAAAATAAACCAGTCAGAATTAACACACACACACAAAAATCAAAATAAACCATTAAGAATTAACACGAAAAAATATTTCAAAATAAACCAGTCAGAATTAACACGGAGAAATATTTCAAAATAAACCAGTCAGAATGAACACGAAGACATTTTTCAAAATAAACCATTAAGAATCAACATGAGAAAATTTTCAAATTATACCAGTCAGAATAAACACGAAGAAATATTTCAAAATAAACCATTCATTATTAACACAAAACTATTTCAAAATATACCGGTCAGAATTAACAAGGGAGCAGTGTCCTACTGGCTAAGGAAAATGTAACGATGATTGTTTTCAATAGTTTTCCTCCGTATTCAACTGGCTACGACTCCTACAGTTGTTGTCCTATACACTACGTGAGTATGTATATCACTGGAAAGAAAATATTGCAACTTTTGAAATAATGCCATGGCATCACCAAAAATCGACTTACGTGAGAACGTGTCACAAATAATGCTGACAGGTTCTACACAATTGGATTCAATTTGAATCCGAACAATTTCAACACAGTACAGAATTGATTCAATCTGATACAGCGCAGCGACAACACAACACAATATAAATAATCAATCAATCAATCAATCAATCAAGCAAGCAATCAATCAATCAACATCATCCTCATCCTCATCACGTGCCTTCCCGCATAGCGTTGGCGATCATGGCCCTCCATACGAATCTATCTTTTGTCGTTGCGAGTACATCTCCTGTCCTATCTGTCCCCACCCACTCTGCAAATCTGTCTAACATTTTCTTTCAAATTTTTCTTGCATAATAAAATGTCTTGTAATTGTTGCTTGTCTTTTCCTAATCTTCTTCATTAATGTTCTTTTTGTGTTTGCCTCTTCTAAGATTGTTTCATAAGTTTTCTTTGCTGTCCATTGAACTTTTAACATTCTTCTTAGAAACCGCATTTCAGCTGCTTCAGTCTTATTCTGGCTTTGCTTGTTGATTGTCCAAGCCTCGCATCCGTATAACTTTATTGGCTCTATATAACACTGAAGAACTCTCTTCCTGATGTTAACTGACAGGCAATTGTTGGTAAGAACGCTTTTCATTGTCTTGAATGCAGTTTTTAGCTTGGGCAGCTCTGCTGGCTATTTCTAATGTGTATCTGCCGTCTGGTGAGATGAGAATTCCAATATAAAATACAGCACATGAGAACACAGTAGAACAGCACATAACCCAACACTGCCCTCACCTTCTGACAAGGGAATTCCATCTTGAGCTTGGACTTGTGCACCAGGTCTTTCAGAATAGAGGTGAAGGGGGTCACTCCAATCCCTCCCCCACCAACACCGACACAGGAAACCGGTACCAGTCCTGATGCCCCTCTCCGAATGGTCCGTCCAGGTGCAACTGCACAGTTGGCAGGCATTGAGAACTTGTGTGTGTTATGTTATCGCTACGAAGGTGGAAAACATTTAAAATTTGTGTGAGTAATGTTATCAGTAACAAGGTGGCAAACATTGAGAACTTGTGTGTGTTATGTTATCGCTACGAAGGTGGCAAACATTTAAAATTTGTGTGAGTAATGTTATCAGTAACAAGGTGGCAAACATTGAGAACATGTGTGTGTAACATTATCGCTAGGAAGGTGGAAAATATTAAAAATTTTGTGAGTAATGTTATCAGTAACAAGGTGGCAAACATTGAGAACTTGTGTGAGTAATGTTGTGGAAGAAAGTAGCAAGCACTTAGAACTTGGGTGAATAATGTTATTGGTAGGAAGGTGGCGAATATTTACACTTTGTGTGTGAGTAATGTTATGGGTAGGATGGGGTAAGCATTTAGCGCTTGTGTGAGTAATGTTATCAGTAGGAAGATGGCAATCATTTAGAACTTGTGTGAGTAATGTTATCAGTAGGAAGGTGGCAATCATTTAGAACTTGTGTGAGTAATGTTATCAGTAGGAAGGTGGCAATCATTTAGAACTTGTGTGAGTAGTGTTATCAATAGGAAGGTGGCAATCATTTAGAACTTGTGTGAGTAATGTTATCAGTAGGAAGGTGGCAATCATTTAGAACTTGTGTGAGTAATGTTATCAGTAGGAAGGTGGCAATCATTTAGAACTTGTGTGAGTAATGTTATCAGTTGGAAGGTGGCAATCATTTAGAACTTGTATTAGTAATGTTATCAGTAGGAAGGTGGCAATCATTTAGAACTTGTGTGAGTAATGTTATCAGTAGGAAGGTGGCAATCATTTAGAACTTGTGTGAGTAATGTTATCAGTAGGAAGGTGGCAATCATTTAGAACTTGTGTGAGTAATGTTATCAGTAGGAAGGTGGCAATCATTTAGAACTTGTGTGAGTAATGTTATCAGTAGGAAGGTGGCAATCATTTAGAACTTGTGTGAGTAATGTTATCAGTAGGAAGGTGGCAATCATTTAGAACTTGTATTAGTAATGTTATCAGTAGGAAGATGTCAATCATTTAGAACTTGTGTGAGTAATGTTATCAGTAGGAAGGTGGCAATCATTTAGAACTTGTGTGAGTAATGTTATCAGTAGGAAGGTGGCAATCATTTAGAACTTGTGTGAGTAATGTTATCAATAGGAAGGTGGCAATCATTTAGAACTTGTGTGAGTAATGTTATCAGTAGGAAGGTGGCAATCATTTAGAACTTGTGTGAGTAATGTTATCAGTAGGAAGGTGGCAATCATTTAGAACTTGTGTGAGTAATGTTATCAGTAGGAAGGTGGCAATCATTTAGAACTTGTGTGAGTAATGTTATCAGTAGGAAGGTGGCAATCATTTAGAACTTGTGTGAGTAATGTTATCAGTAGGAAGGTGGCAATCATTTAGAACTTGTGTGAGTAATGTTATCAGTAGGAATGTGGCAGTCATTTAGAACTTGTATTAGTCATGTTATCAGTAGGAATGTGGCAGTCATTTAGAACTTGTATTAGTAATGTTATCAGTAGGAATGTGGCAGTCATTTAGAACTTGTATTAGTAATGTTATCAGTAGGAATGTGGCAGTCATTTAGAACTTGTATTAGTAATGTTATCAGTAGGAATGTGGCAGTCATTTAGAACTTGTATTAGTCATGTTGTCAGTAGGAAGGTGGCAATCATTTAGAACTTGTGTGAGTAATGTTATTAGGAAGGTGGCAAACATTTAGAACTTGTGTGAGTAATGTTATCAGTAGGAAGGTGGCAATCATTTAGAACTTGTGTGAGTAATGTTATCAGTAGGAAGGTGGCAATCATTTAGAACTTGTGTGAGTAATGTTATCAATAGGAAGGTGGCAATCATTTAGAACTTGTGTGAGTAATGTTATCAGTAGGAAGGTGGCAATCATTTAGAACTTGTGTGAGTAATGTTATCAGTAGGAAGGTGGCAATCATTTAGAACTTGTGTGAGTAATGTTATTAGGAAGGTGGCAAACATTTAGAACTTGTGTGAGTAATGTTATCAGTAGGAAGGTGGCAATCATTTAGAACTTGTATTAGTAATGTTATCAGTAGGAAGGTGGCAATCATTTAGAACTTGTATTAGTAATGTTATCAGTAGGAAGGTGGCAATCATTTAGAACTTGTGTGAGTAATGTTATCAGTAGGAAGGTGGCAATCATTTAGAACTTGTGTGAGTAATGTTATCAGTAGGAAGGTGGCAATCATTTAGAACTTGTGTGAGTAATGTTATCAGTAGGAAGGTGGCAATCATTTAGAACTTGTGTGAGTAATGTTATCAGTAGGAAGGTGGCAATCATTTAGAACTTGTGTGAGTAATGTTATCAGTAGGAAGGTGGCAATCATTTAGAACTTGTGTGAGTAATGTTATCAGTAGGAAGGTGGCAATCATTTAGAACTTGTGTGAGTAATGTTATCAGTAGGAAGGTGGCAATCATTTAGAACTTGTGTGAGTAATGTTATCAGTAGGAAGGTGGCAATCATTTAGAACTTGTGTGAGTAATGTTATCAATAGGAAGGTGGCAATCATTTAGAACTTGTGTGAGTAATGTTATCAGTAGGAAGGTGGCAATCATTTAGAACTTGTGTGAGTAATGTTATCAATAGGAAGGTGGCAGTCATTTAGAACTTGTGTGAGTAATGTTATTAGGAAGGTGGCAAACATTTAGAACTTGTGTGAGTAATGTTATCAGTAGGAAGGTGGCAATCATTTAGAACTTGTATTAGTAATGTTATCAGTAGGAAGGTGGCAATCATTTAGAACTTGTATTAGTAATGTTATCAGTAGGAAGGTGGCAATCATTTAGAACTTGTGTGAGTAATGTTATCAGTAGGAAGGTGGCAATCATTTAGAACTTGTGTGAGTAATGTTATCAGTAGGAAGGTGGCAATCATTTAGAACTTGTGTGAGTAATGTTATCAGTAGGAAGGTGGCAATCATTTAGAACTTGTGTGAGTAATGTTATCAGTAGGAAGGTGGCAATCATTTAGAACTTGTGTGAGTAATGTTATCAGTAGGAAGGTGGCAATCATTTAGAACTTGTGTGAGTAATGTTATCAGTAGGAAGGTGGCAATCATTTAGAACTTGTGTGAGTAATGTTATCAGTAGGAAGGTGGCAATCATTTAGAACTTGTGTGAGTAATGTTATCAGTAGGAAGGTGGCAATCATTTAGAACTTGTGTGAGTAATGTTATCAATAGGAAGGTGGCAATCATTTAGAACTTGTGTGAGTAATGTTATCAGTAGGAAGGTGGCAATCATTTAGAACTTGTGTGAGTAATGTTATCAATAGGAAGGTGGCAGTCATTTAGAACTTGTATTAGTCATGTTATCGATAGGAAGGTGGCAAGTATTCAAAACTTCTGTGAGAAATATTACCAATAGGAAGGTGTCAATCATTTAGAACTTATGTGAGTAATGTTATCAGTAGGAATGTAGCAATCATTTAGAACTCGTGTTAGTAATGTTATCAATAGGAAGGTGGCAGAATGAAGAAGATCGTCATGCCAAAGATTTCAAACCGCGAAGTTCGTCTTGCCATTTCTCTTTGGTTTATCTGCAACTTCAGGATTCTTCCGACTACAGAATACTTTATAACTCCAGGAGAGTGGCAATAGGTCCCATTGGACATGTCCTACACCTAGTCTTTGGGACACCTCACTGAGCACCTAGACGCCCTTAGGGTGGTTGAGAAATTAAAATTGTTAAGCTCTGTGTCCCACTAATTTCCTGGGAGAACTTTGCACCTTGAGTATCCCTGGAATCACAGATTAGAAATGGGCGATGAAAGTATACACACTGTCTGCTGACAGAGAGAAGTGAAGGACAACATATATTCAGCGAATTAACAGGACAGTACAGCGTCGGTTTCACCACCAGTAATGCCTCACTCTTGGACAATCTACAGTCTACTATGGCAGACAAGATGTTCCGAAAGGAGATGATTTTTCACGATGCCATATGGGAAACATATATCAAAGATATAGCACGATATCAATGATCTGGATCACACGCATGAAAGACCTTGATACCACAAGACATTTTTCCTCTTCAGGCTTTTTGAGATCCTGCTATCACCTTTGTCTTCCCATGACATCCATCAGGCTACAAGTGGTCAGATGAAAGACAGAACGATCAAAAGAAGAAGAAGAAGAAGGAAAGGAGGAGAGGAGAGAAGAAGAAGAAGAAGAATGCGAAAGAAGAATGCAAGAGAAGAAGAATGCGAAGAGAAGAAGAAGAATGCGAAGAAGAAGAAGAATGCGAAGAAGAAGAAGAATGAGAAGAAGAAGAAGAAGAAGAAGAAGAAGAAGAAGAAGAAGAAGAAGAAGAAGAAGAAGAAAGAAGAAGAAAAAAGAATGCAAGAAGAAGAAGAAAAAGAAGAAGAAGAAGAAGAAGAAGAAGAACGAAGAAGAAAGAAGAAGAAGAAGAAGAAGAAGAAGAAGAAGAAGAAGAAGAAGAAGAAGAAGAAGAAAGAAGAAGAAGAAGAAGAAAAGAAGAAGAAGAAGAAAGAAGAAGAAGAAGAAGAAGAAGAAGAAGAAGAAGAAGAAGAAGAAGAAGAAGAAGAGAATGCAAAGAAGAAGAAGAGAAAAGAAGAAGAAGAATGCAAGAAGAAGAAGAATGCAA
The DNA here is from genome assembly GCA_030674185.1 of Monoplex corrugatus. NCBI lineage: Eukaryota > Metazoa > Mollusca > Gastropoda > Littorinimorpha > Ranellidae > Monoplex > Monoplex corrugatus. Next base: position 11,706,647 of record JAPXFY010000016.1, on the reverse strand, counting down.
AGAAGAAGAAGAAAGAAGAAGAAGAAGAAGAAGAATGCAAAGAAGAAGAAGAAAAGAAGAAGAAGAAGAAGAAAGAAGAAGAATGAAAGAGAGAAGAAGAAGAAGAAGAAAGAAGAAGAAGAAGAAGAAGAAGAAGAAGAAGAAGAAGAAGAAGAAGAAGAAGAAGAAGAAGAAAGAAAAGAAGAAGAAGAAGAAGAAGAAGAAGAAAGAAGAAGAAGAAAGAAGAAAAGAAGAGAAGGAAAGAAAGAAAGAAGGAAAGAAGGAAGAAGGAAGAGAAGAAGAATACGGATGAGTATCTTTGTATCATTTATCAAGGATGGGGACACACACAGACACACACACACCACACACAAACACAAACACAACACACCACACACATAAACCACACACACAACCACACCACTACCACACACACACACACACACACACACACACACACACACACACACACACACACACACAACATACACACACACACACGCACACATACACACGCACACACATACACACATACACACACAAACACACACATCACTATTCACATACACAACTAGGTAACCAGCTAACACACACACACACACACACACACACACACACACACACACACACACACACACATACACACACACACACACCACGCACGCACACACGCACACACACACACAGATACGCACACACACAAACGTACACCTCACGCACACATACATACACATACACACACTTACACCACACACACACACACACACACACACACAACACACACACACACAACACACACACACACACACACGCACATATACACACGCACACACACACAACACATATATGCACATGCACTAGAACGCTTGCACACTGAACCATACACACACATACACATATGCAAATGCACTTTCACGGTCGCACACGCACAAACACATACTCACACACACCACACACACACACACACACACACACACACACACACACACACACACACACCACACACACGTACACACACAAAAACACACAACACAAACACACAGACACATACACACATATACCCCCCCAAACACACACACCCCAACACACACACACACACACACACACACACACACCCTCCCTCCCTCCACCCCCACCCCCCACCCCCACAACACAGAGCCAGCCAACCAGCCCACCCAAGTAACCGAGCAATCAACAGTCAGCCAGTGAACTAAACAATCAATCAGCACATAAAAAGTTTATAGAATTGAACCCACAACCAGTATTGCATGACGTACCTTTGGCAAAGGTTGACCCGGGTTGACACTGACATCGTAGATACGACGGATATTCTTGGTCCAGGGCCCGACAGCCCGAATGTGCAGAGAGAGGGTCTCCTCGTGGGGTGCTGAGGTCAAGGTGAACGGGTGGTACTCGCTAGCGAGAGACAGACAAGCCACCCTGACCCACTGACCTGACTTATAATCAAAGTTCAGTGGTTTCTTGAACACAAGCCTCGTTACACCTGAAAGGTAGAAACTTGCAACGTAAGTTTTTTTTTTGTCTGTCCAGCTCATTAACACACCCACCATCCTCATGTTCATTTCGTCGAAGTCCTAGTGCAAAGGGGGGGGGGGGGGAGCCCATGGGTGCCATTAGATGTCAAGGCGCCATGGGGTCACCAACCCAAGAGACCCTGTACAGCTGCCAGGTCACTGTGGATGGAGTTCAGCAATGCTCGATCTGATGTAACTTGCTAGAGGCACTGCCCAGCCAGTCTCAACTAAGTACAGTAATCCTTCAGTCAGTCCTTACACACCACAGCAATCCTTCAGATAATCCCTACCAACCACAATAATCCTTCAATCAGTATGTACCAACCACACTAATCCTTCAATCAGTCCCTACCAACCACAGTAATCCTTCAATAAGTATGTACCAACCACACTAATCCTACAGTAAATCCCTACCAACCACAGTAATCCTTCAGACAATCCCTATCAACCACAGTAATCCTTCAATCGGTCCTACCAACTACAGTAATCCTTCCGGCAATCCCTACTAACCACAGAAATCCTTCAATCAGTCCCATCCCTTACAACTACAGTAATCCTGTACACAGTCCTTACCAACCACAGAAATCCTTCAGACAATCCCTACTAACCACAGTAATCAAGATCCAAAACAAGTGCGACTGCCCGCGCCCAAGCAAACAGGAACCAGAAGAACAAGAAAAAACCAATGTAAGCGCGTATTTAACAAAACAAGACAAAACAAGCGCAAATTTTCGGCCAACCGCCCTTTGCAAAGCGCGAACGCACGGTCACAAACAGACCACAAACACCAAACAACGGATAATAAAAACAGGACTAAAAACTTCCCTGCTGCCTCGTCCAGTGGATAAAAAGGGACCAAAAATGCACTTAATACACGTACCCAATTATCAATCCTAAGAAAAAAGTACGTAAGACTTTATCAAACACATACACCAGGTGAATGGACCAGCAAGACAGAACATGATAGGAAGAAATGACAGAAAGCAAAAGAACAAAAGGAAGAAACAAACAAAGAGAGTGACAGAAAAGAGGACATCTCTAGCTCAGAGTTTCCAGAAGGTGGGGACACTATTTATACTGAAAGAGCTCCAGGCATCCCCAGGGGGGGGGGGGGATAACAAATACCTATCAGTTAATAGCAGGAAAAGAGTTGTTCAGTGTTGTATAGAACCAATCCAATCGTAGATGAACACAGTATTGTGGTCTGTCTCACCTGAAGGAAGAAGCGTAGCAGAGATGACGGACAGCTCGACTGTACGGCTCACAGATAACAGTTTGTCCACCACAAAGATGATGACGGGACCCAGAAAGAAGTAGCCCCACAGTGGGTCTTGTACCAAGCGACCTGTACACACACACACACAAACACACATAAACACAGATATATGTATGTATATGTACATATATGTAATATATGTGTAAATGTACATATCTATCTATCTATCTATCTATCTATCTATCTATCTATCTATCTATCTATACATATATATGTATAAATACACACAAACAGAAAAAACACAAAAACGCCACACACACACACACACACACACACACACACACACACACACACACACACACACACACACACACACGCACGCACGTACGCACACACTCACACACAGAGGTATATATGTATCTCTCTATATATAATATTACAGATATATATATGTGTATATATATATATAAACACAAGCATAAACACACACATATACACACACTACACACACACACACACACACACACACACACACACACACACACACACACACACACACACACACACTACACTACACACACACACACACACACACACACACACACACACACACACACACACACACACACACACACACACACACATAAACACACAAACGTATTTATACATATATGTTTAAGATTCCAATATTTTTCTTTACAACAATGATCCATACCAGTGTATGGAAGGTACACAGTAATCTGCAATAATTCAATAATTCATTCTTCTCGTTCTCTCAGTTGTGCGCTATTTTACTGGTCACAGAATTTGAAACAGTTTTTCACGAGCTGTACATGTAATAATAATAATAATAATAGTGCATTTATAGAGCGCTTTCCGAAACCTCAAAGCGCTTTACATCAGTAAACCATACATATATAAACCAAATAACAGGCTACAATACAAACAAACTCATCAAAAACTATCCACAGGAAATCAACAACCACACAGACACACCAAATAATCTCTCTCCCTCTCACCCCCTCCCCGCCCACCCCTCTCCCCCCATTTTCAAACACACACACACAAACCCACACACACACAGCCACACATCACACACACACACACACACACACACACACACACACACACACACACACACACACACACACACACACACACACACACACACACACACACTGGCATACACCCCATTGTGCACAATTTCATCCAGAATGTCAAGCAGGATCAACCCACTAGCCAAAATCAGGAAAAACACTGTTTAAAGAAGTAAGTTTTTAAACTTGTTTTGAAAGATGGTAGAGTTTTAGAGTGGCGGACGGACTGAGGCAACAAGTTCCATGTCTGAACAGCAAAAACTGCAAAGGCTCTACCACCGTGAGTTTCTCTGTTATATTTTGGCACACGAAACTTCTTGTCATCCACAGAAGAGCGGAGTGATCGAGAAGGTACCTGACGATGGCGATGGTAATCATGATGCTACGGAGTTCCATTCTAGTCCGGAACTACGTGACAGAGCCGTGTGCTCCATGCTTCCATTCATGGTATATGCTGGTGCCAACCAGGCACGAGAAATACAGACACCTGCTGTTCTGGGCAAGAAA
>JAPXFY010000016.1:11692313-11697313 GCA_030674185.1 Monoplex corrugatus | reverse complement strand
AAGACACTAAACCATGTATATATAAAAAATGGGTCTAAATTACCTAAAATTCCTTCAGTACCTCACATTTCCTTAGAACTAGAAGATGCACTTAATACATGTACCCAATTATCATTCCTAAGAGAAAATATGTAAGACTTTTTGGAATATATTGGGGTGAATGGACCAGCGAAGCAGAAATTTATAGGAAGAAATGAAAGAAAGCAAGGAAACAAGGCAGAAAGAAAGACAGTGACAGAAAAGTAAATTTCTAACACAGGATTTCCAGAAGGCAGGGATACGTTTATACTGGAAGAGCTTTTGGCATCTACATGAGAAGGGTGGGTGGTGGTGGAGAGATCATTACTGCATTTTCTATAGTGATAAAAATATGAAAAAAACATTCAGGGGTGGGGGGTGGGGTATTCGACACATACATTTACGCAGTATCAACACAGTTTATTAAGAATTATACACATATAATAACATAACATTGATAATAGTGAAAAGCACAGCCTGTCCAGAACTAATTTTTCAGATGGAAAAATGTATAATTCTTTTAATAAACATGTCTTTTATTCACACACACACACACACGCGCGCGCGCACACACACACACATACATACGCACACATACAGACAAACACACACACAAACACACACACACATACGCACACACACAGACAAACACACACACAAACACACACACAGACACACACACAGACACACACACAGACACACACACAACACACACGCACACACAAACACAACACACAACACACACACAACACACACACACACACACACACACACACACACACACACACACACACACACACACACACACACACCACACACACACACCTACCAGTAAACAGCAGAGCCCAAACAGCCACATATTTGTGCATGTCATGGAAAGAGTCGAAGGGAATAAACCGATGGAGAAAGGTCTCCCTGAAGAAGGTCAGCATGTTCCGGCTCATGGTCACCAACAAACTGGCGTAAGTGAACATCTGAGCTGAGGCCGCACCCCGGGTGACAGACACCCCAAACCCGGCCAGACGCCTCAAGCCCGCGTGCTCCCTTTCCACTGAGTAATCTAGTGGAATGAAGAGAAAACACAAGAGTGACTAAACGGCTTGTGACAGTGAGTAAGAAAGCTTCAGTTTGAGCCAATCACCGTGGTTTAATGGTTAACGTCAACGGACTTGTTGGTGTTGTTCATCCTCGTTGTCTAAGAAGACCACGACCTCAATTTTAACTGGGGGATTGGCGATTGTGGGTCCGGAGGTGGCTGGTGAGGAAAGACCTTATAAAATCTACAAAATCATTCTTACCAACAATTGCCTATCAGTTAAACATCAGGAAGAGAGTTCTTGAATGTTATGTAGAGCCGATAGTGTTATTCGGTTGTGAGGCGTGGACAGTCAACAAGCAAAGCCAGAACACGATTGAGGCAGCCGGGATGTGGTTTGTAAGAAATATGTTGAGAGTTCCGTGGACAGCAAAGAAAACAAACAAGACAGTCTTGATGGAAGCAGACACAAAAAGATCATTGATAAGGAATCTCTCTCAATAACACACCGACTCACAGTAAACTCTCTCAATAACAAACCCACTCACAGTAAACTCTCTCAATAACAAACCCACTCACAGTAAGCACTCTTAATAACAAACCCACTCACAGTTAGTACTCTTAATAACAAACCCACTCACAGTAAGCACTCTTAATAACAAACCCACTCACAGTAAACTCTCTCAATAACAAACCCACTCACAGTAATCTCTATTAATAACACACCCACTCACATTAAGCACTCTTAATAACAACCCACTAACAGTAAGCACTCTTAATAACAAACCCACTCACAGTAAGCACTCTCAATAACAAACCCACTCACAGTAAGCACTCTCAATAAAAAACCCACTCACAGTAAGCACTCTCAATAACAAACCCACTCACAGTAAGCACTCTCAATAACAAACCCACTCACAATAAGCTCTCTTAATAACAAACCCACTCAACATTAAGCACTCTCAATAACAAACCCACTCTCCTTAAGCACTCTTAATAACGAACCCACTCACAGTTAGCACTCTTATAACAAACCACTCACAGTAAGCACTCTTAATAACAGACCCACTCACAGTAAGCACTCTTAATAACGAATCCATTCACAGTAAACTCTCTCAATAACAAACCCACTCACAGTAAGCACTCTTAATAACAAACCCATCACAATACGCTCTCTTAATAACAAACCCACTCACAGTAAGCACTCTTAATAACAAACCCACTCACAGGAAGCACTCTTGATAACCAACCCACTCACAGAAAACTCTCTCAATAACAAACCCACTCACAGTAAGCACTCTTAATAACAAACCCACTCACAGGAAGCACTCTTGATAACAAACCCACTCACAGTAAACTCTCTCAATAACAAACCCACTCACAGTAAGCACTCTTAATAACAAACCCACTCACAGTAAACTCTCTTAATAACAAACCCACTAACAGTAAGCACTCTTAATAACAAACCCACTCACAGTAAGCACTCTCAATAACAAACCCACTCACAGTAAACTCTCTTAATAACAAACCCACTCACAGTAAACTCTCTCAATAACAAACCCACTCAGAGTAAGCACTCTTAATAACAAACCCACTCACAGTAAACTCTCTTAATAACAAACCCACTCACAGTAAACTCTCTTAATAACAAACCCACTCACAGTAAGCACTCTCAATAACAAACCCACTCACAGTAAACTCTCTTAATAACAAACCCACTCACAGTAAACTCTCTTAATAACAAACCCACTCACAGTAAACTCTCTCAATAACAAACCCACTCACAGTAAGCACTCTCAATAACAAACCCACTCACAGTAAGCACTCTTAATAACAAACCCACTCACAGTAAGCACTCTTAATAACAAACCCACTCACAGTAAGCACTCTTAATAACAAACGCACTCACATTAAGCACTCTCAATAACAAACCCACTCACAGTAAGCACTCTTAATAACAAACCCACTCACAGTAAGCACTCTTAATAACAAACCCACTCACAGTAAACTCTCTTAATAACAAACCCACTCACAGTAAGCACTCTTAATAACAAACCCACTCACAGTAAGCACTCTTAATAACAAACCCACTCACAGTAAGCACTCTTAATAACAAACCCACTCACAGTAAGCACTCTTAATAACAAACCCACTCACAGTAAGCACTCTTAATAACAAACCCACTTACAGTAAACTCTCTCAATAACAAACCCACTCACAGTAAGCACTCTTAATAACAAACCCACTCACAGTAAACTCTCTTAATAACAAACCCACTCACAGTAAACTCTCTCAATAACAAACCCACTCACAGTAAGCACTCTCAATAACAAACCCACTCACAGTAAACTCTCTTAATAACAAACCCACTCACAGTAAACTCTCTTAATAACAAACCCACTCACAGTTAGTACTCTTAATAACAAACCCAATCACAGTAAACTCTCTCAATAACAAACCCACTCACAGTAAGCACTCTTAATAACAAACCCACTCACAGTAAACTCTCTTAATAACAAACCCACTAATAGTAAGCACTCTTAATAACAAACCCACTCACAGTAAACACTCTCAATAACAAACCCACTCACAGTAAACTCTCTTAATAACAAACCCACTCACATTAAGCACTCTCAATAACAGACCCACTCACAGTAAGCACTCTTAATAACAAACCCACTCACAGTAAGCACTCTTAATAACAACCCACTCACAGTAAGCACTCTCATTAACAAACCCACTCACAGTAAGCACTCTTAATAACAACCACTCAGAGTAAGCACTCTCATTAACAAACCCACTCACAGTAAGCACTCTTAATAACACACCCACTCACAGTAAACTCTCTCAATAACAAACCACTCACAGTAAGCACTCTTAATAACAAACCCACTCACAGTAAACTCTCTTTATAACAAACCCACTCACAGTAAACTCTCTTAATAACAAACCCACTCACAGTAAACTCTCTCAACAACAAACCCACCACAGTAAGCACTCTTAATAACAAACCCACTCACAATAAACTCTCTTTATAACAAACCCACTCACAGTAAACTCTTTCAACAACAAACCCACCCACAGTAAGCACTCTTAATAACAAACCCACTCACAGTAAACTCTCTTTATAACAAACCCACTCACAGTAAACTCTCTCAACAACAAACCCACCCACAGTAAGTACTCTTAATAACAAACCCACTCACAGTAAACTCTCTCAACAACAAACCCACCCACAGTAAACTCTCTTAATAACAAACCCACTCACAGTAAACACTCTCATTAACAAACCCACTCAAACTAAGCACTCTCATTAACAAACCCACTCACAGTAAGCACTCTCATTAACAAACCCACTCACAGTAAGCACTCTCAATAACAAACCCACTCACAGTAATCACTCCCAATAACAAACCCACTCACATTAAGCACTCTCAATAACAAACCCACTCACATTAAGCTCTCTTGATAACAAACCCACTCACATTAAGCACTCTTGATAACAAACCCACTCACATTAAGCACTCTTGATAACAAACCCACTCACAGTAAGCACTCTTAATAACAAACCCACTCACAGTAAGCACTCTTAATAACAAACCCACTCACATTGAGCACTCTTAATAACAAACCCATTCACATTAAGCTCTCTTGATAACAAACCCACTCACATTAAGCACTCTTGATAACAAACCCACTCACATTAAGCACTCTTAATAACAAACCCACTCACAGTAAGCACTCTTAATAACAAACCCACTCACAGTAAACACTCTCATTAACAAACCCACTCACAGTCAGCACTCCCAATAACAAACCCACTCACAGTAAGCACTCTTGATAACAAACCCACTCACATTAAGCACTCTTATATAACAAACCCACTCACAGTAAGCACTCTTATATAACAAACCCACTCACAGTAAGCACTCGCAATAACAAACCC
>JAPXFY010000016.1:11679813-11687313 GCA_030674185.1 Monoplex corrugatus | reverse complement strand
GCTGCTGCTGCTACTACTACTAGTACTACTAGTACTACTACTGCTGCTCCTCCTCCTGCTATTGCTACAGATCCAGCATTGTCCTGCTCACCGACATAATACTATTACTACTTCTGTTTACTACTGCCACCAGTACTATTACAAGTGCTGTTACCTCTGCTACTAATATGCCACTACTACAACTGTTACTACTATGCTTTCTCGTCTCCTCCTTCAACAACAATAACAACAAAAACAACAATTACTACTACTACTACAACTACTACGACTACCACCACCACCACCACCACCACCAGCACTACTACTACTACTATTACACCGCTAGCACTATTACTACTACCACCATCACCACCACCACCACCGCCACCACTACTGCTACTACTATTACCACCACCACTACCATTACTACTATTATTGAATTCAATTCACCCAAACAATACCACCACCGCCACCATCACAAACAATACTACCATTGCCACCACTATCACACCACCACCACCATCACACTATCACCACCAACACTAAAACACCACCACCGCCACCACCACCGCCACTACTACAACTAAAATTTAGCTGTCCGTCTCAACTCAAACAATTAGATTACAACCACCACTGCCATATCACTATAACGACGACAACAACAACAACAACAACAACAACGACAACAATAACAATAACAACAGAAACAGAAACTACAACAGCAGCAGCAGCAGCAGCAACAACAACAATAACAACAGAAACAACAACAACAGCAACAGCAACAACAGCAACAGCAGCAACAACAACAACGGCAACATCAACAGCAACAACAGCAACAACAGCAACTACAAAACATCACAGCCACCACAAATCACCAACACAATCAAACACATCATCATCATCATCATCATAACATCATCATCATCATCATCATCATCATCATCATCATCATCATCATCATCATCATCATCATCATCATCATCAACAACAACAACAACAAGAATAGCAATAACAACAACGACAAGAATAACAACAACAACAACAACAACAACATAACGGGTAAGAAGACAGACCTGATCATTCTGGAGAAGTTATGCCTGGAGAGAACTCCTTCCTTTTTGATGTCATACATGTCAAACATTATTTTGGCCTTCTCCATGGCGTTGCCTGTACACACACACACACACACACAACACACACACACACACACACACACACACACACACACACACACACATTCACACACACACAAACACACACATGCACACACACAAACACACACACACACAAAACACACACACACGCAAACACACACACATACACACACACACACACAACAACACACACACACACACACACACACACACACACACACACACAAACACACACACATTAGACAAATTGCAATACCACTGGATTTAGAAGAGCCACAAGCATTGAATTTTGATTTTTGGAGATACTTCTGAGAGAGATGTGTTTTGAGGTACCCTTTGAAAGTGACCAAACAACTGCTTTGCCTTAAAGATACTGGAAGGGAGTTCCAAGTTGTTGAACCAAAAACAGAGAAAGATTTCAGTCTGAAGTTCTCACTGAGAACCAAGGTACAGTTAAGAGAGAAGCTTCTTGAGAGCTGAGAGCTTTGGAAGGATTGTATGGCAGGAGGAGTTCTGATACATATGTTCGTATTGTCTTCCAAATTAGATACTGAAAGCAGAGAGTGGCAGTGTTTGCTTTGACTGGTAGCCAGTGTAATCTTTGCAAGAATGCTTTTGTATTTGCTCCGTTTGCTCTCCAGCAGGACAAGTCGAGCTGCACTGTTTTGGATTCGTTGGAGTTTGGACAGCTAAGAGAGAGTTACAACAGTCTTGTCTGGATAGAATGAAAGATACGCACTGCTTGTTTGTGGCATCAAGAGAGAGAAATGGTCGTATTTTGCTTATTCTGTGTAACCGAAGATACAGGATTTTGCTCAGGTAGTTAACATGAGCTTCCATGGAAAGGGATTCATCGAGAATAGCACCGGAATTGCTTGAAGATTTGTTGAAGGCTAAAGCACAGTCTGAGATAACCATGGTCTTTGAGGCTACTTTCTTTATGGTTGATTTTGTACCACTGTAATTAGTTCCGTTTCTTTTTTATTCGTTTTTAGTTTGCCACTCTGCAAGTCCGTCCAGCATTTTCTCCCTGGGTCTACCCGGTGCTCTCTTTCTCTCCAGCTTTCCTTTTGTGACCAGGTGCTCCAAATCCCCCTTCCTCATAAAATGGCCTGTAAATGTTGCCTGTCTTTTCCTAATCTTCCATATGAGTGATCTACTTGTGTCTGCCTCCATCAAGACTGTCTCGTTTGTTTTCTTTGCTGTCCATGAAACTCTCAACATTCTTCTCAGAAACCACATCTCGGCTGCCTCAATCTTGTTCTGGCTTTGCGTGTTGACTGTTCATTACCCTCAAAAATACAACAACAAAAAGATGTGCTCTTGTTCTTGCTCTGTCTCATCCTCGCACTGGCAGTGTTACCAAAGTAAACAATGTCAACAGAAAACAGTCGAGGGTGCTGGCTGGGAGCCAGGACAACAATGCCTCACCACAGGCAAGCAAGACAATCACCTCCAAACACCTGACGCCACACGGCAGCCATTTCGCAGATCAAGAGATGGAGGCAGTGGGGAAGGGGACGGGTACGGGGAGGGGGAGGGCTGTCCATGTGCTGCGTGACCCATTCGGACACAGTCATCAGTTACCTAAGTTTACAATATAACTTACCTCGTGATAGACCTATCGCCTTAATGTAGTGGTCAATGCAACGGACTACCGACTGGAAGGTTGTGGGTTTGAATTCCCATCAGTCCCTTCAAAAGTAAATCATTGTGGGATTTTTCGGCTCTAACCGGCTCCTACCAAGAGTTGGGCGTGCTATGGGCTCATTGGGAAGACTGAGACCACACAATCGAGTCTCATCCACTTCACGGATGCGTCATTGAGGGTGTTGTTCAGGTCTTCTGACCAGCACTACAGGTGTCTGTATCTTTCGTGCCGGGTTGACGCCAGGATACGATATTATGATAGTAAGCGTAGAGTACAGCCCTGTCACGCGGTCTCTATCCTAGATGGAACTCCATAGCATCACGATTATCATCCTCATTGACATCATCATCATTGCGTTATTAAAACTGTTCCAGCTTCTGTAGTCATTAAGGTGACGTAGAAAATAATGGAACGAAAAAAATTAAAATGAACACATAAGTAACCTCCCTGAGTGCGATGATCCTAAAAAGAAAAACAAACAAACAAACAAACAAACAAACAAACAAACAAGCAAACAAACAAACAAACAAACAAACAAACAAAATAATAAAAACTTACCTCGCGATAGGGTTACGAAGAAGTTCAGGAACTCATCAAAGGAAACGAAGCCCCGTTTGTGATGGTCGACAAACAGGAACATATTCCGAACAAAGTCGGATTTGACGTGCATGCCAATGGCCTCAGCGAACTCGCTACGGGTCAGTTTAATGTCGCGGATTCTTTCGGTCGTCTCAGCGTCGAGATCCCCCAGCCCGTGAGTCTGTCTCTTGTTCTTCTTCTTGTTTCTCTTGCTGTTGTCTTCGAACACCTGGAGTAAGGTATGGAAAGGTTACTTGTTTATTCAGGTATGGAAAGGTTATTTGTTATTTAGGTATGAAAAGGTTATTTGTTTCTTTAGGTATGGAAAGGTTATTTTTTCTGTAGGTATGAAAAGGTTATTTGTTATTTAGGTTTAGAAAGGTTATTGTTATTTAGGTACGGAAAGGTTATTTGTTTATTTAGGTGTGGAAAGGTTATTTGTTTATTTAGTATGGAAAGGTTATTTGTTTATTTAGGTATGGAAAGATTATTTGTTTATTTAGGTATGGAAAGGTTATTTGTTATTTAGGTATTGAAAAGTTATTTGTTATTTACGTATGGAGAAATTGTTTGTTATTTAGGTATGGAAAGGTTATTTGTTTATATAGGTATGGAAAGGTTATTTGTTATGTAGGTATGAAAAGGTTATTTGTTATTTAGGTATGGAAAGGTTATTTGTTATTTAGATATGGAAAGGTTATTTGTTTATTTAGGTATGGAAAGGTTATTTGTTATTATGAAGTTATTTGTTATTTAGGTATGGAAAGGTTATTTGTTATTTAGGTATGGAAAGGTTATTTGTTATTTAGGTATGGAAAGGTTATTTGTTATTTAGGTATGGAAAGTTATTTGTTATTTAGGTATGGAAAGGTTATTTGTTATTTAGGTATGGAAAGGTTATTTGTTATTTAGGTATGGAAAGGTTATTTGTTATTTAGGTATGGAAAGGTTATTTGTTATTTAGTATGGAAAGGTTATTTGTTATTTAGGTATGGAAAGGTTATTTGTTATTTAGGTATGGAAAGGTTATTTGTTATTTAGGTATGGAAAGGTTATTTGTTATTTAGGTATGGAAAGGTTATTTGTTATTTAGGTATGGAAAGGTTATTTGTTATTTAGGTATGGAAAGGTTATTTGTTATTTAGGTATGGAAAGGTTATTTGTTTATATATGTATGGAAAGGTTATTTGTTATTTAGGTATGGAAAGGTTATTTGTTATTTAGGTATGGAAAGGTTATTTGTTATTTAGGTATGGAAAGGTTATTTGTTATTTAGGTATGGAAAGGTTATTTGTTATTTAGGTATGGAAAGGTTATTTGTTAATTTTTTTAGGTATGGAATATGTTATTTGGATTATGTTTATTAGTATGGAAAAGTTATTTTTATGTAGGTATGAAAAGGTTATTGTTATTTAGGTATGGAAAGGTTATTGTTATTTAGGTATGGAAAGGTTATTGTTATTTAGGTATGGAAAGGTTATTGTTTATTTAGGTATGGAAAGGTTATTTGTTATTTAGGTATGGAAAGGTTGTTTGTTATTTAGGTATGGAGAGGTTATTTGTTATTTAGTATGGAAAGGTTATTTGTTATTTAGGTATGGACAGGTTATTTGTTTATCTAGGTATGGAAAGGTTATTTTTTTATGTAGGTATGAAATGGCTATTTGTTATTTAGGTATGGAAGGTTATTTGTTTATTTAAGTATGGTGCCTTGCCGCATGGCGTTGGCGATCATGGACCTCCATCTGTCTCTATCTCTTGTTGCCCCAAGCATCTCCTCCACCCCCTTGTCTTCAGCCACTCCGCAATTCCTTCCAGCATTTTCCCCCTGGGTCTACCCGGTGCTCTCTTTCCCTCCAGCTTTCCCGTTGTGACCAGGTGCTCCAAATCCCCCTTCCTCATAAAATGGCCTATAAATGTTGCATGTCTTTTCGTACTCTTCCTTACGCGTGATCTACTTGTGTCTCGTTTGTTTTCTTTGCTGTCCATGGAACATAAAAAAGTAACTACTTACTTTTGTTTCGCACATGTAATTTTTTAGAGCTAAAATTGCACTTAATACATATACCCAGTTATCAATCCTAAGAGAAAGTATGTACGGCTATATAGAACATACACAAGTGAATAGACCAGCAAGGCAGAAAATGATAGGAAGAGATGGCAGATAGCAAAGGACCAAGGCAGAAACCAAGAAAATGACAGAAATGAGGAAATTTCTAGCACAGAATTTCTGGAAGGTGGGGGATACTATACTGAAATAGCCTGCGGCATCACCACGGAGGAGGCATGGTAAGGTAAAAAGTCTTTTGGTCTTACGGTTTGATGACTGTTGTTGTACTTTGTCGCTGTCGCTGTCGTCAACGTTATTCCCATTGTCTTTATCATCATCATCATCATCATCATCATCATTAGTTATCTTTAAAACACAGCGACGCTCATGGTTAAAACAACCAATGCGCGATCGGCGCGATTTCTGACAACGACTACAGTAGTAGTATACTGTGGAGTCATCCACCGTGGGGCATTTCCGTTTTTGTCTAGCCTCTATTGCGCGCTCGACTCTATCCTCTTCATAGCTCTTTGTCCCCGCGAAAACAGCAGATCTCCACCCCACTCGATCCTGGGCAACCGTATCCCAGTTCGCAACACTGATAGAAAATTCTATCATGGACGTTTTACACTGGTCCTTGAAGCGAAGCTTGGGTCGTCCAACGTTACGCGTGCTCTCAGACAGTTCTCCATACAGTATCTGCTTGGGGATCCTGTATGCGCGCAACGTGACCATCCCCATCACTAACCACACACACACACACACACACACACACACACACACACACACACACAACACACACACACACACACACACACACACACACACACACACACACACTCACAGGTGAAAAGTGGAAATTATCTACCACCTGACATGTGAAGGGTGGAAATTATCTCTCACCTCCCAGATGAAGGGTGGAAATTATCTCTCACCTCCCAGATGAACGGTGGAAATTATCTCTCACCTTCCAGGAGTAGTGTGGGGATTATCTCTCACCTGTCAGTTGAAGATTGGAGATTATCCCCCACCTGCTAGTTGAAGGGTGGAGATTATCTCAAATCTGCGAGGTGAAGGGTTGAAATTATCTCTCCCTCCTCCAGGTGAAAGGTGGAAATTATCTGCCACCTGCCGGGTGAAGGATGGCAATTATCTCTCACCTGCCAGGTGAAAGGTGGAAATTATCTCCCACCTGCCAGGTGAAAGGTGGAAATTATCTGCCACCTGCAAGGTGAAGGATGAACTTTTTTTCAAGCTTTCATGCCAACATGTATATACACATGCTGATGCTTGAACCGCGCGTGTGTTCACGTAGGCAGAACATCAAGTACGCACGTTAAAGATCCCGCAAGGCACATGTAAACACCAACCATGAATGCTCAATGAAGACAGACTAAAGCAGATTGGCAACAGCGTATCGTGTGCACCATGCAGGTAATTCAGCGTATAGACACGCATTAGACAAAAGTGGAAAGTTGAAAAAAAATAAACGGAAAAGAAAGAAAAGAAAAAGAAAAGAAAAGAAAGCAAAAGAAAACCGAAGCAAACAAACAAATAAATAAACAACTACATACAGACAGACAGAAAGACAGACAGACAGACAGACAAACAAAAATAAGAAAACAATTAAACAACTAAAGGAAACAAACAAATGAAAAACAACCAAGAAGAAAACAAACAAACAAACAAACAAACAAACAAACAAACGACTAAAAAATCAAAGAAACAACCAAGAGAATACAAACAAACAAACAAAAACAAACAAACAAACAAACAAAAAGAAGAAAGGAATTCAATAAACAGCTAAAATAAACGAACAAACAACAACTAAAATGAAATAAACGAATAAACAAACAATTAAAAACAAACAACTAAAAACAAACAACTAAGGGATAACAACCAAATAAACAGACAACTAAAACAACAACAACAAAGTTCATAGTTCAAGTTTATATGGCTTATAGCCCAGCCGACTACAAGAGCTCTAGTAGGGCTAACACCATGTCAAAAACGACAAACCAACAACAGAAGAAACACAGTCAAAGCAATGGCCTCACTGACCTGTAGAGTTACAGATCTGAAGAACA
>JAPXFY010000016.1:11669813-11674813 GCA_030674185.1 Monoplex corrugatus | reverse complement strand
CAGAATCAGAACCAAAAACATTTTTAAGCGAAATTATAGCAGCCATCAAGCAGTTACAATCAAGAAAATCCTCAGGAATTGACAATGTTCCAGGAGAATTGTTAAAACATGTTGAAAAAGAAGGCCTAAAAGCAATGCACGATCTTTGTTGTAAAATATGAAATATTCAGCAAAGGCCAACAGATTGGAATCTTCAAGAATTTGTGATGCTTGATAACAGTGGCAATGTCAAAGAATGTAACAACTGCAGAACCCTTCCCCTAATCAGCCACGCAAGTAAGATCCTGCTCATAATTATTCTCAACAGATTGAAGCCCAAGATAGAAGAACTGTCTGATCGCCAGGCAGGCTACATATTCAACAGAGGTACAACTGACATGTTAATGGTGTTAGAAATACTCATAGAGAAAATAAAAAAGCACTGATGATGAAGTCTTTGTCACCTTCATAGACTATAGCAAAGCATTTGATACCGTCATTCATCTCCACCTATTCAATGCAATGGTGAAAACAGGCTTTCCTAAATATGTCATTTCATTAACTGCCTCATGATGAAAAAAAAACAAACAAAAAACCAAATGGCTGTAATTAGATGGAACAGTCAGAACTGTGATTTTTTCAATATCCGCAGGGGAGTGAGACAAGGTTTATCATTTCATCGTGTCTCCATAACATCTTTTACACAGAACATGTCATGAGAGATGTCGATATAGAAGGCATGGGTATAAAGGCAGGAGGAAAAAGTCTTGCAAATTAGCGCCATGCCAATAATGCTGCGCTATTAGCAGACAACATTACCAGTATGAAAAGAATTCTATTCAGAGTGGATGCAGAAGGCAAAACGGCTGGCCTAAACCTAACGCTAAAAAACCAACCAAACAAACAAATGAACAAAACAACAACAACAACAACAACGACAAATAAACAAACAAAAGTGCTACATGTGCTACATATTAAAGGCAAAGACAGTGAAAACAACCATGACATCTTGATTAATAAAATTCCTTTAGAAAATGTTAAAATTTAAACCTTTCGTTTCTGTAAAAACTGCTGATGGAACCTGCTCTAAAGACATCAAAATAAGAATTGGAATGGCAAAGTCAGAAATGGTCCAACTCAAGAATATCTGGAAAGACAGGCATACCAAATGGCCTGAAAATTAAACTTTTAAAATGATTGATCTGGCCAATCATGACTTATTGCAGCGAAGCCGGGACTCTCAGAACAGGTGATTGCAATTGAAGTGAGGCAGCAGAGAAGTGGTTTTTATCGGAGACTACTACGTGTCCAATGGACAGATAGAAGAATTAATGAAAGTATCATGGAAGAACTTGATATCACCAGAAAATAAATAGCAGACATCAACAAGAGAAGACTAAAATACATTGGCCATGTGTCACGCAACAAGAACACAGATCTCATGGCAACCGTCTTTCAAGGAAAAACAAAGGCAAAAAGGAAGAAAGGCAGACCTCCAATCTCATACATCGAGAACATAACCAACCTTAGTCGCATAAATATTCATCAAGTTGCCCACAAAAGTCAAGACAGAGCCATTTGGAGGAGAGTGTCGGTGTCAAGAGTGCAGCGGCCAACACTTTTTAGGAACAGAATGACTGCCAAGCACCGAATGCACAGTAAGAAAAGTGTAGATGGGACTGTCACAGCCCCAAGGGAAATTAGGACAATCTGTTCACATTCACTTTGTTTTTCAGAGGAACACACGTGACTGTTTACTGTTTTTAACAAATACATTTGGATTTTCAGTAGGAAACCACCTCCCATCCTGTGTTATCCTCCTCCTGTTCTTCTTTTAAATCACCGTCACTGTCTTCACCATCATCACCATCATTATCATCATCATCATCATCACCATCATCGTCATCATCATCATCATCGTCGCCGTCACCACCACCACCACCACCACCACCACCACCACCACCACCACCACCACCACCACCACCACCACCACCACCACCACCACCACTACCACCACCACTATCATCATCTTCACCACCCCACCACCACCATCATCATCTTCACCATTATTATCACTACCACCACTAACCACCATCACCACCATCACCACCACCACCTTCATCATCATCATTATCATCATCTTTACCACCACCCACCACCACCATCACCACCACCATCATCATCATCATCTTTGCCACCACCACCACCACCGCCATCACCACCACCACCACCATCATCATCATCATCATCTTTACCACCACCACCACCTTAATCATCAAACCATCAGGATAAGAACTGACCAGGAATACACAGCCCAGAAGAACGAAGACGGTGGGGAAGAGGGCCTCGCTGTCACTGAAGTAATCGTAATGTTGTAGACCCGTGCAGTTCTCCAGCTCTGCGCCGTCCGTCTTCAGGTCGAAAGGAGCCATGCATTCACAGTTCCCGACGGAGTTACTGCCTGTAAAATGGTTTAGTAATCACCACCACCACCACCACCACCACCACCACCAACAACAACAATAACAACAACAACACCACCACCACCACCACCATACCACCACCACCACCGACACCACCACCACCACCACCACACAACACACAACAACACACCACACCACCACCACCACCACCACCAACAACAACAACACCACCACCACAACACCAACACAACACAACAACCCATAGTAATAGTTGACGGGGGTGTGGGGGGGGGGAGGGAGTAGGGAAGAGAATTAATGGCGTTTTAACACAGTATAAAGTCACTTATTTTCCAAACGAAACTGAGCAGGAATTAATTCACTCATGTACTAGAAAAGTGTGCAGGTGACTCACAGGTAAAAACGTTGTCTTGCAGTCTGGAGGATGGGATGTTGGTGACAGCCACCAGGATGTCTTTAAGGCTGGTGCTTTCAATCTCTTGTATGTCGTCTGCTGTAAACAGTCTGTGGAGAAATGGCTGTCAGACACTGTTTTTGTATGGTATATAATGTATTGGTATGGTATGGTGTGATATGGTATGGTGGTATGGTATGGTATGGTATGGATGGTATGGTAAGGTATGGTATGGTATGGTATGGTATGGTATGGTATGGTATGTATGGTAAGGTATGGTAAGGTATGGTAAGGTATGGTATGGTATGGTATGGTATGGTATGGTATGGTATGGTATGGTATGATATGGTATGGTATAGTATGGTATGGTATGGTATGGTATGGTATGGTATGGTATGGTATGAGAAGAAGAATTCAGAAGAATTCAGAAGAAGGAAGAAGAAAAAGAATTCAGAAGAGAAGAAATCAGAAGAAGAAGAAAATTCAGAGAAGAATCAGAAGAAGAAATGCGAAGAGAAGAAGAATGCAAAGAAGAAGAATGAAGAGAAGAAGAATGCGAAGAAGAAGAATGCGAAGAAGAATGCGAAGAATGCGAAGAAGAATGCGAAGAAAAAAGAATGCGAAAGAAGAATGCGAAGAAGAATGCGAAGAAGAAGAATGCGAAGAAGAAGAATGCGAAGAAGAATGCGAAGAAGAATGCGAAGAGAAGAATGCGAAGAAGAATGCGAAGAAGAAGCGAAGAAGAATGCGAAGAAGAATGCGAAGAAGAAGAAGAAGAATGCGAAGAAGAAGAAGAAGAAGAAGAAGAAGAAGAAGAAGAAGAAGAAGAAGAAGAAGAAGAAGAAGAAGAAGAAGAAGAAGAAGAAGAAGAAGAAGAAGAAGAAGAAGAAGAAAAAGAAAGGACTGAAAAAAACTAACTCACTCACCTGTTAGCCGTGTTCTCATACCAGAACCGGTCTCCATGTCGGATCCTAAGGAACTGGTCAATGGTAATGGCACGGAACAGTTCACCAGGACCTTTCTCTGTTGTCTCCAGCAGGCCACCCGTGAACACATCCAGTTGGTCTGGGGCGTCTGTGTTACCATACAACACCTTCAAATCGTCCAACGCCTGCGTAAATCAGCGGGGAAAAAATTGTTCAGAATTGGTCACTATCACCTTTTTTTGGTCCCATTTTCTACGCCACCTTAATGGCCACAGAAGCTGGGACAGTTTTTACAATGCGATGATGATGATGATGATGACGATGAAGATGATAATCATCATGCTTATGGAGTTCCATCTAGGACTGATACTACGTGACAGGGTTGTATTCTACACTTATTATCGTAACATATCCTGTGGTTAACCAGGCCCGATAAATACAGATACCTGCGGCATTGGTCAGAAGATCTGAGCAACACCCTCAATGACGCAATCTATTACCAAAAGATGGAAAAAAAATAAGAACGTTGATAAAATAACAGTTATGTTCGAGGCCAGAGAAGCAGGGACAAACATTAAGTGCATGCATGTGCTTGCGTGCGTGCGTGCGTTGCGTGCGTGCGCGTGCGTGCGTGTGTGTGTGTGTGTGTGTGTGTGTGTGTGTGTGTGTGTGTGTGAGGAGAGAGAGAGAGAGAGAGAGAGAGAGAGAATGTGTGTCACAGGTGTCATGTGTATGGTGATCATGGCACAAGGCTTAAGCCTGCACATAAACTCATGAGCTGGCCAGGTCCTGATGCCTTACCTAGGCTATGTTTTACCCTAGTCTACATTTTATATTGGTATTTCATCAGCCTACCACTGGAATAATCTTGGTTACATGTAAATGACATGCGCATCTATGTATCTTACCTTCAAAAAAGGAACACATATACAAAGTAGATAAATAAATAATCTAAGGTAGCTATTCTGTACAAACTCGTCTCATATAACAGAATCCCACCCCCACCTCCGACTCCCAGTCAATGCAGAAATGCCCAGCTGTCTATCAATTAGGTGAAGATAATATTGTTTTGGACAAAGATCAAGGAATTCTTTGTCGCACACTCAGTCTGACCTTTTCCAGATCAGTTCTAAAATGGACAGAGCTGGTCTGAGCGTCATCAGCAATAGCACGCCATGTCTGTTTACGTGGCAACCCGTAAGCCTCTCTGACGTCATTGTATCCCGGCAAACCGTGGTCCCGGCCCCTCTGGATGTTTAG